>JAWWEU010000163.1:28350320-28460320 GCA_035583155.1 Acropternis orthonyx | reverse complement strand
TTTATACCTTTTCCATCGTGCAGCACCTTCCTCCTGGAAGCTGGAGACCCCATGAAGGCAGAACTGTTGCCACTATCATCCACTCCATATTCAAAGACTCTTCCAGCTTCAAGTTTATCTGTTACCATTACATTTTATGCTAAATATCCTTCTTCCGAGTTCCTGCCACTAACTTACTAGACTTTGGGGAAAACATCACAGAGAATTGGAGTCACTTTGTTAAAACTTACAGATCATACATTGCAGAGGCTTAGCTATTTCACAGTTCAAGAAAGTTTCCCAATTTACACAGTTTTCTGAAAATAAAATACTTGAGGCTGTTAAGCACTGAATTTCCCGAAGTCCGCAGAAAAAAAAAAAACTAAATACTTGTTTCCCACCTTACACTTCCGTGCCTTCACACAGATGCATGGATCACATTCCCCCTCTATCTGCTTAATCACTCCATACAAAGCCGTCTTTCAACCTTCTGTAAAGATTCCTCCTCCAAACATCACTGCAATTCTCACTACCACCGAGGGACAGAGAAGCACAAGATTCACATCCATCATCTTACACACGTTCCCTGTAGTGCTGGATAGGGCAGAGCTGTTGCCTTGTAGAGACATGAACTGGCTAGTTCTCATGCCCCGTCCAGTACACGGCCTCCCTAAGTTCGCTCTCAGTAGTACATCAGCAGCAGCTTCTTCCATCATCTGACCATCTGCCCAAAATACATTAAGCTTTCCCATTTCCAAGCTGACAGTTTTTGACCCTCTTGTTCTCTCTCTTGGCTCTTCATGCTAGGCCCCCCTTTGCCATCTGCAGAACTCCAGCTCTCACACACAGACCCTTCTCCTCCTCCAGGCACCTGTGCAAGCCATTGGAGGACTTCGGATCTACTTTTCAACAGAGAGCATTTGGGGGCTTGTCTTTTGCAATCAAAAGCCAGCCTCCTGGCGAAAAAGAGAGCTTGACTTAGACAGGAGAAAGAATATCTGATTAAAAAGCCCTATTTTGGTATCATTTTGCTATAGCCCTCATCATCAGTACACCTCTCAGGCTTCTCAAAACACAGCTCTGGACTACCTTGAAACTAGAAATAAGTACACCACTGTTTTCACACAGCTATAACAAGCCCACAAGAACCACAGATGAACAGCAGCAATGCCGAGGAGCTCAGCAAGCCAACCCTGCCTCTTCCAGGTCCCCCCATACTTAAATTTAAAGGCCAAAAAAAATTTAAGTTCAAAACAGTCAGGTTTTGTTCAGCCATTTCTTGGTTTTGAGAGGAACTAACAAAAAAAAAAAAAAAAAAAAAAGAAGAAAACTTATCTACAGTAGTTTGCTGAGGAATTTAAATTACATCTGGCCCTTAGCCAAGTTCAGCCATTAGAGAGCACTACACTTCCTTGTCCTTGTCTGTACGTGTCAGGAAGAGGAAAATCAGGAGGACAGGCACTGTGCTGGAACTCACGGAACCTGTGTTCAACTTGTGAACCTCAAAAGGGTTCCCCCATCCCAGCAACCTAATGCTAGATAGCTTGAAAATAAATAGAATAACACCTACACCTGCACTTCCCAGCATTCAGAAAGCTTATTTCTGCTTTGCTTGCCTAGAACCCTGTGACAGAAGAAGCAGGTCTGACTCTAGCAGAGATAAAACCAGGCATTTCATACACGGCTTCTCTGGTTCATACATGATTTCATCTCTTCTGCAGACATACAGAAGAAGGGCTGTGAGGAGGCAGCACAAAACCCAGCTTGCATCTACTCTACGCAAGGCTCAAGCCTCTTACTACATGCAATGAACCACTTTGATATCCAAGTCACTATATTTGTTTTTCTGCAAAAGAACTCCTTTTCACATCACACATGTACAGCTGTTATCACAGTTTCATCCCCAATACAGTGCAGCCTTCCAGGTCCTCCAACCTCATCCAGAGCACAAAAACTCTCTTTCCCAAAGAGCCACTATTAGCTTCCTGGATATACAATGAATGAATAATAAATAAATAATAAAAATACCCAAACAAACCAACCAAACAAGCAACAAAAATAGAAGGTATTTCCAGGCTAAGGCAAAAGGTCTTACCTCAGGAAGAAAAATGTGCATTGCTGTGCTGTGCTCCAAACAGGCTGTTTCTCCCCCTCCTAACTCTCATCAGGCTCCAGACAGCCCAGTAGCAGCCAATTTAAAAGTTCACAGGTGTTAACAGGATAAGTAGCAGAGCATTCTGCATATCTTGGTGTGGCAAAACCCTGCAGTGGGAATATGGTTCACTTCACACAGAAGAGGTGAAATGCTTTCCTCAAACTAACAAAAAACTTAGTAGCTCAAAAATCTTTGTTTTTCTTCTGCAAACTTTTAGAAATTTGAAACCACTGATAGTTTGTTTGCATTCTCCCCCTCAGCTGATCAGTACATTCTGGGCATTTCTGTACTTGACCTTCATTTTCCCCGAGTTGTCACTTACCAGCCATGCAGCTTGGTACAATTGCATTCTCATCAAGCTTCATTTGGTTGGGTTTTTTTCCCTCCTAACATTTATAGCACCAGCACTGGTTATGCGGAATGCGATGAAGAAAACATTTGCTTTTGCTTCAGGCTGAAACTTACCTTCTCTGGTAATTCCAGATGCTTGATGCAAGTTAGAAACAAAAAGGTAATAAAAACATTAATTTCTGTCTTGATCACCTTTGCTTGAACAAAGCTGCATTCTTGAATGAAAAGAGGGATTTTGCTTTAAAAGTTATTCTAGCTGCTTTGGTTTCCCAGGCTATTGCTGTGAATTTGAATTGATGAAAAGATGTGGGAAGAATATGCTTTATGAAACAAGGCATGATAATGAGGAAAATACACTGCTGGGTTAGAAATGCAGGTGTTTTTGTCAGTAGGTGCTAATAAAGCCTTTCTCAAAACTTCTGTTGCCTTGTTCTGGCTGCACAGGACAAGACAAATGAAGAAAGCACAAAGAAGGTTTTGGTCTTTAACTTCCACCCAGGGGCTGCTGGATTGTGCTAGTGAAGGCTTCAGGTTAAACTGTGTCCCAGGGCCTCTCCGCAGGGTAAGCTGGGAGGAATAATGATTCAGCAGGTCCAGTTTTAAATGGGGCTTGCATTGTCATTTCCAGGCAAATCGCTCACCTCTTTTGAGCTCAAATTCAGGCTGCAAATGTATTTTGTACCTAAGACAAGAACATCTAGCCATATATTTTCTGGCCTTTACCTTGCTCTCAGAGTGAAATGACAGGGTAACAGCCCCCAGCACATCCTCCTCAGCATCCTGGGAGCATCTCAGAGGTGGAAGGAGAGACCTAAGCCAGTGAGGTTCACCAAGCAACAGCCAGATTTCATATGGGTTATTGCATTCTCTACCTATTCCACCCATAACATGAACTCTGGTTTCATAGCTGCATAAGCCCAGACCTGAATGTTTTAGATCATCTGTATGGAAATAGACTAATAATGCCCTCACCTTTTACTTTTGCTTTCACACAAGCAACTTTTTACCAGGAACTCTCAAAAATCAGTGGTCCCCTTATAAACAGTCCATAGAAACAGCCCTGTTCTTATTACCCCGGTAACTGTATACATGTGTTGCTTATGTAGTACAGAAAGTTTCAGCTACACAATTCACAATCTAAATACACAGATTTGACAAATCAAGATATGGGAACAGAAAAGAAAGGGGAAACCTCTTGTCCAAGATCAATGACGATACAAAACTAGTTCCATTCGCACACCCAACTGCCCTTTGCTGGATCACACTCTCTTGCACTGCTTTAATTGCTCCTCACAGTTTTAATGAAGACACATTTAATTAGAAGATGATGGCTCTTTTGGGCCTTTCACATTAATATTAGCAGACCTTATGGTCTCTTGAAATGATTTTCTTTGCTTCTTAGGTTTAAAACCAGCAGAAGTGGATCTTCAAAGGTGGAATCCACTGCTGCCAAGAGACACAGGTATGTTTGCCATCAGCGGGTCTCTTGACTTTCACGTTGTCTTATAGCATTAGTGAACTCACAAAATTACTTGCCTCCTCAGAAATCTCTACTTCTTTACCCTTTTTGTTTAGATCTTGTTTTCTACACTTAGGGCACAATCAAATTCTGAAATTGAGGATCACAGTTTCCCAGTGTGCTGCTTCAGTTAGAGAAGTAACTTGTCAGAGGGAGTGAGAGAGTCCAGAACCTCATTTTCCATATCATAGCATCATATTTAGACACCCAATATGCACAAGACCTGAACTGAATTATATTGTACCCTGCATCCATTTTTATCGGAGTGCAGCGTGACATTCCCCCTTGATGCCAGGTAGTTGTTATTTGAGTTTCTACCAATGAGTAATAGTTTGAAAAGCATAATAGGAAATTATTCTTATAAATCATTTGGGGGAAAAAAAAAAAAAGGGGGGGGGGGGCAACTAAAAGTGATTGAGAATTTAGTCAATTTAAGCAACTTTATCAAAAACCAATAAAATTACTGGAAATACCAGAAGTTTGTAGCTATTATTTTAAAAACAGTCTTTAACAGTCTTTTCCTTTGAGATAGTTGAAATAAATTGACTAGAGGAGCTGATAGACAGAATGTAACCAAATCCTAGAACAGCAGGCATGGAAGATTTATTGAACTGAAACATCTGGGCTTGATCTGCAGAACTGGAGCCCAGAATAAATAAAAAAATCCACTGTAAGCCTCCCAGGATAGTTATCAGTCCATCCAGTACAACATGCTGGCAGGGTCAGGCTCACATGCTGTTGAATCCCTCTCTGTTGCACAGAGGATGGTTGCCCTTTATCCCTGAGGGGCACAGCTGGCCCTGCTCCCCACAGATATGCTGGTGGCAATAAAGCAGAAGTAGCATTTGCCTTGAGGGAGAAGGCACTGGGACAGCCAGGAGAGCCCATCTCAGAGGCAGGGCAGTTCTGATGGGAGAAGAAACCTAACTTTTTTCTTGCCAAACTGGCCTCTTCCTGAAATGGTCTGAGAGGTTTTTATCTGCCTTTGTGGCAGAAGGACACAACTGCAGGCCCAAGAGCTAAACTGGAAAAGCTGTCAGATCCCTCAGTGCCCTTGCTCTCCTGGTCACAACCCAGCTGAGCAAGGAGAGCCTTCCATGAATGCTCATTAAGGCTGTGGGCCAGGCTGAGGCCAGATAAAGCACCTTGTGTTTCTGTCTAGGCACTTGAGCAGCAAGAGACAAATGTGAGTGGGAAACTAAATTTTGTTTGGTAAAAGTTTATAAAACCCCTCCTCAAAATCAAGACTAGAACTGTTAGATGACTGATGTGTGTGTGTATGTGTCCCCGCCCCAGCAGAGGAAACATGGGGAGAAAAAAGGCTAAAATAGGTTTAATTTTAATGAGTCTCAAAATAATTTTTCAGTTTGTCACACAGGCTGCCAGTCTCTCCAGGCTGCTCGTGTCCCCAGGCCAGACTGAACAGACTGCCAGGGGCTATGGACAGAGGAAGAGAGAGAGCCACTTGCAACTTCATTCCCCTAAACCTTGCCAAAAATGCAAGGGGCTGAAGAGGAGGGCAGTCTTACAGGTTGCCAGGAACAGATCTGTCTACCAATGTGGCTGGTTCCTTCCAAGAACTGACAAAAATTATGAAGTCCCATAAAATGTTTGGGATCTGTCTAATCACCCAGTACCAAAGAAAAAAAAAGATATAGTGCTGGGTCGTTTTTCACCAAATGTAGTTGCATGATACAGATAATCAGATGGTGGGATGGTCATTGTTACCTTGGGCACTTATTGCTGTGGTATTAATCAGGAAATACAGCACTGACTAGTAGGACAAGCGCTGGAGACTGTCCCGCACACTGCTGTACACCTGGGGTGCTAACACATGAATACTTCAGTAGTAGGATAACACCAGTTTCTCCAGAGAGAATGTGGGCAGAGATCCCATAAGTTATGCTTGAAGAAGAGCTGATAAGGGATGCCAAGTTTTGTCCATGTGTAAATTTACAGTTGGTGGCATTTCCACTGTAAGTGCCATTGTCAAGATTTTAGGATTGGATTGCGAAAAAAAAAAAAAGGCATTTGACTGAAACTTGCCATTCAACTTCTCATCATCAGAGTAAAATACCATACTGTACCAAGAATGAAAAGAGAGAGAGAGAGAGAGAAAACAACAACATTTAGCAGGTTTTAAAATTATGCAGATATTTTTAATGGCTTTGGAGTATTCAGACACTCACTCATATGTCAGAAAACAGATTTGATTTATAGGAATGACATTTGGCAGAGCAATTAATCCATACTATGTTCTAATCATGTTTGGTATAGGGAGAGGAAAAAAAAAAAAGTCAAACTTAGGTTTAAAGCTGATTGTGCCAGGAATTATTTTCAAAGAAGGCTCATGAAGGGTTTCAGTAAGCCCAAGGACAAAATCTGGTCTTTTATTCCTTCCCCACTCCATCACCCAACACAAAAAGGAAGATTGCATCCAATTTGCTAGTTGAAACTCAACAATTAAATCTTCTTGCCTCCACTGGAGGTGAAATGGGAGCAAGGGGCCCCTTCAGTTTCTAAGCAGATAGACCCTCCTTCCCACATTATTCCTCAGCCCCATTAAGACTAACAGAAATCTTAGAGGGAAACTATGGACGGTTCATCAAAAAATGTTGAGGCTTCAACCAGCAGAACAGAAATTTGCCTTTGCCTGAGTGCCCTTTGGTCCAATTTGTCTTTCCCAGAATGAAACTTTCATTGGCCTCTATTATGTCCATTTCAGAAACATTCATTGAGAGAGAAAGTTCCAGCTCAGCACCTGACACTGCTTATATCTCCACTGCCAGAGCATTTACACTTGGCTATGGGGGCTCTTGTGCCACTGACAGCAGCACTGCTGCTCAGGCACCTTCCATCACAGCACAGGCCCAGCCCAGGGGGGCTTGCTCTGCTGCTTCCCACCTGGGTGCAGAGTGGCACCTTCCTGTCTGAGAGCCTGGTACCCCGTGCTCCCAGAAGAGGAATTCTGATGAGACCCAGCAATCTCACTGGGGAGGGCAGTGCTGGATGGCTCACATGCCCAGCAGCAGTCCTGGCTCCTCCAGGTGTACCTGCAACATCCTCATCATGCTATGCTAGTTTGGTGTAAGCGGGAGCCTCTGTTTCTGTTATTCCCATTTGAATCCCTGATGTTGAATTCTGCAGAGAGGAAAAAACACTCTGTGTTTCACATCCAGTGTGGCAGACACAACCATTAAGAAAAGCTTCTCTGACAAATCCATTATCAAATACAAGAGCAAGCACTACATGGTAGTTTTCACTTACGGACTTTGCAGAAGCTGTGAGTTATTTCACACGGTAACCACGCCATGTCTAACACAGCACTAGTGCCAGTTTGCTGGGAGAAGCCTTTCTTAAAGCCTATTTTGTCTCAAATCTATCAGAATTAAATCCAACAGCTTTTCCACAACATACCAACACTATATCTGTACTTGAGCTTGTACCAGCTCTCCACTGGTGGCTGGGCATTCACCAACAAACAAACAAACAAAAATTTAACACATCATTTGATTTTCCTATGCTGGTTTTTTTTTTTCTTTTAATTATAATTTTTAAAACCAGACTTCCTCCCTTCACTAACTCCACTAACTCTCCTTCACACCCCATCTCCAGAAACTCTTACTTAATTTATTCACAGAGGAAAACACATTCCTCTATACTCCTTCCAGGATAGCTTTAAAAATCCGAAGTTACACTTTTAAGAAAAATATATAATTATTTTAGCATAATGGTTTTAACACCTGCTATCAACATTGCAAAACCATTCCCATTCTACCTATAATTCAGTTTTCTGACACCCTTAACTCAGAAAATATTTGCCTCTGGGTTTAATAGCTTCCATATTCTTTTCTGTCTGAAGATGTATCATTAAATATTATTACTACTGGAGGTATGTTTGGGCAATATCTTTCAGACTTATTTGAATTAAAGGGAAAAAGAAGAAAAATTCTGACCAGATGCATTATTTTTGGAAGATGAGTACAAAAACCGGCTGGCCTGAGCTAGCTTCTACTGAAAATTTTGTGTCTAGAAAGGAGTGAGTTAGGAGAGAAAAGTTCAGAAGACCTTGAGGAGTGATTTTTGGTGTAAGAGCCACTGACTCTCTTGCAGACAAGCAAGGTTTGTCCCAGCACACACATGCACCACCTTCCCCACTGTCGTACCTGAGCAACTCGTACATTTTGCTTTGATCCACCTACCCTCAAACCCCTCCTGTGCTGCAAGAGAGAGAACGTGGCGCTGGGGCAGGTGCTGAGATTTGCTGCTCAGGTGTTACAGGCTCTGCCCCACACCAGCCTGGGGGCAAGAGCATCCACATAAGTGCCCCAAGGCTGCCACCCCTGGGCCACCAGCCAGCCTGGAGTGGAGCTGCTGCCTCCACAGAGTAGAGACTGATGGCTGTGTCCAGTCTTTCTACCGCCTTTCTGTTAAGAAAATTCCTGCCTGTTCGGACGTTGCTCTCTGTGTCAAGGGCAGTCCAGCATTCTCTTTAACCCCCTTTCCAGCAGCCAGCCTTTATTCAATCACAGACTTTGATCTCAGCATGTGCTGTGAGCTGCTTTCACTATATGAAGTCAGCTGGAGGATGGGTTACCCAAGGCACGAATTCACAGATGACTTTTAGCACAAATAGTCTGACACAAAAAAACCCCCACAACATAAAATTATGAAATAACAACTAAATGTGGCATTTCAAGCCCCCTTCCTTTTCCAGAGGAGAATCTCAGGCTGTTATACTCCCACACAAGTTACTCAGATAAAATTGGAACAGATAAAGATCCCAAACCAAGCAATATTTCATGTGCAAGTGTGAGGCTTAATCCAGCACTCAGCTGAGTCAAAAGACACCTATTTGCTTCCCCGGGCCATAGCAAGCATGCTTTTGCCTGAACATGGAGTCTGATTTACATATTTTCACATATAACTGGATATTTTACGATGAAAATATTCCATTATACTTGCCTGAAGCTTTATCACCTAGATTTACCAATAATCAGTGTTTTTTCCCTGCACTGACAGAGACAGTCAGTGTCTGAGGAGTCACTATTTCTTATACAAGTGCACAAAATTGGTAAGTGTTTTAGATTTGATGTTACAACTGCTCACTGTCACCTCGGTATCTGCTGCTGACAGTTATTCCCTCCACAAACTCTTTGTCAGAGTGCTTACGTTTTCTGGAAGGCTTTCAAGTTCTCTTTGAGAGCTGAAATCCACATCACACACAGGCATGCACACACTACTTTAAATATCGTAACAAATGATACCGTAAGCCTTTCCAAAGCATTTTAAAGAGCTCTTCTCTTTCACAGGATGACGTATGTGGATTTTTCTGAGGATGCTTTACAGATTGTGTTTCAGCTGGTTGGTTTGGTTGGTTTCTTGTTGGTATGAGTTTCTTGGAGGGGTTGTGTTTTCATTTTTTTGTTTCTGTTGGTTTTTTTGTTTGGGGTTTTTTGTTTTTGTTTTGGTGTTTTTTGGTGTTTTTTTAATAATAGGAAATAGGTGTTTCCTCAGTGCCTGAATTTTGAAATCTGGAGTGTGGATTCTTCAGTAGATGTGGCAGCATGTGGGTATTCTCTCCTGTTTTTATAACTCAAGTTGCTATAACAACCCACGGCATCTGTTCAACCCACTACCTATGTGCCTTTTTTCTTTTTTTTTGGTTTTGTTCTTTTTTTTTTTCTTTTTTCCTTTTGGGTCTCCTATTCTTCTGAAGTCAAGTGCTTTGCTTTGATTTTTATTTAAGGAGCTAGCTTATGCTCCAATGTGTATACGCAGAATGAGCTGAAAGAAGCCAAAATCTGTGCTGAAAAGATCACAACTTTTAGAGAGTATCTGGCTGAGTGGGATGAGTTCAGGGCTGGGCCCTGTTCCCGCTGAAGTGAAGATACACCAGTTCCTGCTGTGAGCCTGAAATTCAGTGCCACGTCTCATGAAAGTGGGGGCTACTCTGTTGAATGACAGACAAGTGATGGACACTACCAGAGAGCCATTGACAGGACAAGAGCCAACAGATGGACAGTATGTATAACTGGCTCCTTATAAGTATTATGTTTCCTCCTTATCAACTGCTTTTGGAGAAAATTTTGATTTTTATTGAAACGGATTTTCTTCCAGATTGATGGGAGGTGAGCAAGAAAGAAAAAATATAAGAGTGAGGTTTTTTTCATTCATAGCAGAGCAGCAGTGCCATATAGGTTTGGGTATCTGACCTCCTCTGTGGGTTAGCTGCCCATATTTCATGCTTCATCATAGAGCAATGCATGTGAAAAAGAGGAGCTTGTCACTCCTAGAGTCTCTGGCTTTGGTTCATTGCGAAGGTGTAGACCAATTACAGTCCTACGCATGGAAGAGAACAGGAATGTGGCTACAATTCCCATGAGGAAGACAGACATTGGCATCAATTAGGATGAAACATTTTTAAAAAATGCTTAGGATTTTCTATCCATTCAAATCACTTTCACTAAATGTTTTACACACACACACAAAAAAAAAATGGTTTTCACAAAAGCATTTGCCTTTTCCCATCAGTCCAGCTCCAAAATGCTACTGTCGTCAATCAGCAGATAGCTGGGCACACACAGGTCTGCCCAGCCCTCATAGTCACAGCTTGTCAGAAACTGGGAGAGGAGATGGCATTTCTTAGGGTCTTCCGTATCTTATGTTGAGTGTCTTAGGAGTGATGGAGCAGTGTTCACAATAATCTGCTGAGCAACTGATACTCCCCTATGTCATTCCACAGTAACTTCTAAATGAACTGAGGTATAAGCTACCCTGTCCTGCCCCAAACACACCTTTGACTTGGTTTCCAGATCAAGGCACTGCCAAGGTATATGCTCAGAGCTATAGACAAGGAGACGGCTATAGACAAGGCTTGTTGTGGGTAGGATTTGCAGGCTTTTGGCTGCCATGTGAGCTTTGTGGGAAGATGGCACTGGTAAACCAAACTCTTTGTCTTCTCATGCAGCTGTCCCTGCCTGCAGGGAAGCTCTCCAGCAAAAAGAGATCATACAGCTAGTGGAGAGGCTCAGTGTGCTACAGTGATGTTTCATGTCACTTCAGCCTTGGTCACTCCCTGCCCCTTGTACACCACATATCAAAGGAAAGAGCTCACAGGGACTAGTAGGCTCAGCAGCAAGCAGGGCTGAGCCCCACAGGCAGGAAATGGTGGCTTTCAGGTCAGAACAAGCAGTCCTATGGGGCAGGAGAGGACTCAGAGCCATCCCAGGGACTGGGAGCATGGAAAGCCTCCAGAGAGCTCCGTCAAGACAGTCTTGCCTTTCATCTGTCCTATCACAACCTACTCTTTATCTTCACTTGCACCTAAGTCCAGAGCAATATCCCTGTCTCCTAAGGAAAGCCAGACAAAGGCAAGGCGTCCTTCACCTCACATAAAGACTGTCAGAGCTAACTGTAAGTAATCCAGTGCCATGAAAACTCCCATGAGGGGCAAGGAACCTGGTTTCCCATTTGTCTCAGGAATCATGAGATAATATTCTCTGAAATCACACCTTTCTCCTTCAAAGCTTCTGTGTATATTTGGTAACTTGTACATATGTCATTTCTTTACGACAGCCACAGCTCCCACCTGGAGTTTTGCAACATTGTCCACATGTTACCTTTCCTGCAGGATATAAATGTGTTACTGATACTATTTTTGCATTGCAGAGAGAAAACGAGAAGGAAAAAAAAAAAAAAAAGGCAGAAGGAATGAAGCTGCATGCCAGCTACCAAACTGGGGCTCACCTTGCGCTGTAGAAAAGAGACAAAGAGCACCCACCTTTCCCCTTCACCTTGCAAACTCACAAGGACAGGGTCTCTCTTTGGGTACAGGGATGAACATCCTGAGCTTCCCAGCAATGCTGCTGCTGGTCAGGCTCCTGAGGAGATGTGTCTGAACTGGCACACCTCACACCCAGCACTGGCCTCTGGGGCTCCACAGCTGCAGTGCAGTGGCACTTGGGCCAGCCCAAGGAGAGGTGCCCTGCAAAGCTGAGGCACTGCCAAGGTGGGAGCATGAAAACCAGTGCAGGAGCAGGCAATGAGAGAGGACCTTGATTCTTCAATTGTGCCCCTTGGTTCTTTCCCGTAGTTTGAAGGCAAAAAACAGATGAGTGTCCTCACTGTGATTCCAGCAGGATTACTGTGGAAGTGGTTGGAAAGAAGTGGAGAAGCACAGAAGCAGTTGCAGCTATCGTAGAGATCATGTAACCCAAAGTGAAAGTGGAAAATGTGTTCCCCAGGGAAGGTTTCAGTGTTCAGGCAGGAGCCAGTTAAGAATCTGTGCAGTGTGCCAGCTCCAGATCAAGAGCCAAAGAGTGACTGCACATGAATTTATCCTGCAAATACTTCCTAGTGACACCAGGTTTCACAGTGCAGCACATGGATCCTCGCCTTTGGAGACACCCATGCACACGTACTCCTGAGTACAACAACAAAACTGAGCTAAGAATTAAAACCATTTCCAACATGCATATGTTTGGTTCTACTCTGTAGGATAATGACTCCCTTTTAATCTCCTTCGGTCTTACCCAGGGTTGCAGTAAATCAGCAGAGGTTAGCTTTGCTGTGCTAGTCTACATCAGCTGAGGACCTGGTGTTCAGTATAAAGGATGTGTGACAAACCATTACAATGTTCCCAAAGACTGGTTATTGGAAAGGCAGAAATCTCAAGATCAGTCTAGTGGAAAACACAGGCACACATAAATTTGACTTGCACTCTGAGAAATGCTAGGGTTACCAAAAGACAACATCTGAATATTTTAAATGGGCAAATTTACCTTTTTTTCTGCTTTACCAAGAGCTTTTCCTGCTGATTCGTGCAGGAAAGAGGCCATGTAGGCATCTGCTCATTCATCAACTTTCTCTAAATCCCAGGATTAATAGACTACTACTATTGTGAAGCATAAGCAGGAATAATATAGCTAGAGTCAGACTTTGTTGTAACTTAGTGCTCCAATCACAGAAACACAACCTGACCCAGAGTCTTAATTCCCAGGCATAGGTTATAAACAAATGAAATAAAAGTTTATTTCATTGTAGTCATGGCGGTTTTGATCATAAGTGAATAAAGTTCCTTATGAAAAGTTAAGTAAGCAATGTTTTGACATATCACTTTTTAAGCTCTATTTCAAACTTTAATACTAGATTTTCATCCCTATTCTGCCACAGTTTGAATTGAGACAAATCTACCAACCTTCTGGTCATATCTCTGCATTGATACATAGAAATCATAGATCTAAAATAACAGATCTCCACCTTTTACTATGCTGAACTTTTACTAAAATCCTGATGATGAACATCCTGATCAGACTGGCTATTCTCTAAATTAGGATCCAGAACTGGCTCTCAAATTCACTGGGCTTCTCTTACTGGTGAGGTCACACTGGCTGCAGGAGAAAGTGTTCCACACCAATGATCAGACAAAATTATAAATCCCTCTGAATATGCTGAGTCTTTGGTACTTTGGTACCATTTCTGCTCCCTACAGAACAGTTCAGTGGCATTAAAATCTGGACTCTTCCCTATGCGTAATCAGCATTGACCACTTGTTAAGTAATTTTTCTTCAACACAGCAAGGTGAAAATAAAAGGTTGTCTGTGGTCCTTGGGCAAGTTGTCATCAAACGCAGACCAAGAGATGTCTAAAAGTATTTTCATTAGGCAGTATTTCCAGCTGTACTACTAACACTGTTCAAAACAGAAAGCAATTCTCTTCCTGGCACCATTTCAGAAGATTTAAAATGCATCATTCTAATTACTGCCTGACAAATAATCCCAGAATGCTAGCTGGGAAGTTTGCAGATATATTATCATCACACTGGTATATTGAACTTTTTATGATGTCTAATATCTCTCGGTTGTAAATGAGTGAAAGCATCCTTTGCCACTGGCAGGGTACAGCCCTCTAGCACACAAACTGAAGGTTCAAACATTAGTGTGACACATCTATAAACCCAAGGTCATTTTGTGGTAAAACAGTCTAGAAGAATTGCCAAATCTGTCGTTGGACTACTCTTGATCATTTTGGACAGTGATTTCATTCAGTCTCTCCAGAAATTCATAAAATTCCTCCACATAACGTTAACTCTTTGCAGTTCTGTTTTTATTACAGAGTGACTGTCTAATCTCAGGAAGATCAGAGTTTCCTATATCAAGTCCACACATAGATCTGTATCTTTTTCTAGAAGGAGAGCTCAATTCAAACTTCTTCAAAGGTCTGCATAATTTATTCTCTTCCCCTTCCCCAGGTTTCTGGCAGCAGCTGGGACCTCCAGGTTCCAAAATACCAACAGGAACTTTGTCCTCTTCATAGACTTATCACTCAGGTTAGCAGTGTGGACTGATTTAATGGTATTCCATTAATTTAAGCTCCCCTTTCTCTCTTTTTTTTCTTTCTCAGAAATAACTATTTGACATAAACATCTTTGTTTGGCATATCACTAGATCTGCTGCTAATTATAATGCCGAACCCAGATGCTTGGTAGAGGAAATCAATGTGTGTCCTGCGTAGTTTGTTGGGCTTGTTTTAGTAGGTTTGCCAAATTTTTAGTGAAACCCTCATATGACTTCTATTATCTGGAGATAGATATTAAAGGACCAAATGTTGTTCTTATTCTCACTGGTATAAACCTAAACAGCTCCATGGAGGGAAATAAATATAGTTACATTACTACAGATTTGCATGGCGTTAGCTTAGATTTACAGTACTGTAAATCCTCGACAGTGGAACCAGGAAGCTACATGACAAATACTCCATCATCTAAACCTGGGCTCCTGTCTTAGTTGGAAACCACAGTTTTAATCCTAAGCAAAATGACAGTATTCATAATGTGTTTTGTTAAATTGGCATACAAAAATCTTTTTTTTTTTTTTTTTTTCAAGTTGGCCTACAGAAAACACCTGTGGAATAATTGGCATCAAAATTACTTTGTTCAGAAAAGCAGAAATGTTTCATTATGAAACAGTTCAAGATATGAGCTGCTGCAGGAGCCAAAGAACCATATTTGCCTGCTTGTCTCACCTGGTTTTCCCACAAAACCCCGTAACACAACACCAGTGGGGAAAGGCTGGTAGTAGAAGCTGTTTGTGAGGGCAGGGCAACCCCAGGGTTAGCGCTGGCCTTGGATATGTGGACTGAAGACCTGAAGTCCCAGGGGGCACCAAGAGCTCACCTGGGCACTAGGGAGGCTCAAACTGCCCCAAAGGAAAACATTTCCAACCATACAGGTTTCAGCTGCAGAAAAATTGTCTATTTCTCTGTAGAAAATACTGGGTTTTGCTAATATCCCTTTTCCCTACCCATTTTTACAATGCAATATTTGAAAAAAGTGTGAGGTAGGAAACCACCAAAGTAACTGGTATTTCCCACACAGAAAACAAATATAAGCTTTTGGCTCTAAGGCTTATGCTAAACTAAAAACAATCCCCCCCACTCCCCCTCCAACAACCTTTATAACAAAAACTCCTGAAGTCAACATTCCTCAAACAGAGGCAAATACGTGTTGTGAAAAGTGTATATTCCATGAGGAACAAAACTGACAGAAAGCTTCCCACCCCGCTCACAGACAAAACTGAGTAACTGAAGATCTTCCCTGTATGCCAATTGACATTCGAGGAGTAGTATCATTTAGGCAACCAGACCTAAAGACAGGAACTTTCCTAAGGATGAAATAAAAACCAAGCTCAGAGATGATAACCTCTGGCACAATGAATGGCTGTTAACCCCATCTGGTCATCATTTGCAGGAAATGCCACAGACCTCAACTAGAGTGCAGATTTCGGAAAGAAAATAGATATTTTAAAAGGAATAATATAAATTTTTTAATATAAGTAGATTATTTTGTTTAATCTATGGCATAGTTAACTGTAGTTGCCCTGTTGAAAAGCCACTTCTCAGAGAAGCATCAGGTCCTATGATTAGGAGTGTAAACAGGCTACCAAGATCAGAAGGGGCAGCAAGATCCCTGTCAGTAAGACACGATTTCCCATTTCATGGAGCAGGCTGAGGAGCCCAACTCACAAGTTAGGAGATCCTCAGGGAACCATGTAGATCCAAGTAATTTGCAGAAGCCTGAGGCTAGCTGTACAAACTGAGCAAAGTCCAGTTCTCAGCCTGACAGTAATTGAGTGGGACAGATTTTAGGCAAAACAAGTTCCTGCTTTGGGTAGTACTTGGAAGGCCTCCACAGTTTGCTCCTACACAGGTACAATGAGCAGCAGCAGGGCAAGTTCCCTGTTGAGCAGATCCTCTTTTATTGCAGATTTGAAGACACTGCCATCAACAAGTAACTTCGAACATTTATTGTCTCTCTTACATTCTTTTGTTCTGATATTCTCCATGGAGCTGTTTGCCACACAAGTTTGTTCTGCATTTTGCCCAGACTACACAGGTTTAATTTTCAAGTGTCTTTCCCAAGCCAAGAGGGGCAGAAGTAATTTGCTACATTAGCAGGCTAAATCTGTTTCCATGCAGTGGCAAATGGTTATCCTTTTTGACAGTCGTGTCTGGAGCAGAGGAGGGTATGTTCACCTTTGATGTGGGTTTGGAGAGCTCCAGTGCTTTGTGTACTCTTTTGGGCTAAAGCAAACACGAGATAATTTGCCTTTCTGCAGCATAGTTTCAACTCAAGCTAGAATTTGGCAAAGCAAAACAATGCTAATAAAACAAGTGTGAAGGAAATCCAATATTCATGATTTGCATGGCAATATCTTTTATGCTCCTTCGGACACTAGAGTAAAAATGGGAGGGACCTTAGACTTCCATTATTCTGCTAGAATCCCAGCTACACATCACAGCTCCCCCCTCAGCACTACCCAGAAAGCAGAGTTCAACCTTGCTTTCCAGAGGCAAGCCTTCAGCTAACACCTCATGCTGCAGCTGCTGGCCAGAGAAACCTTTCTCCCCTCACAGGGATCTGAGGGACAGAGGCTCTGACCAGAACACCTCTGAGGACAGCAGTAAGAGCACAGAACCCCCAGGCTATTCTAACGTACACGGCATACATTCATGAATGGAGTCAGGGTATAGAGGATGCAGTTCACAAACCAGTCCAATTATCAGTCTAAAGGGAAAGAGCTAGTTAAAAAACCAGTCCAATTACGAGTCTGAAGAGCTGGAGACAGCGCTATTTTTCCCTTTTAAACTGCAACAGGGTTTCCAGGATCCCAGAAATCACAGCAGAAATTGGTTGCCATATATTTAAGAAACTAACTTCAGGTGGGCAACCTGCTCTGACAGATTTTGCCTTAGCACACCAAACTGTACTTTCTAACACTTCACATCAGAAAGCAGGTGCACACATACATGCACAAGCAGCAAACTAGGACTCCAAGCCGTGATCCAGTTGGAGCTCAATCCAGGCAAGCATGGGACATTGCCAGGGTTCGAACATGAGGCTTGGCTCCAGAAAGGATGGGAACCACTAGACGACACACTCTTTGGCACAGGTAGAGCCCAACCCCAGAGATCTGGAAGGCAATCAAGTACAGGCAAGCCACTGCAGCCAGCATTCAGTACAGCTTCACCCAAGCGTCCTCCTGTAACCTTGCTGCTTTACCATCAGTTGCACAGTGAAACAGCAGTACCAAACTGCAATATAAAGAGGAGCAATACTTTCAGAAATCAGTGTGGTATACAGCACTGTAGAATAAATCTTTGTAAAACTTGTCCAGTTATTTTTGTGGAATGCTTTTGACTGTCATTCAGTCCACAATCAATGCTATCAGTGTAGTAAGCTAATAGAACTAAAATGTTAACTAAGATTATTGATAGCGTCCTGTATCTAGACCATTATAATCTCTGCGTAGAGATTGTGGAGTTCATAATAGCTAGCAATAAAATGTTTTTGTTCACAAAGAAGGTAGGCAAACAATGTACAGATACTTTGCTTAAAAGTATGCAATAGCTTAAAAATTATAAATATACAGTGCTTGTTCCATCTAAAATGGCATTATTGTTTCATAAAGGATTCATTACAGTGTCCATTTACTTAGAAAATCTGTTTTTTCAAGGACAATCTAATACAGAGTCATTTAAATTGCTGGCATTTATATCTCTAATAAACTGTAACCTGATAATCAGGGACTATAAAGGATTATTTTTTTTTTCTCTTACATTATCACAGAGCAGCCGTAAAAGTACAAAATCCACAGAACCATGTTTACCTAGTCCTAATGACAAACACAGGGCTTCATCCTCCTGGCCTCAGCAAAACCCAATAGATTAGGACCTTGAAGGAAAAGACTAAAATGGTTGTTCCCCTCAAATATTTACTCATACTTGCTCCTTTCTCAAAATAGATGCCAAGTTCCTGCTGCCTCTTCACTTTCAAGAGTATTTGGCTCTTTGTTTTAACTCTTCTGGTGCTCTGTGTGAGCAGAAACGCCCGGTGCAGATTGTACCCGCTGTCACCTTCACACCAGGAAGGGACTGGGAGAAGAGCTGCTGCTTCTGTTTTACAAGGGTATTTTGGGCGTTGGCATGTACGTACACAAAGTGGCTCTTTTACTTCCTCCTGAAGACAGGTTTTATTGACTTAATTATTGTGCCTTCATTTTACTTAGGGTGGACAGAAACACCCTGTTTAGATTCACTTTTATGCAGAAATCCAGCAACAGCAGGAGAACTATCGTTCCCTGTGCTAATATGATGAGAACACAAGGATGGCCTCTCTGAGTTTACCCTGTGCCCCAGCCAGGCCTGGGATCCTTCTCTAAACATTAAATGCCACAAATTCTGCATCAGGCAGATGAAAACCTACTTGTACAATTTGCTTTTTTCACCTCATTTTCATTCACCCTGAATACCAGCCACAAACACTGTTTTCTCCACACTCCCTTCTCCCTTTCTTGGATGCCTTTTCCCCCTTCCCTTTCTGTTGACTAAATTTAAGCTTCAAGGTAAATTTATGAGAAGAGAAAAGTCCATCATGGGCCAAAATGAAGACAGGACAGGTCTGACAGCAAATGAGGCTCATCCTTGCCCTGGGTTAGGTACATATTCCTGCTAATATGGGAGGGAATGGCATTGCTGGCAGGGGATCTATGGGGAGCACCGGTGGGCTGTCCCCACAGAGATACAGTCTCACTCTGCTGCCAGATTCTCCTGGCCTTTTCCTTTTTTAAAAGGCAGGGAAAAGAGAGGGTTGTGTACAAGCAGTATGAACAAGTCCAAATTGAGACATAATTAGACTGTCTTTGCAACAATACAAAGAACAGCAAAAACACAATCCTTTAGTAGTAAATGACATTTTTTGTCTTGAACAGATTATAAGTGCTATGGAACTGGAAGTCGACATTTTCCTTCCATTCACTAGCTCACATTTCTCTTACAATGGAGCTCCTTTTAATAGCTAATCAGAGTCACCACATCCAAGAAAAGGAACAAGCAAACTGGCCTACAAGTCTTCAGCAGTGTGAGGTAGCAGCTGCATGGAACATTTCAGAGAGATAGTGAAGGGGTGAACTCAGTTGAGGTACATCAGAGGTACCAGGGACAGCTGCAGTCCTGGGTACTTTTGCTACTAAACACTCTCCAGACCCAAGGACTCTGGAATACTCAGCCACCTATGAAGCCAATAGCTATGTCCTCTTTCATTGCAGTTTTTGTTACTAATTATTTTATTGTTTCTGCTTCCTCTTTGTATCCTTTGGTGCCCATATTTATCTTCTCAGTTGTGATTTTCTCTGGCACCCAGAAAAGTATGCCAAGCTCAGCTCCACAGGCTACACGCAGTCATTTATACCAGTGCAAAGCTGATGAAAATCACTTCAGGATCAGGATGGCATTCTCTACCTGCTTGTTGCACTGCAGGCAACCACCCCCCTTCAGCCAGATGCTGTGCAATGGCAATTCCAGCCTCCGGCCTTTAAAGGCTGCAGCTCTGCTCTGTCCTGTTCCCTTTCCAGTGGGCCTGTCTATAAAGTTCTCAGCAAGAAACATTTATTGAAACTCTGAGTAAACCAAGGATTCATTAAATGCCCTATCAGATGTAAAATACATTTTGCATGGTCCTGCAAAGGAAATTTCTGCAATAAGGTTAAAAGGAGTCACTGCTGTATATTTCAGAGAAATAATGTTTATAGATTGAGACTGACTCCCTCCTCCCTGCTGGAGCTATAGCCATACAGACTCAGTGTAAGCCAAAGCAGAATCAGGTTCTGGCTAATTTTAAAGTGCTGCATTGCTGAACCTCTAACTAGGTGGGGCAAGTGGGTGGAAAAGCTATTAGTAGCAAACAGATAATTTTGGCTACCTGGAAGCTAGGAACTCAGGAAAGAGAAAAGTGGAGAAAAGACATCAAGCACAACCAATCACCTTAAATGGTTCAGCATTTAGGAATGCAAAAGCTTGTGATATCCTTTTAATTAAAAGGGTAAGTTTAAGAATAAAAGACACAATTACAGCTGAAAAAACACCTCAGTTAAAGACCAAGGGAATAGTTATACATCCTGCATCCTTCCAAAAGGAACATTTCTAAGGTGGAATATATACATAAAATACCATCAGAAACTCAGTAACAATTCTTTTAAAACTTCTGACCCATAGAGCAATCCTTTCCTAAGAATGTACTCTAGGTTTGAAAAGTCACTTTGTAAACACATTATGATTTTACAAAGGCTGTGTGTTGGAGCAGAAGTGTTCTCCAGTCAACCAAAAGAACAAAACCAATGCTTAGAGCTCCCCAGGCAAGTCATCCTGTCCCCAGCCACAGCATCTCTCCATGGGCCTTCACAGTTGGACTAAGCACCATGGCACAATATACAGCCTCCACTAATATCAGGCCCATTATTTAGCCTTCACTTTTTCAAGTTCTGAATCCCTTTTCTTCTCACTGTGGTATCAATATATATTAACAAAAAGCCCCTTCTCCTCCACTTGACTCCCTCACTTTCTGGGTTACCCAGGCAGATGTAATGCACCAGGCTAACATGGGAGTCACATGCCCTTCTCCTAGGAACTACAGCTTTGGGTTGTCGATGCGATTCTGAAGTTTCTTTTAAATCTCAGAATTTTGTAATTTTAAAGTCTGGCCTCAAGGGGGAGATGCCAGAGTTGAGGATCTTCATTGATCAGCATGTGCACATTGTAATAGTCATAAAACTCTGGTAGTCTCAAATGGCATTGCCAAGATAATCCTTCTCCTACAATTTCCCTTAGCCTTTGAGCTATGATTTTAGTGACAACTGACACTGACCTTCTGCCAGCTGGAACCTGAACACTGCTCCTGAAATACAAATCCACATCAGTGAGTTTGTCCCAGTCAATTCCACAAGCCAAGCCTGAAACCCATCCTTGCCAATGGGAGCCCAGAACTGATCCCATTCGCCAGATCAGATTTTTGCACCAAGCATACACTCATTATAGGAATGCCAAGTGTGTTGCAGGATAGTATCCTTGGTGTCCATTAATTTGCAGTACATCTTTCCAGACACAGTTAAAGTAGTAATCTTCTGCTCAATATTCCACAGTTTGGATGAAAATGTATCTTTTTGGTATCCTGTCCTCAGCAACATGGACATCAACCCAGACCTGTCTCAGTTAAATTGACCTAAACTCTCTGCTTCTCCTTGCATCTGGTTCCCCCCAGTACATTTAGCTTTCTCATCAGGATAAGCTTGATGCCATGCACTTCATGTCATCTATCACACAGAGCAATATAGTTACAATATTTACAAAACAGAAAATATTTACTATATTCATTTAATCAGGGTATTCACAAACTCCACATCCCTAATGACAGATCAGGCACCATCAGGCTACTTTAAAGAGCCTGAGATAATATGGAAGAGCATTGACTCAAGCTGAGGTCAAAAACTTACAAATAGTTTTGGGATAAATTCACCAAAGCAATTAGGACACATTAGGTCAGCAATACATTGAGAATATTACTGCAATATTATTTTGTTACTGAATGTGAGTACAGACACATGCAGTTTCTAGGCATTCAGGAAGGCAGGCATGCAGGTGATGAACCAAGGTGCATCAGTGGATAACAAACAAAGCCTTACCCACTTTCAGGAGCTCTGGGCCAAGACACTGCCTCTGCATCATGAGACTACATTCAAGACTCAGAGTAGACATTGGTGAGTCAGTCAGCAAACTATCTTGGAACTCACAGCACTTAGGTGATGTTCAGGGACAGAAAATTCTGACAGCTGAAGCTTAGTTTAGCTGAAGCCTGATATCCTCATTTATCAGAAGCTGGACTTAGTCCTGCTCATTTACTGTGGCAGAGACATGCACCTTCCCTTCAAACTATGGCCACATGGAAAGACCAGCTTTCAAATGTCTTTTCCACAAGAAAAGAGGGTTCTTCTCAAGTATCAGAAGGTTATGGGCAAATGTATTGCCTCCTCTACATTTCTTTGAAGTTTCTTTCCCTTACATGTAAATTAGTACATGACTCATTGTTACTCAGCTATTCTCAGGTTTCCATAAGGAAATACTTGAAGCATTTGTGTATTTGTGCTCTGAACCTAGTCTGACTTGCCTGGGTTTAGCATCATATGAAAAGCTCAGTATCGTACCTACTTCTGGCCTAACACTCAGATTTGCTGGGGAGGAGTTTGGCAGGTAAATCAAGGGGTTAATATTCTGGTGCTTTTCCAGCAGCCCCCTGCAGCATAGGCAGGCTTTCTCTAAACAAAACCAGAAGGGAAGCAGTTCTTGCTGCTGGCACCACTTGAGGTGTTCTCCTCCTGCAGACAGCGATGGTGGGGAGCTGTGCCCCAGCAGGGAAAGGACAGCACTGGTGGGAAGGTGGATGCTGCCCAGTGGGTCCCAGGCTGCTCCCAGCCAGCCTGTGCAGTCACACTCTCTGTGGCAAACTCCCACATGTGCTGCAACTCTTGGTGCCCAGTACACGTGGTGAGGACTGGTAAAGCAGCTGAGCAAACTGAAGTCTCAGTAAGTATCACATGTCCATTCAAGCCCTCCACAGATATTAATGGGACAGATGGAGTAAGTGACTGGGCTCTAAGTGGTCCAGCTCCTACTGGCTCAAACTGGAGCTTGAAGGTAACATGTACAGATAATAAAATCTCTAAAGGAGATTTACAAAGCAACAGATAATTTGGTTGAACAAAGCTAAATTATAAGACATTTGCAAAGCCCTAAGCTCACCTAAAGGCAAAAAGAACTCAAGAAAGTATCAAAAAAGTTATACAAGGAAAGAGAGAGAATAAAATAAATTCCCCTAATGTACCACAAATATCAACCACCACACACTACCTACAAACCATATGTTTTGCCCATCTGTTCTGTTATCTTCAACTAAATTTATAGTATTTGGGCTACCAGAAGAATTGTCAAGCCTGAGCTGGGCAGGATTATAAAACCTAGGTGTTATTACACTTTAAAAGACATTTTCCCCTCCCCCTACCACACCAGGCACAGGATAATACATTTCTCTTGCAGCCTCCTGGCTCTGGTACTACAGAGGATGCTCTCAGCTTGTTCTTAGCTACAGCAAGTGGTAGAGCATCCCAGCCCCCAACAAAAGAATAGTTCCTCTGCCTTTCTGTTCTTGTTCTCTTCCCCATCCTTCTCTCTAGGTAGGTCAAAGAGAGAGGTGCCAAGGCTGAGGCTGCAGGGCTCCTTCCTTTGGTGCTTTGAACCAGAGAAGCCTATGTAAGTCAGCAGAGAGCTCCTAGCTCTCCCCCAGCAAGGGCCAGCTCTCCAGGGCAAGGCTCTAGGAGAAACACTTAATTCTTCAGCTGCTGAGCCAAAGTTTCAAATTTGAACCATCAGGGGTTGTAGATCATGGCTGTGATCATACAACAGCAATGCAGGTACAGGACTGGGGCAGGAGAGCAACCATTTGCTTCAAAAACATATGAATCGTGGAGGTCCCCTAGGGAAGGAAAGAATGAGGCCCCATAAGTGATCTCTTCCCACCTGTCCAGCTGCATCATGCATCAGAGAGCACTGTGCTCCTAACACAGGGCCTCCTTCCACAGACTGCATATCACTGAGGAAACCAAGAGCTTTTAAGTTGGTCTAAGAAACAGCACTTTTAATCACAGCCTGGATGGCTCAGTATAATCCTATAGCCAGTCTTTTAGGAAGAGCTCAGCATAGTGGATACTTAAGATCCTTTAAAACAGAGCCCCAGTCTTGGGGGGGGCTGCATTTCTAAGAGGTGTTCTCCACTGTGTGCTTCCATCCATGACATGTTAACTCTCTTCTGCATGTGCAGCAATGGTGCTTTTCAGAGTGTGCACACAGAGGGAAACTGCTTGGAAAAACCCAACCCTGACTGTCAAGTCAAATAACAGCCCTTAATGCTGAACCCTCCCCTCCTTGTGTGTAAGACTCTCCAGTTTGTGCATCGCTAGCAGTAGCTGTCTGCCTCTCAGCACCTCCTTCCAGAAAGCAAGATGACTCGCACAGCTCCAAAAGCCTCCTAGGAAGTCCACAAGTAAGTACAGTGGGGAAGATTCCAGTTTGCTTTTTCACTTGAAAAGGATTACGGTAAACGTAACGATTTTCCGCACAGAAGGTCTTTAAAGAATGTGCAGAATTCCAATAGGTGTCTCATTAATGCCAAGTCGTGGAGCAAATGGTGCTGCACTCCTGCTGTCTGGTCCACCTGCCCGTTGCTAAGTGGTTCTCTCCAGTGTTGCCTCAACCTGCTGACTGCCAGGTGACGGTCTCCTGCTGCCCCAGCTCCTGCTGTGGAACCAGTGCTGCCTGCAGGATGTCCTCTCATTTGCTTGAAGAGCTGATTTCTGAAAGGTGCTAAAGCTCAGCATCAGTCTCTGGGAGAGTCCCGTTCCCCTTTTGCCCTTAAATGCAGCGTACAGAGGGCATGCTGGCAAAGCACCACCTCCCTTCTGGTTTCCAGGATGGATGGCAGATTGCAATGCAGTTTTCCTCCCAGCCCCTCTGAATTCATGGCTTTCACCTGTCGTAATCAGCAGTCATTTCCAAGCCTGTCACTGTCACCGAAGAGGCAGATGAGTTCAGAAATGAGTGAGAAGTGCCATTTCATTCTTACAAATGTTGCTGCACCCAAGAGGATTGCAGGTATCAATTCAAGCTGCACAGAGTTGGGGTTTTTTTGTTTTGGGTTTTTTGGTTTTTTTACAGATCTTTTCAGTAAAGGGAAGGACTTGCATCATGGACTCCTGTGTACTAGAAAGGAGGGGCAGGCTACAGGGTCAGTCCCTTCCCTTTCCTTCTAATATACAAGCAAGTCTAGCCAGGTGCAACATCAAATACCCTGGAGTGCCCTGGAGAGGGCTAATCAGGGCAGGCAGGCAGGCAATGTGGGAGCAAATCCCACTTCTAGGCAGTAATTTTCCTGGCTTTTGCTGCAAATAGAGCTGTGTTCACTAGCTGAGCAGAAATACTAAAAAATTAAATTTTACAACAAACAAGACCCTTAAGAAGATCTGCTTTTGACGAAAAAATGTTTATCTTCTTTTAGCCCTTTCAGAAAAATCAGCTAGGTTTAAAATTAAAAAAAAAAAAAAAAAGAAAGAAGAAAGAAAAAAGAGAAAAGAGAAAGGGAAACACTTTAAAAACATTCTGTCCTTTCCCCTTTCAGACAGTGGGGAAAAGTACATCAATTTGTAAATCTGAGTTTGTAAGCTTGAATTTTCACTGCAGAAAAAGAGTCAATTTCCACTTCAGAAATGCCCCAAAGTGAAATGCTTTCAAAAGTGCAAAGCAGATTTTTTGATACAGGCATAACTATATGATTATAGTATAAAACATTTCAACACTTACAGCCAAACTATTAATTGAATTTGATCCAAAGCAATAGTTGCCTTTGATTGCTTCAAAATTGCATTTGGGGTAAATGAAATTGATCAGGTAAAAATAATTTTTTTTAGCCAAGTTTTTTTGCCTTTTCATAGCTTTAAATTCAATACTGCTTTCAGTGCTGTGTTGCAAACATACCAAGTTTACAAAAGCTGTTTCATTCTTCAAATCTTCCTAAAATCCTGTTAGCAGGGTTGAGTCCTTTTCCCCCTAGACGTATCCCTTGTAATAACTGAATATGAGTCCAAACTCCATCCCTCATAATATCTGTGTAGGGCTGATGAAAGGTGATCACATAGGCAACAGAAGAGATCTTGATCCAAGGAAGGGTTACCAAACACAACTTCACTTTGGTAAAGCAAGGAAGTCCAACCTGGAACCAACAAACTCCTGAATCCAGGAGTCCTACAATGCCATTTGGACAGAGTCACCTTCAGAGTAGAGCAGGTCATGGAAACCAGCCGTGTTTGAAGGAAATCAAAACTTTATTCCAAAGTTTATCTAGGATTTCAGTAGTTCTTTTGTACACGTGACATGAAAGACCTCATTGTACAGGATAAGCAAAGACAAACTCTTGCCCAGGTGTGAGAAAAGCAGGCCTTGCCACACCAGGATTTAGAGGCAGGGCTATGTTGCAGTCATTTGCCTACAAGTCCAAGAGTGCACACACATCAGGGTGTGCTGCACACCTGCAGGAGTGCTCACTCCCTCAGGCACTCCCTTCCCCTGAAAGCCACTCCATCTCACAGTTACCGCGCCTAAGCCACGCAACGTGCTGCGGATGTCGCAAGGCAGGACAGTCGGTCTGTGATCAACCAGCCAGCCAGAAAGAACAACACCACTGGGGATGTACAGTTTTGCCTTTTCCCACATTGAATGGGGCATTAACTTCAAAGTCTATGATCCTTTAAATCTTTAACAATAATTAATAGGAGAAAGATGACTAATATTTGTGTTTGCCCTTAAACCTGCTCTTGGGAGAGAAAATAAAAGCTCAAAGAAAGTGACATTTTGTGCAAGCAAAGTCAACAATATTAGCTATTCCTGAATTAGTTTGTCTTAACTCTGGTGTTAATGCTTTACTTGGCCTTGTGCTCCCAAGTGCATTGCATTTAGCACTTCAGTTCCTGCAGCATGAAATATTTCACTTCACAGATCTCCCTGTGCTAACTAGAGCAACCTGGGGGCTGCAGCAATGTCTGCCAATTGCCATGGGCTACTGCAGCCCTAAGACTCTGTCACAGCCCAAGGGAAATCAGCTCTGTCCAGTCCTGGATCCCAAGCCTTGGCCCTCAGACCTGGGGTACAGGACTGTGTGGGGAACCTACACACCAAGTGGGCTGATGCTTTCCTAGCCCTCAGGAAGACTCACATTATCATCTCTAGGTATTAGCTTCAACATTGTCCACGGTGAGTCAATATTTCACTTCAGACGGTTTGTTTTCTTCAGACATATGTAAATGTGATGGGTTTTCTTTTTAATCCAAGATCAATGTATCCTTTCACTCTAAAAAGTGAATTTACAATAAGACTGTGTATGTTCATACCATCTCCAATGTGCCACCTCAGGGAAAACTGTAAAAAAAATTAGAAAGTCGTTCTTTCACACCAACCAGAGGTCTGATAGGCAAAGCCAGGTTTCTTTCACCCTGTGTGTAAAAGCCTGCCAAGAGAGGATGTACAAATAGAGAGTTCAGAGACTAAACCAAGAAAAGACAAACTCTCTAATTTTTCCTGTGCCAGTTTTAAACAACCCATGGAAAGAGAAGTGGTAACATTGTCATTTTTTTCCCTAAGCTTTTACTGCAGGTGCACATAATGCCATTTTAAGAGGCTGCCATGTTCACCAGATCCCGAAATTGCATTTTACATGCCATATGTTAAGCCAGATGAGTAAACTAGCCCTGAAGTCCAGCCCATGTTTCAGAGATCTCTATTTCCTTTGGAATTTTGAAGCCCTCAAATTTCTTGTCATTTTTGCCTTGAGACACCGCTTTATGCCAGGCTGACATTGTAAAAGTATTTAAATTAATGTAGGAAAAGAAAATTTTTATTAGATCTTGTCTGACCATTTCAGGTTCCTACCAATCAACAGTGGAGCAAAATTCAGATGGAAAATGAATATCCCTTTTTTCAGGAAAGCTCACTGCAAGGGCCTGACACAAAAGCCACTAGGCTAAATAGGAGTTCATGGATTAGGTTCTTAACAAGTTTCAGATGATCAGTCATTTCCATCAGTCATTTGCAGAGATGAGAATGAACTTCAAAGGGTTTGATGTTGAACTGAACTTCCAAAGCTTTCTATCTGAACATCCCGGGACTTGTAGGTATGTTTCCAATCATCTGCAGATGCAGTCTGCTACAAAAGGAAACAGAACCCTGAAGGTTCTGTATTTCACAGACAGAGAGGTCAAAAAAAGTGTTTTATTTGCAGGAGATGGTCAGTTCATTCTTTCACTGATTCTTATCAAACACTCACACCAGCCGTGAACCACAAAAACGGGAGCCAAACTACTGGAATTTAATGGCTTATTCTCCGAAATGTATTGGCTTATAAACATACACTGTGTTCTCATTCAGTGCTAATTTACTTTAACAATAAACTTATTGTGACTTGTATTCCCACTTCAAAGAGAGTTTTTATGTGGCAAATGGGAGGGGCATAAGTGGGAGTTTTCCTCTGGTGAATAAAACAAAGATACAGTAAGGTGAACAAAAAAGCTCAGTAATTATCCTCCATAGAGTGTAAGGCTATATAATAGCAGTGCCTCAAATTATTTGCAGACATGTCCGCATCTGAGAGAAGTAAAAGCTCTCAGAGGATAACACACCTGTGCCATGGGTAATTGCCCTTGCTTGCAAATGAGAACTGCACAACAGATGTTTATTCCACCACACAGAGACAGCAGGAGCAGTAGGAAAGGCTTTGCCTCCTTGCAGAAGTGGAAAATTATTAAGCCCACCATAAACTGGTACAAATCAACTTTGCCTGCCCCTTTCCCTACAGTGTCTGCTTCAGCACAGAGAGCTGATCATATCTTGACAGGATAAGCCCAGATGTGAGCTAGCTCAGAGACTGCCTGGGAGGTGGGAAAGACTAGGAGGGAACAAAAAAGGAAACCTGCATCTCTGGGAGGGTGCCAACAGCCAGGGACATGCAGGGAGAGGAGATATGAGGTGCACAGGGAAGGGGCAGGCAGGTGCAAGAGGGCTCCAGCACATCTACTCCATTGAGTCCCTCACAGAGCCCTGGAAGCAAAGCTGCTCAGTGCTTGCTGAGGGATAACCAGCCCTTTCTGGTATTATGTCCTTAGCAAAAGCATTTTGCTCATCTTTCTCTTCCTAAGAAGTCCTAGATCCCTTTCATGGCACTGCTTGATTCAATCAAAGCACCCTTGTGTACAATGTCTCCCCAACATTGTCAAAGACTCTACTCTGCAAGAGCAACCCAACAGAAGATCTGTCTGCAGGATGTTGGAAGGGACAAGATCAGCCTGACGTCCACCCTCTATGTCACAGCTGCCTGGAAAAATGCTGACTAAAACAGTTTTTCTTGAAAAAGTTCAATATCATTTTGTTCAAACCAAAATGTTTGGGGAAACGTGTGTCGATTATGATAAAACTGTAATGGGGAAAATCGTCCAAACATTCCATTGCAGTCATATCATATAGTTAATGCTACAGTAAATATTTACATTGACCCTTTCTAGCCATGCATTCAATATTTAATGTAACTATTACAAATAACATTACATCTACTAGAACAATTTCTAGATAAAGAATCGTCATTTCCCTGAATTTTCATCACGTGAGATGCTGAGATTTACATTTTTCACTTCAATTACAAGTGAATTTTAATTGTTAAACACTTAGACTTCCTGCCAGCCAGGAACTTTGGCATCTCACCACCAACAGTCCGAGGTCAGAGTACTTCTCTAGAATTCCTGTACACCTCCAGCCTCTTGCTCCTGCAGGAGCAGCTGGGGGGCCGTGCACCAAACAGGCCATCATGGGGCAAAGCCGGCTGCTTCAGCAGAGAGCTGACACACTCAGCACACCAGAAGTGAGGAGCCAAAGACAGCACTGCTGGCCAGAGCCTAATCCTACAACACCTCTCCCAAATGATCTGCTAAATGTCTTCTCATTATATACAGGCATGGAGAGTTGTGTTTGACCACCTTAGTTTTTTCTTCTTTTGTCCCAGTTTGTTAGTCTGTCCCTGAAGATATCACTATTTCCTTCTAACTGCTGAACAGCCAGTGATCTCCATCTTGCATGTGTCACATACATTTACATATTATTAAAACCAACTCCATTTTACCCAAGAAAAGGTTTCAAATTTTTTTGAACAGTTGCCATCTACCTTTCTCAAGTATGGTACTCATTTAAGCATATCTCTAGCTTATAAGGTATATATATATATATACAGACATATATATATATATACACACACACTATATATACAGACATCTCCATTGTCAAACTGTACATACAGACATCTCCACTGTCATCATTTAGCCCAGCAAATTATTTCTGGCATTTTCTCTGTTTCCTGCCTTAATGGTGGACCTGTAAAGGTGTTTGATCAGAGGCACTCAAAACATGTTTAGAGCAAACACTTGAAGAGTAGTCATTGAAGCCAGCCTCGGTTTCTTTCCTCAGAGCTCATCACACTTTTTCCTCTTCTTTGCCTTCCAGTCAACTTCAAACAATTAATTTTCTGAAATGCCAAGTGCATTTTCCTCCACCATTCAAACTCACATGTGCTGCCTGGTATAACAAGCCTCATTTTTCATCAGAAATGCTCTAACTAATCCTGCCTTACACACAGAGGTTGGACTAGATGGTCTCAAGAGGGCCCTTCCAGCCTCAACTGCTTCCCATCACAACAAAACCAAACAAACATGGGAGGAAAATTTGAACAATAAAAACCAGTTATTTCCAAAGGAAATAACTGTTCTTCTTACTTCATTCACAACCTGCTGCAGCAGATATTTTCAGAATACCTCCCAATACTTCATACAGTCAAAAAACTTGATGCATGTCTATCAGCTGGATGCAAGGGGGAATCTTGCCAAAATATTTAACAGGAATCTTGCAATATTTGTCAAGCATCTTACAGCATCAACTGTGACTCAGGTAAATCTGGGAGAATTTTAACATGCATTTGTTTAAACCGCACACTGGTAAGCTGTTCCAGTTACTGGAGGAGGGTGTGTGTGCATAAAACAGAAGCACAGTGTACCTGAAAAACCAGAAACTGAAAGGTATTTGAGGGGCTTTTACTGTAAAGTGTCATAATTTTTAAGACCATTCGGTGTAGCCAAGTTTACCAATAGCTGGGCTTGAAAATACTCATTTATCAATATAATTTATCAATATAATTTATCAATATCAATTATCAGTTGAGAATGTTTTCAAACATTATAATATAAAATAAATAACTTTGCCTTATAACTGTAATTTTTGTGAATTGCTTGCAGTACACATTATAAAATCTTTCAACTGGACTAGGAAACCTTGGACTCAAAGCAGGCTGAAGAAGATGTAGGTAATTTCCTGGTATTTGCAAGGTAATTTGAGCAGCTTTTTTTTTTCCTTTCTTCTTTTGCTTCACCAGAGGACTGTGACTATGCTGAGACCCCACAAATGTAGTACCTTAGAGGGGATTTCTGACCAAACTGCATATGTAAAATGGTTTGGGGAACCCAGATCTGCTTTGACCATGGTGAAGGTTAACAGCTTCCAGGTTTTTCCAAATGCTACTTTCTTTGCCTATACCGACATTTTATTTGGGGGAAGAATGAAAATGATGCCTTTTGGTTTACCTGTTTTACTGTGCAAGCATCCCCACGCTGACATAGACACTGGAAAACAAGTCACCCAACAGCATTATAGATGCCTTCCTTGGTATCCCTACTGCTTGTGGGTTCAGTTAGGGTGGTTATCAAGAGAATTTGTTTGCAGTGCTCTACACTGACTATGAAAGGACATTACACATTATTTTCTTTTCCATCTGCACTTCCTACTAATTATGACAATCTACAAGGAAGCAAGACTTAATACTCATAATGCATCTTTCCCTGACAGCTCCATTACTTAAATACAGTCTGTGCTTCCCACTTGGTTGCAGCCAGTCCACTCTCCCTGCTGGCACACAGTCTCTCACTCTGCTCTGCTCCCTGCCAGCATCCCCAGGCAGCGATGGCCAGCCATGAGGTGCAATGGCACAGAATTGAGGCAGTGAGTTACCACAGATGGTAGAAGGAGCACCTTAGGGTGCAGCTCAGATGCTGACATGGCTGACCAGCACTCACTTGGTGAATGGAGCTGCACTGTGCTTAGGCTTTTTCTTGTTCTTGTTCATCCTGTGAAGCAATACTTAGCTTTTATTTTCCCTCAGGAAGGTGCATGCGACCGTTTGTGTAAGATGGGGAAAAAGCTTTTGCATCCCTGGTTCAAGCAGCCCACCCTGGCCCAACACGGTTACAAACTTCAACTTCTGATGTTGCTGGTCCTTTATGGCTTTGACCTTACAGTTATTCCTGTGCCATTGGGGAGAGTTGGCCTGAGCTCAGGAGGAGAAAGAGATCCTTAATATAGCAAATGAAAAAGAGAAGACTAAATGGAGATGCTGCTGATACTTCTACCAGTTCTCTGAAGATAGCAGAGCAAGCAATCAAGAGGTTTTGCATGGTTTGCAAGAGCTGCTCACTGGGAGCTCCAGTCCAGGGCGCACAGCTTTCCACAATACAGAACAGGCAATGGTTGTATTCAGGTTAACCTACTGCTGTCTGTGCTCCCACATGCTACCACTGTGTTAAGGGTCCTAAGAAACTAGTGATAATGACAGTATGTACATCCATACTCTTTCCCTCAGCTGCAGTCTAGAAATGCCTTGAAATGCCCTGCACCTCAGTTTATCTGTAAATATAACCTATCTGTAATAATTCTTCCCTATACCTTACTTACAACTGAAAGGTCCTGAGATAGCAGAAAATTGGGGTGGGGGGCAGTGACATATTCTACAGCTGACTCAGGAACTCCAGGGTAAAGGTATGAACCACCACTAACAGAAGCAGCTTTTATGTTCATACCTAGTGGTTTAGAGTATTAAAAAGAGAGAGAGAGAGAAAGGTGTTATGGTGATAGAACAATTCCATTTTCTAACACATTTTCCACTTCCGTGAAAGGCTTTATCTAGCACTAATGTCAGCAATAGGGGAAACAGGTGTTCTTTCTAGGAAAGGTCCAGCAGCAAAGGCAAAAATTGTGCCTCTGCCATTTAAATTACATGCTGTCTGTAGGAGAAGAGATGAGAGCTATTAGATGAGCAATTATTGCTGCATTCTTAATTTCTGGCACACTGCAGCAGAAGACACCTCAGTCTACCTGGAGCTGTCGTGTCAAGTACGCAGCCTCCTAGTTAATGAGTTACTTAATAGCTCATAAAGTATCCCCTAGGCTCCCCTCAGACTATAACCATTCCCATGCAGCAAACCAAGCACTGATCACACACTTACAGGCATTATTTCATATCAAATGTCAGAAAGCAGAAGAGAGACAGTGTTAAGATCCAATAAATTCCTTATATTTTTTTGTTGAGGGGTGGGAACATGGGCATTCTGCTCACACACTAGAGGACAGGCCCTTCCAGGCTGGTATTTCATTTGGTCACTAAAATGTGGAAAGAATTAAGCTGTGTGATCATCCCATAACACTTCAGCCCAAGCTTTACACCAGGATCATGATACTGAGCTAAATCAAGACACAGTTCTGTTTTCCTGGACCTTAGGCACAGCCATGGGTGGCTCACATGGACCACAGCAGGAGGCGAGCGTGGCAGAAGCTAAGCTTGGTTTCCTCTGGATCAAAGAGCACAATCCATTGGCACAATAACCCCAGCTAAAGTGTCCGTATGGACTTTGAAATGTGCCAGAAAACGTGAAAGTTTGCAAATTAACTTCTGTGTTCCATCCCATTCAGCTGGTGTAGAGTGCATTAAATGCTACCACACAGTGTGTGTGAGAGGGTTCTGGACAGAGGACATTCAATGTTAGCATCAGTACTTACAGGGTCACTGGCAAGAGCAAGTGGTTATCTAAGTGACTGACGACCCAAGTCTTTAGCTCAAAGGTTGCTATTTCCTCTTTATTTGTGTTCACGTCCTACTACAAATACACGTGTTTCTTCCCTCATACGCAAATCCTCATTAAGAAAGCTATTAAGACTAGAGCATCAGATCTACAGAAGAATATAGTGTGGTTATAAACAATAAAAAAATTAATGAGAGTTTCAAACTGTACCCTCTTAGAGAGCTAACACTCTGTCCTTAAGGATTTTAGTCCAGGAGAGGTCTGGTCTAAATGAGTATTCCACATGTAGCAATTTACAGATATGCAATGTATGCCTAAGCTAGTATACCAAGCAATGAATGAAATCTTAGCAGGAAACATAGTGCTTATTGGAAGAAGGTTTTTTTCAGACAACTGGGATTTCAACAGTTGTATTAGATTTATAAAATACTTGAAGAGTCAAAATTTCTTCACAGTACATCCATGCTATACTTCATAGATTCAACACTGCATGCAAAGTATACATCACAAATAATGTATGCTCACAAGCAAGTAGTTTATTTATAATCGTATGTTCTCTGAACACATGCATTATACCTCTGCTTGCAGGCACAGTTTGCAGTATTTGATGTTCCTTAACTTTCTGAGAATCTGTGGGCTGATTTAATAAGAGAATTAAATACCCTTTTCAGTAATAATCTCTCCTTCCCCACAGCCTTTCTGGAGAATTTTGTTGATATTTTTTGGTTAATTTTACTGCCAAGCCATAAAATGCACACAATTAAAGGAGTATTAAGGTAGCTTTTGTCTTCTTCCTTTACTTCCACAAGAACAAGCTCCATTCACCCAAGAACCTTCAAAAGTAGTATCACTTCACCCCCATTAGTATGCATGGCTGTGCTGCTGGAGCTGCAGATAAGGCCTCCAGGGCTAGGCATTTCCACATGCTGCCAGCTATGACATCATCCCTCTGTCATCCCTTGGAAGAATCTCATAAGTCTGGACTGGACTGAGCAGGTCTGGACAAGTGCTGGTGTGTGACCAGGAAAGCTGTCCAAGAGCAAGCCAGATTACTGTCCCACTGTAGGCTCATGGAATAGTATCCTGTGTCTCTGCAAATGTGGCCCCAGAGCCTGAGTGCACCCACTTGGAGAAGTACTTGGCACTGCTACAGCTCCCAGGAGCCACTTTTTGCTTCTTCTGCCTTCTGCATGGGCTTGTTTTAGCAGTCACATTTATAAGTCCCCTTTACCCTTGTGCTAACAAGGGTTGCCTAGAGGGAACTGATTACTTACTGACCCCTGATCCCACACCTACAACCCAGGCCAAGCTGTGGCTGTGCATGCTGGGAGGCCCCACTCCCAGTCCTGCATGGCTGCAGAGTGGAAGGGATAACTGAGCTGGAAGTGGTCTGCAGAACCTCACTGTGCAGGGGGGCATTTGCCAAGGAAAGAAGCAGGTTAACTTTAAAAGCATCATGACATATTTAAGAAAGTTGACAGAACAGGAGGAAAGAACAAGAAAACAAACTCAATTCAATTTGCATTTGATCTGGAAATTATTAATATTTGAGACAATAAAGACAGACCCCTGAATACTATTTGCATAGAATCCCTCCTCTGAGCCAAACCACACTTTGAAGGACTTCATCTCGAAAGAGCACTGCCGAATTAAAACAGAACTACTACCATGACTAGAGGGTTTTGGTGCCAAAAGATGTCAGATTGAACACGAAACAGAATTCTCATTCTTTTGTGTCCTCCATAAATATTAACAACTTGACACCCCATAATGAAAGCAAAACGCACTTAAGCACGGGCAGAAAAACCAAACTAGCCAACCATTCTTCTTTTAGGATTACAATTGGAAATTAGTTGTAGAGGTCAGAGTTTTCCAGCATCACTGTAGGTTGGGATTAATTCCATGGACATTGAATGCACTAGAGGAGAATTTGGCCTCGTGTGGGACAAGAGGGTTGTAAACTCTGTGAAACAGCCATCCCATCCTTCCAGCCCTTTGCTAGATGAAAGCAGCTGCCAAATCCTTGTCAATCAAGCGGCCTCAGCCCATGCTCAGGGCCAACAAGTAGAGAAGTGCAGCACAGAGCTACTGCACCTCACTGGCTGCTGAGGAACACTCCCAGAGTGACCTAACACCCACCAAGAGCATCACACCCTCACATGCACTGGAAACACCACAGGGAGTGAGTCACACAACAAAACAAACTTCAGTGGCTGGACAAGAGGCGACAGGGAGAGCACAGCAGCCAGGATTTGTTGAAGTGCATGGCTTTGATTCACTTTTCACATTTATCTGATAGAACTATCGGAATGTCTTCAGGAAAAGAAAAACTACCTCATAATTTAAATCAGAAAATAAGATTTTTTTTTTTTATTGGTCCCCATGCCCATCAAAAAGGTAGGACATTTCCTCCAGGCAAGAACTTCCACCCTCCGAGACATGCAACAACAAAGTACTAACTGCTAGAGGGAAAATAAGCAGAGAGAAAAGGCAAGCAGGTGGACTTCATTCAGTGTGTTGGGGTTTGACTTGGAATACCCAGAAAGCACAGGATGTTCTGAATTCTGTGTTTCACTTCAAGCATCTCTCACCAAAACTTTTCTATATGGCCCTCGAAGAGAACTGAGGAGGGTAGGAAATTGCTGCTGTGTGTGGAAAGTATTAGGGAAGAAAAAAAGGAAATATTTGTTTCAATTATTCCCCCTTCGCAGACCAGCAAAGGCTTTTGCACACACTATCAAGAAAGAGACATTTATAAATATTTAGGTTATTGGCAAGAGTGGCACAAGTCACTAAAAGTACTACTCTGTATGACCTTGATTCTCATCTTAAAAATAAAATAAATATAAAATAAATTTCAGAAACTGAAATGAGAATTAAAGGGGCAATGGTGCATCAGACAATAAGAATACTCCCCAACCAATCACAAATATTTCAAATTTTCACTCCTTCAGGCTTTGCAAATCTGCAGAGAGCCTTTTGAAAGCCTGCCCTGCTTACCACTTGCTGCGTCTGAGGCAGGAGCAAGCTAACCTCGCTGAAGGCTCCAGACACCAAGACTAATAACAGCATTGTTCAAGGAAAGCTCCTCTTTGATAGCGAGAGTATGCATGAATGCTTTGCCTTCAAAGTCCTGTTGCAGGGTTTGGGACCTGCCTAAGCTCCAAATTGTTACATTTCCACGTTTTCCAGTACAAGAGGAAGGCACTGCCAAGTCTGTTACTTAAACAGCTTCTTCATGTATGGGAACAGGGTAGCCTTAGGCACATTTCTGAGCCTCAAACTATGTGTTAGAAAGACAGTCCCAACCTTGAAGGGACACAGAAGACAAATAATCCTGTTGTTTCAAGCATCAAATGAAGTCTGTTTAAAGTCTAGGGAACCCAGCAAGCAGCCATGTGGGGAAATATTTTTACAGAGAGTTCCCTAAAAATTATCTGGGATATCAGTTACTGCCATCGTCCTGGCTCTTTCTTTAGCATAACTTTGGAAACACTGATCTCACCCATGAAACACCTTCTGTACAAATTTCAGACCCTTCTGAAGGTAACCCAGCCCTGCTTGGAAAGTCCTACCATCTCCTATTGAGACAAATTGCGTTTTCATGCTCCAGTAAATACAAGCTGGGGGTGTACCTCTCTCAAGGAAGGGTTAGACCTCTGCAATGTTCCCAATCTCTAAATTGTTTAGGTAATTTCATTTGACTTTGCTGATAGATAAGAATGTATTTTGCTGAATCATTTACTGATTGCCAATTTAATTCCTTTTGAAGTATTTCCAGAAAGGCAAGGAAAGGACAGGGAAATTTTCTATATTATCATTCCTCCACCTGCAACCATTATGATGTTTGGCTGTAGGTGTTGTTCAAATATCCTCTTCAAGGAAAGAAGATTACTCTCTCACTGTCCACCACTGCCTTTCCTACTCCCCAGGCAGCTGCTTTAGAACAACATGAAGGAGCAGCTGCTGTAGGAGGACAAAGGAACAATGACCTCTGGCAGGGGTAACTCACACCGATGCTTCTAGAAGGGGCCACAAGTCACCTCTTACACCATTACCCTTTTAAAACTCCTGCCACAAAAATTCTCTGAGTTCCCTCAGTTGCCTGTGCAACATACTTCCAGTGTTTGACCAATTTCATAAAGGGCTTCACCAGGTCAACCTACACTTAAGAGCATTTTGACAAGGTTGCACAGGTACTTTACTGCCCAGTCAGCAACATGTTCCAGTTAGGAGCTTCCCAGCAGCCTGTCCTATCCAGCAGGTGCTAGTGCTCTTCCCAGGGCTCAGGATGATTTCATCCAGCTTTTATGCAAAAGTACATAAGAACAATATATACACATTTATATAAGAGACAAATGTGTGTTTTTAAATTAGTTCATTTCACAAACATAGCCTGCTGAACAACCCCATCTGCACACAGGGAAGGCAGCAACGGCCAGGTGCATGCGTAGGAGAAAGGAGGGATGAAGCAAGGAGGAAAAAACAGGAACAGGAGCTGAATGCAACGTGGGGAGGTACAGAGGAGGAAAGAAGACAGACCGTCTTACCACGGCTCAGCCACAGATGGGGCTGACCTGTGTCACTACTGCTACATCTAGTGTGAAAGGGAAAGGCAATTCGAGTGCTCTGGGTAAAGATCCTGCAATCCCATCACCACAAAGCTTCAATGGTTTTCTGCAAGCTGCTGGGCCTAGTCAAGTCTGGCATTCACCTGAGCGAGAGTCTGTGTGAGATGGTTAAATCTGCTGTTTGCTTAGGTGCAGACACTAAGGCCAGAGTAGCTGAGCACTACCGTGGAAAACGTAGGGCATTACATACCCAAATATTTGAAATGTAATGGACATTGGTCACTTGAGTACCACAGGGCTCGTCTTAGGAGCTTATTTTCTGTTTCTATGCATCTCCACCCTTATGTGTGTACTTAAAATGACCAAATACCACTGGATTGCATTATGAGTGTCTCTGAAAATGGCATGTTAAATATGCTTCCCCTGTACTGGTCTTAGTAAATCATGGCTTTTTAATGGAAAAAATTTAAGTAAATCAATCAAATTTTTAAAAAATTACAAAACCTTTAAAATAGACACAGTCAAATTATTCTGTTAATTTTTGACATGTATTAAAACCACCATCTTAAAAAAAGGAAAAAAATCACAACTTTGCTAATTTAATTTAAACCAGCTGTGAAAACAAAGGGTTTAACTATAGCACAGTTAATGATTCCAATAAAAAAACCCTAACTGTTTACATGTTTTACACAAAGACTTTTCCCGGCCCTTTTAGCTGTCCATACAATGCGTTGTTAAGTTAACACTTAATAACACCAGTTTAATATATAACAGAGGGAAGGTGTACTGCAGCCTCATTTGCTCTACTTAGCAAGTTCCATTAAATTCTGTTTTTCTCCCTTAGAAGATCGTAAATATACCAATGTTCACCTTTGAGAATGAAAGTCTAAAGTGCAACTTAATATGGCCAAATCACTTGACAAGTAATTTGTGACCCTCAATTTGAAACTACATTAAAAGTACCTATTCTGCTAAATGGGAGATCTGAGGCCAGCTGGAGCATGAAGCAGAGGAGAGTGTTAGTTGCACACTTTCCCTGTTTCCACAAATCTGTGAACCTAACTGAGCACCAGGCTGGTCCCATACAATACTGCTGGAGGTGGAGAAACACTACCTGCAAGCCCTGGCTTCCAGATGAATATTGCTGTGCCAGCCAGCACCTTGGGGATTCATCTCTGGCCAGCTAGTGGTGATGTCTGCTGGATGTTACAAAATTCCTGTACCAAGAAGCACTCTGAGACACTGAAACTGCTTTGAGGTCCTAAAGGCTACAGCACATGGATGCCAGACAATGGGCAACTCTAACATGGATGAACACAGTAACAACCTCCTTTTCTGCTTGGGAAGTGGACAACAGAAACCTCCAAAACAGAGTTTGAAGCATAGATTTTGGAAAAGATCTGTAAAGGAGACCACAGCTCATGCTTCTGGGACTACAAGGACCCTCAACACAGAAGGGGGGGGACATGCCTTTGTAACAGAACTGTCTTAATTCAACAGCAGCCCAAAGGTCTGTGCAGGAGCCAGGCACCCTGTGGGAGTTCTTACAGAGTGACCTGGGGGTATGTGTGTTGGAGAGAGCACAGGGGCACATCCATCCTCCACACACAGGCCTAGACTACATCAGCAAGTTGGTTATGGGGTTGTAGATGGGACCTCACCAAAACCTTCATTGTTTGTTACTATCCTCTTAACCATCTTCTCAGGCTGTGTTGACTTCCCACATCTGGTCCCCAAACCAGGAAGGCTGTAGAAGCTGAATACTGACAGACCTGCACTAAAGGCTACTGCACTGCAGGCGTGCAGTGCTCACCCAGAAATCTCACCGCGGTCAATCAGGACCCCCCTGCAGGTGGGACTGTTGCCCTGGCTCAGTGCAAGGTGTTTGGTAGAGAAACTTGAGAGCAACTCTGACTTCAGGTTCCCAGATTTGCAGGGGTCTGCAGGGGGAAGAATAGTTTATGCTTTAGTACAGCATAAACATTAGTTCTCTGGGTGACTTATTGATGTACTCAGTCCTTAAGATTTAAAGCCTGTGTTGCAGGAACAGGAAAACCAAATCCCCAAAGAAACAAGAGCAGGAGTGAAAAATACACTCTGGCTAGGACTTCAGCAGAGATATGGTTCTCTTGTCAATAGGTGGTGAAACACCTTCAAATATATGAAAGAATTAGAAACAAAGCTACAAGTATGTGTAGGTTTGAGTAGCAACAAGAAAGCAGAACTCCTGCTAATGCACTTCTAACAGCACAGACTGACACTCGGTGTTTGGTTTTGTAGGTCTTTTGGAGTGTGGCAGTGGTACATATTAGCTCCTTTGCTGGAGTCCAAACTCTTTCAAAGGACGTTTTATTGCAAAGCACTTAGTGCCTCAAAGTCTTACCTGAACTGCTGTAGAACACAGGCATCCTCAGACATGAAGTTTCAGGTCCAGCTCTAACATGTATACATTTTTACCAGTTGTTCAAGCTATAATGTAATTAATTATAGCAATTCAGCAGCAATTGAGCATGCATTTTTACGTAATATTATAATAAACACAAATGAAGAGATAATTTCTAGACACATCTTTTCTTTCTAAACCACAAACTTACTTGTGATATGTTCTAAGTGAGGTGAATTGATACAGCTGCACCATTACCAGAGCTCTCCTGCCTCATACTGAGGTTTGCAGAGAAGAACCTGAAACTTCCTTGTGTTGGGAAGAGCACAGAGAGCCTCTGTGCCCCTTACTTCCAGGTAAATGCAAAGCAGACTCTACAGCTACTGCAAACTGAGAAATACAGAACATTTCTAGGTCTGATTCTCTGCCACCAAGTTGCACTTGGCAAAGACGCTGAATGTCTGCATCATGCAATTCGGTTTAGGGCAGATACCCAAGATCACTGGGGACTGAAGTGGTGCTGCCACACCAGCAGGGTGCTCTGCCCAGCCTGATTAGTTGGTGTACAAAGCACTAAGACAGCTCAGCTGCTGTCCCACTCACAGCTTGCTCCAGCTAGCTGCTCTGTGCATCTGTTCAAACGCCAGGCCCCAGCCTGCCTGCAGGTCATCTGGGCTGCAACCAGCATGCACAAAGCAAAGCACAGAGAAGTCAAGCTTTTCCTGACAACAGCAAGTTCTCCCTTCAGAGGGCTGTACTAGTTTTGGGTAGGGTTAATTTTCAGCATCAGAGCTTTATCATGTTACGTTTTGGATTTGTGATTGAAAACAATGTTTTCACTGCACCCATGACATCCCTGGTTACTCACTCCTCCTAAATACAGGTCTGCTGCAGAGAAACTGTCCAAGCTAGAGTACCTCAAAAGATTTGTTTGCCCGAGAGATTTCCTTGTCTTCTCAGGTGAGGTTTAGTCGTTCCTCCCCTTAATAGATGCTACCAGTCACCTGCACTTCCCCATACATGCAGCTCCTGCACTGTGATCCAGCTCTCCAGAAACTATTGCACACAGCATATAATTGAACAGGGATGCTGTGGGTTTAATAAGACACTGATTATAAGCAATTGCAGAAGACATCCAACTGTAACATTAATACAGGGTGGATCACAGGGCTGCAAGTTTGCAGAGACATTCCATAATCAATTGGCATCAAACACTACAACTTGCTGGCCTATGAAATTCTCTGTCAAATACATAATTGGGAGCTTTAATTAAAGGACTACCCACAGCTTTGTAAAGAGCTAAAGACCAAGAGCCTGCAACAACTGAAAAGAGATGAGGTTTGTCATGTTCTTATCACCCTCAGATATGGTACCAGCAGTGGTCATGTGCTAATTACAGGTCTCTTGCAGCAGCACACTGGGCAGTTTTCCAGACTGGTATCTCCACTGCAATCAGAACCAAACTGCAGCTTATCAGACTGGTATCTCCACTGCAATCAGAACCAAACTGCAGCTTATCAGACTCTGACTGTTAACTTTGCCCCTGCTGGAGATGTTTCGACACCCCACTCTTGGTTCTTGGAAATTACAATATTTTATATTTCAGGCACTTAACCTCTATAATGGGTAAATTGATGAAGTTGGTGCTCCTTCTAGATGTTCATGTTGAGGCACCACACCCAGAGCAAAACTTTTCTTGCATAGGCTAAATTAGAGAACCCACATGAGTAGTGCCAGTACATGACAGGTAAACACGCTGTTCAGAGCGCCTGCATTTGGGGCAAGGCACACAGATGGGTCACCTCCCAGCTGCAGGGGTACTCATACAACTTGCAACTGCCAACTTTTGGCATGGAAAGGACTTGTGGAGAAGGGTTTGAAAGGCAGCAGAAGCTGGAACAGCCACAGAGGCTGGTGACTGGATCATTCCCTAATGTAGATGGAAAATACAAGAATCCCTTCATTAGCCCTGAGCTTTGTTCCCTTCCTGGCTGATAGTCCCATGAAAGAGCTCATTGCCAGCCACAGCATTAGCTGCTTGAAATACACACCTTGCACGTATGTTATTTCTCCCAGCTGATTTGTTCTTCTGCAGCTATTCCCAGTTCCTTTGCCTAGGTACTCAGTAAGGTCATATAAGAAAAGGAAGGTATGATAGTTCGGTGGATTTTTTCCTGTCTCTCTACTGATTCTTCTCTCCATATTTTCCCAAGACTGGAAACACAGTGTTATGCCTAAGCTCTGTCCCTGAGCTTTTCAGTCAGCTTTTCTGTACAACTCTGCCAATTCCCAGTTGCTTTACAGGACGGATGACGCGGAGGTATTTCTTAGGGTTGTGCTGGGGGAAGCATGGATTGCAGTACACAACTCCCGGTAAGCAGCACACAAAACACCCAATAGCAGCACAAGGGTATTGGACAAGGCACGTGATTTGAGCTGAGACCAGCTTGGTGGAAACCAAAACACACTTCATGCCACAGCACCTTTAGGTTGGTGGTCAGGTGCAACAGCCATGAGTTGTGTTTCCCTTTCCTTAATTCTAAGGTGGAAGCACTGCTGGCACTGGACACAGAAAGTCTTTCTGTGAAAGCAGAAAGCTTGCTGCACTTTGCACCTTAGCTGGATGTCACACAAGGGAATGTGCAAAAGTCCCTTCTAATGTCTACTGAGCCTTCAGAACTTACACAAAGTAATGGCTTTCAGGCTGGTTATTGCTCTCTGATATCCCAAAACATGTCTAGCTTTTGCTAACAGTGATAACTTATGTTTAGAGAGGTTTTGGCCCTTACTATATTATTTCATATAAGCTTCAGGTACTATTTGCTATATCTGAAAACATTTTTGTTCAGCTGCCTTTGCAGATATCAGAAATCCTAAATCCTGTGCATTGGCACTGCACAACATGCCAAAGAGTCTGAATCCTAACGTACAAAGCAATGACTGTACATTTATTTACCAGTGGAAATTACATATTAACAGCTGTTAATACACAAATATAGGTGAATCCTATATTGTGTTCTGTTCTCTTGGTTTTCAGCTTGATCTGCAAAATCCTACATCTTTGTGAGCTGCTCACAAAGGATCCACAAGAAATTCTCTCAGAAAAGTGAATGTCAAATTTCAGTCAGTATCCACAGCTGTCCAGCAAAAATGAGAAAAGCCACTGCTCTGCATTAATAAAGAAGAGTGTCAAGTCTGTGTAATCAGGGCTTATATCACATATTACTATGCACACTAAATCTATGGTCTATAACAGAGGTGTATTCAGAGCCTGTAGTTCTGATCACTGAATTTTTGGAGATATATGGGTTTCGAATTTAACCATTTCTAGAACAAAATTAATTTCTCTTTAGAGCTAAAAAATTAGTATAAGCAAAAGTCTTTCATATCAGAAATCCTTCACATGTTTGTTATTACATGAATCTTTCGGAATATTTTCTAGCAGAAATACTTGGCACAATTAGAAAGTTCCAATGTATTTGTTCAGCTGGGAAAAAAAAAAAAAATCACGTTAAGATTGAAAGGCTAATGATGCAGTCATATCCCTGAATATAACCTGAGACTCAGACAAAGGAGTAGTGGGAGGACCATTTATACTTAGGGACGAGGTTGTCAGTGTGAAAACCACAAGTGGGTTGTAAAGTGTAGGGTTGACTGTCTTCGGCTTTTTTATATTTGCTGATTCAGCTCTGACAATCAAGGGATGTTGTTCAATTTGCCTAAGCAAACTAGTGGTCAAGTGATTTAATTTTCATTTCATTTTTGTTTGCCTTATCTCAATCAATTTGGCTGATAACTAGGCCTGGCAAGAAACACTGGCAGTTTCTTTGAAGATGCTCTTCTTCAAATATGATCTTGCTTGTCTCCACCACCCTTGAAACCAGACATGCACAAAATCAGACACATGAAAGAAAAAGATTCCAACTATGTCCATTAAGAGTTAAAAATGCTCTGTATGCCATGCAAAGCCAGGACTAAGGATACACGGTCCACAGGAGGGGCAATGCCAGGGTCAATTATCAAAGGCATTGCCAGACAGATTAATAATTTGGAGATTTGTTTTGGAAGTTTTTTTTAATGTCTTCATTAAATACCAAGACACTTCACACCATATTTTCCTTCAAGCCTGGCTGTGTGCCAGACATTAACCTTGCCCACTGTTATTGGTCACTATTAATCAGAAACAGCTCCCCTCTTACTTTTCTCCTTCCTTCAGAAAGCCTTGCTCTTAAGCAGTTTTAGTGCCATTTTCAGAGAGCCAGTTCAAAAAACTAAGGACTAGGATCTTTTTTAAAAAGGTCTGATGCTATTTTGAAAGTTTATAAGCAGTCAGAAGTGACATCACTTTTCTAACATATGCTCTTAAGCATAAGTAATGGGAATCTCAAAGCATTCAACACTGGTCTTTTTTGTCTTCTCACTGAATCAATAGTCAAACTTCTACTGACCTTAAGGGGAACTGAATTTGCAAGTACTGTGAGAACCTCACTCAAAAGTAAAGCAATTAAGGAATTTGATAAAACCAGCAGTCCTGGATTTCAGGATTAAAAGCAACACAGGCCTCCTCATCTTGTTCTTCTTTCCCCATTCATGGTCAGTATCTGGGCTTCTCAGACAGTGTGCACCTCTGCACAGCAAACAGATACAGTCAGGGGCTACAGCAGTCAGATTGCTTGCCTGAGCCCTCCTGCTTTCCAAAGGCTCTTTCACCTTCCTACACAGTATGAAAAAATAATAATAATAATAAGGCACTGTTTTGATAGAGACAAAATGGTTGTTCAAATACTTCTGCTAATTTCACAAAGACGCATGATAATGTTTCACATATGGCTCTGTGCCTTTTAATAACAGAAATTGAACACACATTTCAAGACACAAGTTTTGTTGATATGCTGCTGATAGTCCAGAGTAACTGTTTGCCTTGTGGTTTTAATTATTCTAAAGACAGCCCAGGGATCATTTACCCAGAGCTAATGGGTTTACAGGCTCTTTAAGAAGCATGATAAGCCCACAGATGTGGCAGGGAATGGCATGGGGGTCAGAGCTACCATGGGGGCCTGTACTCTGGACGATGAGAAGGTTATAGGGAAGGGCTTATCCAGCAGCCTCCTCAGGCCTCTTAATTATCACATGGCCTTTAGGATAGCCGTGCTCTGTGTAAACATCCCTGTTTTCTCTGGAGGGGACTCTGATCTGCAGAGCACAGTCCACAGCCCCAGGAACCAGTTCCTGGCCTTGTAGCAGCATACCCCAGGATAGGACTGGACCACTCATGCCAGAGAGCAGGCCCTGAGGTCAATCTCCCTGTTCCCCCACAAAGGGCCTGGCATTTATCCATGGCAGTCACCCCCATCTGTGCTTGCCAAACTCCCACACAGCCAAAGTACCTCAGGAGACCACAGCTGTTCTGCTACCCCCATGCGACTGCCTGCCTGGCCAGAACCTACCTTACCAGTCCTGGGCCCTTTTGAGCTGGAATAGAAGCTGAGCAGCTTGAAAAGGACAGGCTGCAAGCAGTTACACCAGCTAAAATGACAACATTTTGGCTACGTAAAAACTTTTTGGTTGCCACTAAGTCCTGCACCAGGAGCTAGGCACAGTGTTATCACCATCTTGGTCACCAACTGCATTAGGGTACATGGGGAAGAGGATATGTAGCTCACAGGGAATATGCATGGGCCTCTCCAGAGCAAGGCAGGTCACCTCACCCATGGCTGCAACTTCCTAGTTGCAGTGCTTTTACCTGGAGAGCAAATTAAGTGGGTTTGAAAGTGCATCAGGATATTTTATGCACAGCTCTCACTTAACACTGATCTAACACAGTCACTGGTGCTATTCCTATTTGCTATTCACATCAACAAAAGGTGAGTAGGAATGTGGCCTCTTCTGCAAAGGTTGTGTTACATGATATTAAGCCTAATTTCTTTTAGAACATAAGCTGTTAATCATTTTAGACAATTACTCATATTTTAGGGATTAAACATGATAAACTTATTGTATAAACCCTGAAAATATCTTGCAGACAGAAGATGATATTACCGAGACTATGAAAAGTACAGGCACAGAATACAGGAAGTCCTAGGAGGTAGAACCCAAGAGTATCTTATGATTCAGGGTTAACAACAGATCAAAAGTGCCTGAAAATGCAACAGGTTGTTGTCCCCTGAATTGGGAGAAAGTAGGAGGCCAGCAGCTTCACAGACACCAACAGAACCACTCTCTTGTCAGGGAGGGGGGGAACAGCCAGACTTGCCAGCTGCAAAGAAGCCTTTGCAGTTCATGTGGATCTTAAGAAAGGGATCAGGCCTGCCACATTATAAGTTTCTCCTTCTTTGCAAGAGACCCTATCAATTTTGCAGAGGTTTTCAGCCCATTATCACATTACAGGTAGACAGTTGTCATAAAGCATTAGATCTAAGCAAGGCTGACAGCATAACTGCAGGCTAGCTCCAGGCTTGGCAGTCTGTGCAGCACCTGCAAGCGCAGGACCAGAGTGTGCTCCCATCAAGAGACAGCCTGGCGTAATCTGCTGTGAATCACTTTGAATTGCTGCCCTTAATTGACAGTGCACTCAAGACCTGGCCCTCTATGTAGACAAAACTCTAAGTACTAGTACACACACACTCTTGCCAGAAACCTGCTTGCCATCAGATGAGCAATGGCTAGAGACCTACCTTTTTCACCAGAGCAAGAGCTGTATTTTGCTCTGCTCCTGCATTAATGCAGGCTCATCATCATCACAAGAATAAGCAAGAACCATGTTTCTCCTGAGAGTTGTTGGGGGGTTTATGGAGGAAGGTTCGGGGGCGGGGTGGAGAGGGGTGGGCGGGGAGGGAAGGTGATCAGTGAACGTGCTGCTATCCTGGGGAAAGGGAGAGGACACACACACAATTCAGATAGGACCAGACCTTGGAGACGTGCACAACCAGTATCAAAATGCTATGTGACAAGGCTCTTGGGGGGAGACGGCAACTCTCTCTGTCTCTGGGGATACCAGTATCCTGATGCATCATTCAGGTTTCTTGGCATCTTTTCTTATAGAACATGTAGAGGAAAACACATCCAGATGAGACAGACAGCTGAGGACAGAAGTTGGGATTGTCATCCTTGTACTCCAGCATGAGCCCAAGCCTGCTCCCTTCAAGCCAGCAAGCATTTGCTAGAGATTTAAACATGCATGTGCTGAAACTTCCTTGGCCAGGTGAGGAGGATTCCTCTTTTATTACTGTTGTCTTAAGTCACCTCCTGTGCAAACGCTCACCTCATGTCCCAGCCTAGGCTGTAATCCAGACACCTCCTTTGACTTCAAGGGTTGTTCTTATCGATGTCAGAATTTTAATGTACTTTTAGACCCAAATTCTTATTTATTCTCTGCTGGAGGCATCAAAAAATTGAAACAGAAAGTGCTTAAATACCTAAGACTCCATGCTGCCAACAGAGGCTGCAGAGAGGCCAGAAAACAAAGGGGATTCAGGCCTTAGAGGCCTCTTAACAGTCTCAATTTTTTAATTAAAGTTCCAAAAATGCTTGCTGAAAAGATTTGGGGGCAACACTGAGAACACACTGGGATGGACATTCTGGTTCATGAGCCAAGTCCCTTCTAAGCCCCAGATGCAGTTGTTTGCTTCCTGGTGAAAAGCCAGCTGAAAGAAAAGCCATGATGAGATCACATGGTTGAAGGAGCAGTTTCCATGACCAGAAAAATCCTTCTCCTTATTCTTTTAAAGTCTGCAGGGCCCAGACTACAGTACCTGACCAGACTAGCAGCAGCTTGCTCAGAGCTGCATGATCTACCCAGGCCTCCATCCTGCACAGGCTCTGCCTCTCTCAGCATCCACAGGGACCAGTCCCATCTCCTTGGCGTTTATTTAACCCCACATGTTCATTTCAAGGGCCGATTTGTAAGAGGGACCACCAGCAACAAACGTCAGATCTGGTTTAGGACTTGGTTTGAAGGTATTTAGATAGAAGAATAATTGCACAGGGATGTGGTTTACTCTCTCTGGAGAAATAAGGGCTGTGTTTAAATGTCTGAAATTCCTGGTGACTAATAATTGCAACCTCTGCCTCAATAAAACGCACAAATAATGTTATTGAAACATTTCCAATCAAAACGTATTATTTTTGGTTTAAAACAGATGCAGTAGTCAGTATTTAAAAGGAAGACGTCTGGGCGGGCTTACCTCTATTTCAGGGGAAGAGAAAACTACTGGAACATTGGTTTAGTCTCTCTTTCTCTGTTTTTATAGCCTTCTTATTACACTAGTATAACCTTCATACAATTCCTCTGTTGCTTTTTCTTACCAGCCAGAGAGTACCTCTACAGTCTTGCACTGAAGAGATTTTTTTACATTAAGGTACGTTTCAGAGCTTGACCTGGTAAGCCATCACATCCCTGTGGCAGTAGCTGAGCATCCTCAGTACTACACAACCCAACAGGCACCAGCAGTGCTCCAAGCCTGGCTGTTGTGTCAGTGTAGCAGGCACAAAATGAATTTAGGAACCCCCTGCCAGTTTTCACTTGGAGGATTACGGGGCTACATGACAATGGCTTGTAGAATCAACATTTTATCTTCAGTGGCATCTTGACACTTCAAGATGCATCCAGGCACCTATAAATAAGTCTCAGAAGGTATAAGGCAGATAAAGTGCCCACCTGCAGCTTTAAGTGCTTAAATATCAAATGCCTGTGTTTCTTCTGAAAAGAGACCTCAGGATCCCCAGCACTCTTGGAATTTTGCCTTGAGCTCTCTACTGACCTGCATTGCTCACATGAACAAAGTCAGATGCATCTCTCAGAAACTGGCAGAAATTGGGCCAGTGTTTCATGATTCATGTGCCTATAGGATTAGCTATAATTAGCATCTTTAAGTAAGACAATAACCATATCATGCACTCCATGGATGCAGTATCAGCACATATGGAAGACACTTATTACTATAAATATTCGGGCACTTGATAGTTACCCAAAAATATAAAATCAGGTTAATCATTCTATCCTGCAATCCCTGGCAAGAGGTTTGAACTCAGGTTTTTCTGGCTCAGCTTAAGGTTTTACATATATGATCACTTCTGCCAGCTGGCAGCACTAAAATCTTAGGCTGAAGTCGTTCTCCAGCAGCCTAATCTATCTGCACAGTAACGTTACAGAGCTTAGCTTTTTGCATGCTGTACACTACCTAAACATGTCTTGCTGTTGCACAGAGCTATGAAAGTTTATGTAGGACAGAAGAATTACTTTTCTTTTCTGAGTTAATCATTAACATCGCTCAGGGAAATAAACAACAGAGGCTATTGTTTTATTTCCAAAGGTTGCCCTGGGGCAAATGAAATACTAAATTAATTTGCCCCATAATACAGGGGTAGCTATACTGTCCCCACATCCATACGTGTAAAATGGTTTCCAAAAATAAGCTGGAAGAGGAAATCACTGAAGAATGCATAGCTACCCATCAGAGCAAGGGCATGGGAGAATAAATGAACAAATTTCCCTTTTAAAAAACCACTCAGCAACAGCAACGTCAGTGGTTATTTGACTTCCAGTAACACAGCACGCCATCCTTGGATTCATCAAGTCTCCCACAAATGTAATAAAATTCAATGGCCATTTTACAATCTATTAGGTGTCATAAAAGCTACAAGACCCATGTATTCCTCTCCAGTCCTACCCTCCAAGGGAAACTGCTGAAGTTTCAGTGCACTCAGGTCCATGATTTGTGAAGTCACAGAAAATACAGGCCCACCCTCAGTCCCTGGGCCTATCTCAGCCCACCTGCACCATTGCCCATGTACATAAAATGAAGACAGTTCTCAGATACCAAATATCCAGAGGCCTGGCCGTGGCTCACGAGCCCAGTCCCAGCACTGCAGAGCACACAGGTCTGGGGCCAGGACAGCTACTTTCACAGGACGTAGAGTCAGAGCCAAAAAAAAGCACTGATGGATCAGTGCCAGCCCAGCACAGAGGCACCCCTGCAGTGAGCTTCTTGAACTGGGAGGCTGGAGCAGAGCCAGGAGGATCCACACGCAGCTAAAGGAGGCTCCAGCAGGAGCCAAGCTGGCTCTTTGCAGAGGCTCTGTGACGCATCTGTGCCCCATCCCTCAGTGCATCCCAGAGTGGACGTACTACCTAGATTATTGCATCACCCATCAGCTCCTGGCCAAATGACAGGAACCAGAAAAGCTGGTGGGATCTTATTACAAAAAGAGAATGCCAACCAGCAGCTGAACACAGTGATGCTGGTGTCTCTCTGGGATGGGGATTCCTCCCAATCACGTATAGCTGCTCAAATGTTGTCTTTAAAAAGACTTTTTTTTTTTTTAATGAGTGGTGCCAATCTCATGTCCCTGAAGAACAACTTTCCTCAACCACCACAGTACCAAGATGCCACATAGATAAAATATCTGCTCTTTGATACATGTGCAAGAAGGCTGAAACAAGTAGAACACGCACAAAGTTTCTGCAGGACATAACACAGGACCTCCTGTTCTTTCCCTTCACTGGGAAACCACAAGTAGCTCAAATAACCCTTTCAAGGAGGTTCAAGTTTCCCTTTCCTAGCCTTCATCTACTTTACAGCTTAGGGACTCACCAGCATCTCACATGCTTGCTCAGGAAACACTCAGGCTCTTCCTCTTTACCCTGTCTGCTTCTAGGATGAGTCTGCCAGCACCTTCCTCTTCTGTAGCCATTCCTGCTCCTCCGTTAGAAGGCTGTAGATAGCCCATTCTCCCCTGCTTGCTGTGCCAAGTCACCACATACCCACAGGCTGCAGAGTTCCTCGTCCACCTCTCTCTCTCTCTTACCTTGCATGAAACTCTCCACCAGAGCCCTTCACCACCTGCTAATTAAAAGGAGCCCTCTCAAGCCCTGGCAGCAAGGCCTCCTCACAAACACACCTGGGGGCACTTAAGTAAGTGGCCCCATCCCACACACCCACCTGGGTCAGCCCCTAGAGCTGAGTGAACCTCAGCCTGTGCTGATGGCCGCTGCTCTAAAACACCTCCACCTCCCTGCATGACAATGTGCTTTGGGCAACAGGAACAAAACAACCAGGGCAGTACGCAGCAAGTTCCTTAGCTTGGTTTGGAAGGCTGGATCACCGGCTGGATATTGCAGTGATAGATATATTCATTTCCATGGTCATACATGCAGTATATACTACGTCTTACTCCATACATGCATTTGCCAGACAATGTGTTCTATTTATCCATAGATTCTTAACTAACATTGCATCATTAAAAAAAAAAAAATTACAGAGAGTGAATGCCTGTTAATCATAAGCTAAAGGGGAAAGGAAAAATTTTAAGTGATATATAAAGGGAGGAAGTGACTCAGTGGGTGGGAGGGAGGGGACAAGCATTCCAGACAGATGGGACATGAATAACTTTTCCATATCCCTCTCTCTCTTCTCTCCCTCTCTTTTCTTCTTGCAGGAACTGCTGTGTTGAAATAGTCAGTCATTAACTATTTGATGAGGTTTTAAAATCTGAACTGAATTCTCTGGATGTAACCAACTATTATTACAGGGTCTGCATCATAGCAATGCAAGTGTTGGAGCCCTTTGGCAAGCCATAGTGGTGAGGGCAGGACTGAGCACTCTGTAGGAAAAGCCACTAAATGGCATCAGCTGTTCAGCTCTGCACAGCCCTGCTAATGCTGAGGGAATCAGAGCAGTAGTGATTAGTGAGTTTGCAGACCAACTGTGACCAAGCAAGAGGGCTTCCATCCCCACAGCCAGCAAAGGAGCTGATATACAGGCTCAGCTGGCATCGCTCATCCTGCAGGAGAGCTAGGCCCTCATAGGCAATGGGTGAAAGTCATGCTGCAGGAAATCACTCTGGTCCTCCAAAACCCTCTGGCCTGTTCTGTCCTCCTGCAGAGCAGGTCCTGGGGTAGATTCTTCCACTTAACAGCATCCAGAGCCCCTTTTCAGAGGGCTGGGGTACAGGCAAAAATGCCCTTTTGGTGCCAGTTCAAGAGCAGGATTCAGACCATCAGTACTAATAAATTCCCCTGCTGCCCATGGGGAACCTCTCATGCTCAGTCCACCTTATGCTTCACAAACAGGCTCTGAGAAAACCTGAATGAAGCATTTCCTTTCCTGGATGCCAAAGGCTAATTGACCAGTGCAAGACCTGCTGAACTTGGTGGAACCAGGATGGATACAATCACTCAAGAGAGCCAATAACCAATTAACTGAGTGGCTTCAGCAGTTTCAAGGTCTGCCTCTTTATTCAAGCGCAAATCAAAGATCAATTTCCTAATAAGCTTCATAATATCTGCTATTCCTTCTCATTATTTTTATTAGTATAGCAGCAGTGTTTTGTGCATATAATGAAAGAGTAATACAAGAGCTGGAATGACCTCAGTGGTAGGAAAGGAGTGGGCAAAGTCTGAAGCCAAAAAAATACCATATATACCTATACACACATATATAAACCAGGAATGCTGTACAAACCCTCCACAGCACAGACCAGGTCATGATTGGACTCTGTTCACAAAGGAAGAGCCTACCTCTGCTGATCACTTTTACCATTTTGTCATAAGGAAAAAGCAAAAAACTTGATTACAGTCACCAAGTGTCACAGTGTCATGGCTTAGCCTGGTATTCCCAGCACTGCCACACTGGCCTGTGAGGTTGGCCAGTTGCTGACAGTGGGCAGAAACCAGTGGGAGCCAACTGGCAATTGCATGGCAGCCCAGAGTCCAGTTGCTCCTGGCCCTTCTGTGGTGACAGCATGTGGCAGGCAGGGCACAAGCACGTGCTCCCTGCTGCCACTGAGCACACGAACCTCTGACACAGGGCTGGAGCAGGTAGTACCTTTATCTGCCACTGTCACATCCACCAGAGCCCCAAGAGCTGTGCTTCTCAAACCCCATCATTGCTTTGCCCTGCAGTTCCCCTATGTGTTTTGCTCTTGAAATTGCAGATTCCTGATCTCTCTGCAGCTATATCACCAGCTGAAATGATGGTCCCTTTTGCCAAAAAGCCTCCAGCATTCCTTGCAGTCTTCCCTCTTGCAGTAAGGCAAGAAAGAGCAGTGCAGTGTACAAAATCCTCCCCACCTCCCAGTCCCTCCTTTTCTCCTCCCCTGTAATCAGGGACTCTCGGTGATAATGATCTCACCCATTAAGATACAAACAGCATCATCTACATTTTTCAGCATCTCCCACATATACCATCATATATTATCAGGCAGCCTTCTGGTGAGAGTGCATGTTTCCCTTTTGGATGCTCAGCTCTGTGTGGCCCTGGGAAAGCCCCCTCCACAACAGCAGAGCAAGACTGCTTTCATTTCTCTCACATGTATTTTAGCTGAGAGTGTTTTACCAGACTGCACAACAAGCAAAACATTGCAAAAGAAGTCTCTGAAGGAGAAGATGAAAACTCAGAGGAAGGGGATGATGCTGAAGTCCTCTTTTAGAGGAGCTAGAGCTGGATATTTGTCCAAGACAGACTGGCTTGTTGACTTTCTCACAGCTAAAGTCACAGGGTTGTTTAATTGATTTCAGCCTGTAACTAAACATATACTTCTTTCAATATAATGAACAACAATGCTACAATACTGCTCTCCTAATGTAAATTGATCCATTACAGATGAGTGTTTAGATCAATGTGTGATGTCCTGATTGGAAATAAAACTGTTTGCTCAAGATCACTATAAAGACAATGGGCACTGATAGATGATATTTATGTGACAAGCAATGGCTCTTAAAACGGAGATTGCCAAGACCATGTCCATCAATTATGAAACCAGTATTCACCCAGCAGCCATGCAAGCATTTTTAAAGACAAGAAAGAGGAAAATATCCCAATTACATCTCTCAGCCCCACAGTACTGCTCACTTTCCAGCATGGAAGCTCCTTAACTCCAGGCTTGCTGGCATGGGGGCCAGAACTGCCTGGGCAGGGCACCCAGTGCCCCTGGTCGTGGAGGGCTGAGTGATGCTGTTTATCCGCCTGCATCATATGGGGTTCATTTCCTGCACAGAGCACCTGGCTTCCATGGGAAATTGTGCCGCGGTCTGTGTCCTGGATGCACACAGCCTGTATTTTGTCAGCTCCTTGCATTTAGACAGAAGCTAATGGCTCCAGTCACTTTCCCAGTGCATTGTGATCAATACATGTGCCTCTCTTATGGGTAGCTACTTGCTGTGGTCTTTCATTACCTCAGTTTCACGGGGCATTTGTGTTTCCTCCTATGTGTACTGAGGGGGTTGCTGGAGTACAGGGTTGCCTGAACCGTGTCCCAGATATTCATTGCTGGGGCAGTTGCAAGCATTTTTGTTTCTGCTGGGGCTGAGTGTCACCTTTGAAGGGCACTGCCAGTGCCTGTTGGGGAGCTTGGTGGGACAGGGCTGTGCCTGCACCATGACATGGAGCCCAGCAGCCTCCTGCCAGGGTGATCCCCAGCTCCACAGGCAGGAAATCTGGGCAGGACGGACACACACCCACCCTGGCACCCAGGAACTGGACAGCCCAGCACCCAGTCCTCCCCAGGCACTGGTACCACTGGAATGGCCACCTGGGGGATAAAATGACCAGCACAGGCACCACCATAACACCTCAGCACAAGGTCGCCCAGGCAGCTGCTTCTGCCGAGGGGGCAGCGCTGGGAGCACCAGGCGTGCCTGTCATTGCTGAACCAGGCAGACACAGATGTCCATGCTGGAACAGGGCTGAGCTGGCTCGGCACAGGAACACCCACCTCGCAAGGGGTGCAGTTGCTGTCTATGAATAAATTGGGTAGTGGGTGGCCAGAGGTCAGGACGGGACGCTGGGTGGGGGAAATTAAATGAAAGGACAATGTTGACACAGAACAAATGATGCTAAATGGCTTGTGAAAATAGATCCATTAAGGGAATGATATTCTGCAACAGCCTATAAATACAAATAGAGGAAACAAATAGCCTTTAAATACAAACAGAGGAGACTTGGTCGGTTTGAGAAACCAGTGGCTGGACCCTGTGGTGAAGGAGTGCATTTGCTGTTCATGTCCTGCTCCACTTTTCTTGCAAGACTCCCCTTCATGTCCATGAGACCAAGCTGCTGCATTTTGTCCTCCCAAGTGCTAACATATTCTAAACACTTCTCTGGTCATCTCTGGTCATAAATAGTTGAGACTGTGGTGAGTGTAGCAAATATTTTCATCACATGGTAAAGATGGACTGAGGCTGGGCAGGCAGGGAACAGTTTGTCAAGGCAAGAAAGAGTGGTTTCTCTCCTCTCAAAGCCAAGGGCATGTGCTTCTACTGACCTGGTCTGACTCGAGAATGGAGAGGCCACCTCTCAAGTGTATATGTAAGGAAGGTGTTAGGAGACATCATAGTGGTTGTTGCTACTCAGACACTGCCACTCATGCTCAGGTTATTCAATTATTTCAACCCAGGAGCAGACGTCCTGAGGCCCTGACAGAGGAGCTCTGTTGCGCTCAGCATCATTCAAGACTCATGCAAGGTTCAATGGTGTCTTTTCAGCAGCCTCTTTCTCCCTCTTTCATCCTTCTAAAGAAAAGCACACTACCAAAGAAGGACAGAGGAGCCACAGCCTCTCCATGACTGTGGACAAAATGGCTCAGCTGACTTTTGGGTGTCTGAGGAGGGTGTGGCATTACCTTCAGCTCTGTTTCAGGCTACCTTAATAGCTCTGCAGTGCACAGAGAACTGTGATAAGAAACAGATGAGAACTGCAACAGAAAATAGCTTTTCTGTGAGTGGTTGTCCTTTGGGGTGGTGCCAGCATTTACCTTTGTACTTCACAGCCCTATCGTGTCATGAAGCACATCCATTTAAGCATGAGATATATAGACCTGCAGCACACAGATTAGAAAAGAGGATGGCACAGCCTGCAGACAACACCTCAATAAGGCTGAGACTGGTGTCTGTCTCTGGAGGAGTCCATACAGGGGACATTATTGTTCTGTCTCAGAAGGGTTGTGGTACATGCATGTGCACTTTGTGTTTGGCTGGCACTTTCCACCCTGTAGGAAGTCAGTCCCTCAGAAAACCCCAGGTTGAGAGTTGTGCCCAGAGTCACTCAGTGAGGAGACAGTGGTTGGTGGCACATGTCATCTGGTGCTGCAACAGAAGCAGGTCTGGAAACCTCCGTGTGCCTACAACATGGGCCCTCTGAGTCACCTGCCATGGTCCTCCACAGGTGCACTCATTGCTCACGGTAGCTCAGGTCAGGTTCATTCTCACTGGTTATTGCTCACTTCACAGCTCTTGCCAGCAAAGATGCTGAGACTAGCAAAGGCCTCAGCCAGGTAAATTCCCAGGAGGATGCACACCAGGCACTGGTAGCTACTTCTAAGTGAAAAAAATGTCCTTCATTACCTGAAACTTTCATCCAGAAGAGAAAAGCCTAACAAAAGACAAAAACATGAAGGGAAAGCCAAATTCCCCTTAGAATATGGTACAGATTTAGTAGGGAGAGAAACCACCATTCAAACAAACTACTGAGGGCAACAGTGATTTTCCAGCTCCTGAGGTCTTCAAATCAAGACCAGATCCATCCAAAGGGTAAATTACACCAGTCCTCTTAGGAGGAACCAGCTGTAGCTCCTGAAACACTAACATGGGACAGAGGGGATGACTCTTGCCTTGAGCAAGTGCTGCCTTGCAGACAGAGCCAGCAGCTGCAGGGCTGGAGTGTGGTGTGCCAGCTGTGTGGTGTGCCAGGTGTATGTGGGACTCCTGGCAGGGGTGAGCTGCTCAGCAGCAGGACAGCCTTCCACACAGCCAAACCTGCCAGGGCACAGCAGCCACAGCTCACCAGCTCAGCAGGTAAGCCTCACTTTGCCTCCTATCACCTTTATTTACCCTGGCTCTAGTGAACCACACCTGCCAGCTGAGCAAGACCAGTATTTGGCCATCAACAACCAAAAGTTTTGGAAGGAGGGAAAACCTGCAGAAATCTGCACTTGAACTGCTGCTGTCTCTCCCTCACCCTTCTCAGCTTTTTGCCTGAGGCAGGGCTGACTCACCCTCAGCACGCTCTCCAGTTGGCAAAGCTCCCCACTGCCCGCACCGCAGCCAAGGAGTGAGCGCACAGGTTTCCTGCCGCCGCAGGGAGATGGGGCTTTCACGCTCCTGAGCTGCCTGTATGTGAGCAAAAAGGAGAGGGGTCTTGGCAGGGCTTCCAGAGCCATGTCTTCCCATCCTTGCTTCTGTGAACTTTTCCGAAGGTTTCAAGGGAGGCCTGCATTTGCTGTTCCCTGTTGGCTGTCACACTGCCTGCTCCCCAAGTCTCAGGCTGCCAGTGTCTCTCCCCTGGATGACTTGGCTTGTGCTATTTTGTGTTAAAACCAGTATGTTTTTTTAATGGCTATAAATAAGTTAAAACTGCATCTTTAATTAATCACTACACTTTATATTGTAAGTGGAGATTTTTTGTAATGACTCGTTTATGATTTTAAGATGCCATTTGCTCACTGTCAAATGTATCCAGCCTTTATCCCTCCATGTTTAACAGGTTCAGGATAGAAACAAATTTCATCAATGACGGATTCTAATCCATTTAGTCTAGAGCAAATAATTGGTTACTAAGTAAATGGAAAGAGATTAAGTGGATACTTCAATGAACTTGAGGCAATAGTATGTTCATAATATTAAAATATTTTAAACTAATCTTAACATGTTTATTTTTCACTCACACAGGTTTGAAATTGGAAATACATATGTCTGAATGACTAAAACATGAAAAACAAATAGGAGCAGCAGCATGGAAAATATAGAGGAGTAGAAGCATTAATACAAATATTTCTGCTATAGCAGCTATTACATGATTTTTTTAATATTTTTTTACTGTTTGGAAGAAGAACCCATATGTTTATAGGATTTTCCCCTCCCTCAATTAAAATATGTGTGTGTGTGTCTTCCTCTAAGTATTATTTAGCTACATACACACAGCGCATGTATACAATTCTCTACCTGTGAAGTGAGAGCTGCTCTCCTTCTGTTTCTTGTCCTACTGGCAGGCAGAAAGGACACCCCATCCAACATCCTCAGCACCTTCACAGCATCTGCCCGGGTGCAGGCGCGGTTCTGAAGGCCGGTTCATGCCCTCTGCCACCTCCCACACCCACAAAGACCAGCAGAGCCCCAGCCAGGCCTGCCTGCCTCGTGCATCAGGACTGCGCCCACCTGTCAGAGCAGAGGCAGCGCCAGAGCCACTGCCGGGCACCAGATGTGCCCGTGCCAGCTGACTGTTCCCAGGGAAGGGGCACAGGATGCCCTCAGAGCTGAGCATGAGGAGAGCAGTTGTGCACCCCAGCAAACAGCACTCAACTAAAGGCTGCTGTGCACAGCTCCCAGGTGCCCTGAGCAGGCAGAGGTGCTTGGTTTCATTTGGTCTCAGATCAAATACAAGTGGCAAGCAGGTGGCTGGGTACCCAAAGATGTGGCTATTCCCCCATACTCTCCCTTACTTTTTTTCTCAAGAGAGCACACAGATATTTTATATAGGATGTAAATAAGCCACAAAAAAAGGGAAGAACTATTGCACTGAAACTATAGAAAAAATAATAAATGCTTTTAAAAATTGCTCTACTTCAATTCCTAGACAACTCAAGTCTGACGTGCAGTATATGATTTGTCTGCTAGGATTGAATCCAGGCACTTACCACTTTGTTAGCTTAAGAATTTTGAGCAATTTTTTCCATTTATCTGTATTCTCCCCAAAAACATTTCACACATTTCTCAGATACATCAATCCTTCCGGCATTCCTCTACACACTCAGTAGGATGCCCTGCTATAAATATAATAAAGCCTTTTATTATGTCCATTAACCATGGACATGTGTGCTCCAAAAGTTTCCTGACACGCAGTCATTTGTGGCTTTTTAATTATAAACAGAAAAAATCTACCAGAGAAAGAAGACAGCAGACTGGAAGTGGATCTTTGTGTGTGTATGTGTGTGTGTGTGTTTCAAGTATATTCTCTGACAGGCTGATAGCACCCTCCTGGTCCATCAGGGACTCTCTGTGCATGCACATACATGTGCATAGAAAGCCAGTCACACAGCAGATTGGTCCTGGGTGATACAGATCGGTCAGCTGGGCCGACCCCAGGGGACTCAGGCAGGTTTTCAAACCTCAGTAACACCGATCAACTCTTTTTTCAATAGGCAAATTGAAGTCCTCGTTCCACTTGGACTCAGCAGAAAAGAAAAAAGGCCCAGTAAATTACTTGACAAATTAAGTCATATTTATTGAATGCGTTTTATTTCAACAACCAAAAAATTCTAACAGCCTAACAATGCACATAAGTTAAAAATTAATTATCACTTAGTGATAACGAAGATAAAGTTGATTTACATGGAAAAAAGAACATTTACAATATGTTAATCCTTATTCACATTGTTGATACCGCAATAAAACACAATTTGTTTTTTTTATTTTTTATTTCACAAAAAAGGCGGAAAATTGTGCTTTGTTAAGAGGCACTACAAGAAAAGTTTCTTTCTCCAAATAGATATTATATGATGGATATTGAATAAATAGACATATATGCATTGTAATTCGCAAAGTTCTGGCAAGACCACAGGCTAAAATGCCCACAGATTCACTTAGAACCACTGCAAAATTGGCAGTGAAATTAAAAATAAAAAGGCAAGACTCAGCATTGAAAAAATACCTAATAAAATTTTTGGTTGAAGTGTAAAAGATACCAAATGTTGATGCCATCATCAGATAAACGACCTTACATAGCTTGGCAAAATTCAGTTTCCTTTCAAATGCATGGAGTGATTTCAGCTACAGGATAAGAAGACAGTTTTGAAAGCGTAGCTCTGAGAGAAACATAAAGCAGCAACCATTGAAATTCTGATTAAAGCTGCAGCATACTACAGAATGAAGAGCAAAAGGGGCATTAAGTAAGCAACCCACCATAATTTTGCAAAGGTATGTGAAATTTATGCAGAGATACTCATGTTTCAAACATTAGCTCTGAAAAAATCTCATAAAAACTCCAGAGGTTACTGAGCAGCTAGAATTAGCTTGTATTGCAATGTCTTCTCCCTGTATATTGTCTGTTCTGAGTAAATATCTACACGTAGAGGTTTGTTTTTTGTTTTTAACTCCTACCTTTTATACCTTTCAAATATATAAATAGTATTAACAGTTATATTACATTGCCTGGTGTAGTAAACAGAAAGTAACTTTCAAAGTGATATTGCATGAGGTCTTTGTCAAGGTTACATGAAAAGCCCATGTGAAAAAAAGGGAAGAAAAAAGCCAGAAGCCTCGTTGGTAGTGTTATGGCTGCAGTTTGAACAGGCGTCTGAAATCAATCCAGCTGCAAGGTGAGGTCTCTGTCTCGGAAATCATTGCACGGAAGTGAAAAGTAATTGCTACTTAGTGTCCCTTTCGACACGATGCCTCAGAGCGGGTGGATGCTATGGCAGATCGCAGCTTTGGGGCTCCCGCCACGGGAGAGTCAGTCAGTGTCAGCTCTGCCTTCTGCGGCAGAGTTTCTGCCAGGGCGCTGCGGGACCCTCCGCCCGGGCGCTGGGGGGTGTGCGGGGCCTGGGGGCGTGGGAAGCGCCCGTGCCCTGGGGACGTGGGACCTGTGGCTGAAAACACTTCATTTCACTGGCACAAAACGCGTGACACAGAGGAAGCCCAGCTAACACAGAAACACGGCGGAGGCTGGCGGGGAGGGCGAACGGGAAGGCAGCAACGCAAACCCTCCGTCTGTCAGCAATTTACCTGGACAGGATTCTTGGGGTTGTGGCGTCCTGTGTCACAATGTAACTTTACTGGTGTGTGTGTGTTTTTCACTTCAGTATAAACAAAAAGCAACAACAAGAAGAAAGCTTATAAATTTTAAGATCTGAAACAGAGAACAGGTAAATAAAATCCACAGTGAAATGTGGTTGACAGTATGAATCCCATACATCAAATCTCAACACATTTATCTTTTTTCTCTTTCTATAAAGACCTTGTTAATGGACAAGTCTTCTACGCACTGAATTTCAGTTTTAGCTATTCTGAATCCCTTGAAAACTCATCTGTTCACTACGGAAAGGACTGTCTGGAGAGTGGAACATGCTGTATCCTTTTAAGTGTGCATTGTGTTCAAAGTACTTCCTAGTTTTCTTTTTAAGGTGCCCTGATTTGTTTTTCCATTTTCTCTCTTTTTTTCCTCTTTTCTTTTTTTTGGCAGTGTTGATTTACATCTTTAAATACCTCACCCACCAAGCTGCCAGATAGGAAGCCATATAATAATGAAAAAAAAAAAATCAGGGATAAACATAGAAAATAAATAGGAATTCAAAAATAGTCACCACACCCTGAGAGCAGGCGGCAGTTTATCAAAAAGCCAAAGCAACTCATTGTGAAGTGGTTTTAATACATAAACAAGTCTCATCTTTAAAGAACTCATTTCACAGTCTATACTTTTAGGTTGTAAAGTTCCGTCCCATGCAATTTTAATATATATATATATTTTATGTAAATATATATATACACACAAAAAGTTGTAAATTTTCCTTCATTAATTTCATAGGACTTTTTCTTCCCATTTACTTGCTAGATGTCCCTTTCATAAGTGCAAGATTGATGAAGGCATAATCCTATGTGACTACAACGATTGCTTCAGTCAAATGTAGGAAGTGTAACACTCAAGTGTCTGTGTCAAGGCGATGTCTGATCGGGCAATGCTGAATTCATTCAGTTTGCACATGGATCATGCGCAACAGAAACAAAGAAACAAAAGGTAAAAAGAGGGAAAAAAAATCAAAAATAAAAACCAGAAAATTCTTGGATCAATGTATTGCTTTCTGTGCCCCTGTCTCACATTATCTCTGGTCGATGTCCGCTGGAGCCGCCTTGCTTTTGTCGGGGTTCTCCTCCTCATGCTCTACTTTGTACATTTCCTCAGAGCCTTCCTCGCTGTCATTCTCCTCTGACTCTGTCAGCAGCTCCTCATCCTTGTACTCTGCCACATCAACCACTGTTCCCAAATGCTCTTTTAGCTTCCCGTGGTGCTTTACGTGGTAACGCTGATTCTGGAAGAATTTGATGATGGTGTGTTTGGGGAGATCCAGCTGAGCAGAAAGGGTGTGGATGGCCTCCTGATCAGGGTAGAGACCCACGTCATGAATAAAGCTTTGAAGGATACCTAGAGCTTCCAAGGAGATCTTGGTGCGGGATCTTGGCTTTTTGGCACAACTGTCCTCAGAGGGTGGAGGAGGAGCCTCTTCTCTAGGTGGGGAATTCTCCTTCGCAGGCTGGGACTGCTGTCTGTGCAGCACCTATAAATCAAACAGACACAGACTTCACGTACATGCTGACCCCCACAGTGCTTGAGATAAGGGCACTGGTACAGGCCTTTACATACAATCTACTTTGTTTTGGTGAAGAAAAGTATGACTGATACCCATTCTCCACTATCTTTCTCACTTCTATGACAGCTGTACCAGTAACTACAGACTGAAAGGAGAAAGTGACATAAAAGGCAAATGATATAAAATAAAGCCACAAAATAAACAAGAAATACAAAATGCAAGTAAAAAAAAAATATATATAAAACAGCCAAAACAAAAATTAAGTCAAAAGGTATTATACTCTCATGGTCATGATGAATGGCCAGTTCTCCCATCTCAGACAAGATTCATTCTCCTGCTTTGCTCCTCTTCTCCCCCTCCTTGTTTCCTCTTGTCTTTTTAGGCTAGAGACTCTCACCATTTCTTCAAAATGCCAAGTACCACAAAGGCCTACACACACGTGGGATTGTCAGGTGCTACTTTATCATGAATAATGATTTGGCATTAAAATCCATCACAGCTGCTTTATGGAAGAAAAAAAATAATAATAAAAGGGCAGAGATTTGTTAAGATTTCCCTTTTATGAAGAGTGACAGCATAGTCAGTTCAGTTCCTTCACATAGGTGGCTTTAATGTGTCTCCTGAACAGATTTCTCCGTATTACACCTATAGCAATTTCACCAGTTGAGGAGTTCTGAGTTCAAATAATTATAGCCCTCCATTCTGAGAAACCCTCTGGGCAAACACACTTTGCAGTCTTGTAACAGATTTTCACCAGCAGTATCTCCTTTTCGGCAAGTTTAAAGCATATGTAGCTCTTAATCTTCCTAACAGCCACTTAAAATGACTAAGAAAGGGCCTTGTGCAGCTCTTATTCCAGAGGAAAAAATACCTGCTCTGAATTGTTCAAAACACAGAGGAGCTCCATATGCTTTCTTTAAAACCAAATCTATACAAGAGAGATTAACAGAAAAAATCCCCTACAGGATTGAGGGCTGGATTTGCCTAGAGGTTTCTTCAAGACGCAGGGAAATAATTATTAGAACTCAACACTCAGAGCTAACAAAATCAATACGGATAACTATTTTATTCCACAAATAAGAGGGAATTCTGGCTCTTCAACCAAGAAGAAAACGTCTTTGCTGAAAATGGTAACATCCAGAAAATCAACTCTACATTAAAGCTCTCTAAAGTGAAAAAATAAGGATAAATAATGGAAACGTGCTGAGAACTTGCACTGAATTTACCCACATACCAAGCCCCCAGTAAAATGCTACACTAGTCAGGTTATTACTGCAAGAGGGAAGTCTGCTGTGGAGTACCAGCCTCTTATGCAAATAAATAAAAAGGCTCTATGCTGAAGAGCCTTTTATTCATTTCCTTCATCAAAAGTTGGTGCCACAGTCATTTATTACACCAGAAATCTCCAGTCATGGCTTTTTGAAGAGCAGATCACAGCCCCAGCCACTGCCCACCACACATGTGGCCGAGGAGCTGAGCCTGAAGGAGGTGCTACGGCAGCCTGGCCAGAGCACTGCCCTTCTCCTGCTGCACCCGGTGGCACTGGGCTGGCCCTGAGGGCTGCAGCTCCACCGAGCACAGAGGCAGGCACAGCACCATGTCCCCAGTGCCTCAATGAGCAGGTGTCACACTGGTGACAGGCAGGACTTGCCACACTGCGGGCAAGAGGCATTCATGGGCAGAAACACTGCAAACTTGGCTCAGTGCCAATACATACATTTTCCTCCCAAGCATGTAAATAGTCAGGGTGCTGTAGAAATGGAGTGGGGGGAAAGGAGAAACTCAAATGGAAATGACAGCTACTCTGGTTTATGTTTTATTACATCTCTTGTAATAAAAGAGCATAATGTTCCAATGAATGGAATCACTCAGCTGCTCTTTGAGGATTTCTTTTCTGTCCATGGATTGTTTTCAAAGAGAAGGACTGACGTTCTCAAATAGAGGGGTTACAAACAAGGGTGGGATCCATACCTACGTCAGCAGGGAGCACTGAAAGCAGCAGAGCCAGGACTGCTGGCACTAGCCAAGGACCCAGCCTCCTAAATTTGTCACACAGATCCTACCTACTTATCTCCCCTGTTGTGCCTTCTGGTCCTGTCCCCTGACACTGTAAGGCCCAGAGCAGCCAAAAGGAAAAGGATTTAACACCACAAATAAACTGCCAGGGAACTCATAGACAGCATCACACAGAAAGCCACAAGTAGCATTGCTGATCAGAAGCTGGATTCAAGTAGCAGCTAACAGAGATAGAAACATATCCAGAAAGCCTGCAAATTACTCAGTTCATTCATGTTGGACTTGGAAGTGGAATTTTTTCCCCTTTTCAGTTGACAAATAGCATGAGAAATGATCCAGCTTGAAAAACGTTACAAGACTTCCAATCAAATATAATGATGAAAAAAATCCAACAATACAGGATCAGCAGCAGTAAAATGTTTAATTTGAAAGAGATGAAGAGATGCCTACAGCATCTATAAAGCAATCAACCAAAGAGGGCTGAGAGCAGGAGCGAAAGAATGATTTCAATTAACCCTTCATTTTCTGGAGTGACCTCTCCACCCTCTCCAGAAGAGAAAACACAAAACCCAGGGGTTATCAGTGTAAAATATTAGAAAAAGATTGTATTTTATTTCACTTACTATCATCCTAAGTAATGAAAAAACCCTAAAGATGCTCTTGTAACAGATAAATCTCATTATTTCACTAACTTCTGGGGGCTTTGCTCTGGATTGCCAGTGGCATTAACAAAGGACTGCAGCCACACCACATTTTTCAGTGACACAACTTTACCCACACACAGAGAGGTGGATAAATGCACAGAATTTCCTTCAGGTTTAGGCTGTGGTCAGTTTTTGCAATTCCTTTTGACAATATGGACTATTTAACACAAAAGAGAATCCTTTTCTACGCAAATTGATCAACTGCTGAAGCACACAGTGCAATACAAAATCTAAATTACCTTTTTGATAAATATTTGCCTTAAACTACATTTGCAAAGCATGCTGGTCAGTTTGGGCGATTTGCTTACTTCATGTCTAGCCTCACAGAGGAAATGGACCATTTTTGGCAGTTCCAGATTTTCAGATCTTGGGTCATTATTAAGATCTTAAATCTGCAGGTAAAATTTCAACTGGCTTCACACACTGCTGTGCACACCCTGCTGTAGCACTTTGGGTTTTGGGTCAGTGCTGTTCTGCTTCTAAAAACATCACTGATCATCTATGATAAAGCACAGGGTGTAGCACATTTTCCAGTGCAGATAAACCCCCAACAGTATATAAATCCCCACGTATATGATGGGCTTCTAAGAGAAGGGACAAAAGCAATGGCCATGCTCAGCTTTCCTTTTCTCAGGAAAGCTGGGGCTGGGTTTGGAAGGGTGCATATCATGGCATAGTGCCCTGTGCCCTTCCCCACTCCATTCTCCATACTCCTTGCCCTTCCCCACCACTCCCCAGCCACAGGTGGGGCAGCCTCCTTCTCCTCCTCTACAGCCATCCTCATCTGGAGCCGACTTCCCTTCCCCTCCCTGACTCCCCACCTACTTTCAAATCAAATGTGAAGATACAGATTTCCTTTCATGCCCACAGGACTTATTCTTTCCAACCCTTCAAGAGATTTGACTTTTAAACTCTCTACAGGCATGGCTGCCTTCTCGCCATTTCAGAACACAGCAGTTTTGGAAGATGTGCTTCATGAAGGTTCATTCAGGTAGACTTTCACCTCATACACAAATGCATTTTTTTCAAACAAATTAAGAAAAAACTTGCAAGAAAATGACTCTGATGGAAGTTGACTTTAAATGATAAAGTGACTGGTCTCAGATCACACTGTACTGAAATATGATTTGAAGGCCACAATGAAAACCAGCTGGAAGCCATGTGTAAAATATAATAGTACATGCCTACAGGGAAGGAAGTGAGATATTGAATGATTAAATTTAGGAGACTATATAATGCAGTGTATCATTATGGGAGTGATCAGGATTATTTGTAATAAGCTAAGGGTTTGTGGTGTATCTAAATTTCAGAGCCAAGAATTATTGGGGGGAAGGGATCACTGAACTGTTATACATGTATCAGGTCCCCACGTCTCAGGATGCTCCCTCAGGAGAAACCTGACTTTGATGTTCCCACGGAAAAGAGAGGTGAGCAAACCCAAACTGAAGATGAATGTCATGCAATAGCAGTCTGTGTCTGTACTGTATTTAATTTTGGCTGGATTCACTATGCCACTGATGTTTGTTTCCATTTCCACCCACTTTCTAGTTAGAACTAGACACGTGAAATTGGTGAGTCGCTAAGGGGAGCCAAGCAGGATATGCTTGAGCGGGGTACGCACACGCACTCAGGCACCAGCTAACAACACTCACTCCATGACATGCCACCTTCCACTGCCTGAGCAGCCTTTGCAGCACATCAGACTCAGGAACTGCATTTTTATGTGAAACATCCCAACTCTTCTGTTTTCGTAGTGTGGTTCTGCCCTCACCTTTGCAGAGAGGATCAGTCATGTGAGCTCCCTTCTGCTAGGATTTGCTGAGATGATGAGGTGCCCCTTATTAAGAAAACCACCAAAAATGTCACACTCTTGAAAGACTGTGCATTGTAATGGAGACTGCCATTGTTGAACAGACACCACCTTCTGCTGTGCACAGACAGAGCAAGAACCAACACGTACCTCAAGTGGCATTTGTTGGCCAATATGAATTTTCACAACTCAAACCCACAAGGAGCAAAGTTGAATGGATTTGCCTTCTCTTTGCCAGAGGAGGCTTAAACTGGATATTAGAAAAGATTACTTCACTGAAAGGGCTGTCAAGCATTGGAACAGGCTATCAAGGGAAGTGGTGCAGCTGCCATCCCTTAGGGTATTCAAAAGCTATACAGATGTGGCACTTAGGAACGTGATTTAGTGGTGGGCTTGGCAGTGCTGGGGTAACGGTTGGACTCCATGATCTTAAAGGACTTTTCCAAACCAAATGGTTCTATGAATCTATTCTCCATGGTGCGAAGAGGCCTCACCTTTTGGCTTTCCTTCATGTTTACATTGCTCTCATAGCCAACCATAACTCTGTATCATACCAAGGACTTTTATGCCAAAGACGGCAAATTTTTAGCTTGCTTAAGGAGCCCAAATTAAAAGCCAGAGAGAACACACACATTACAAACCTAGGTCCAACACCTGCATTTGGTACACCTAACACCAGTCCTCTATTTCATCCCTTACAAGCATTCACAGCTAGTCGGTAGGAGTTGCCACTGATCCGCCTCCATGCAAAACCAATTCACTACATATCTCATGTAAGCGAGCCCATTGGAAAAGTTTATTCTCAATGGCTAGCTAAAGTCAAAGGCAGGTTGGAGGACAGGCCTAAAAAAGGTGTTCAGCTGCACTTTACTGAGCAACACCTCACCTCTGCAAGCTGAGCTATCATGTTAAGAGTTTACTTAAGAGACAAACTCTATTACCTTGTAACAAAGTCCTATATCTAGAAGGAGGCACTGTCCCTCTTAGCAAATCTTTCAGGAATAATCAGCCACAGATTATCTATTCAAATAAACAGCCTTACACTCCCTAGGCCCAGTCTCTCTTTCATACAGAAATGCTTAAGAAGAGAACAGCGCAAGATGCTGCCATAAACAGGCTTGCACCCTGACAGCCTCCCAAGCTGGGGCTCGCAGGGGTAAGAACATTAATTAGACACAATCACTGTGCCAAGACACTTTACAGGTTTTTAGGAATGTCTGTACAAGAAACTGTAGCAGAAGTTACAATTTGCACCTGTGTTCATTTCTTTCCTATTAAAAGTGTGGTTCTTAGACTACTCTTTTTTTTTCGCCCTTGCAAAAATACATTCATTTGGGTAAACACTGCAGCACTAGTCGCAGCTCCAAAGGAAGTATTTTCTTTGGGCTCATTCTCAGAGTGATTTCACACCTTGACACCATAAAGCTGTGTTAAAGACTGTGGTTTAGTTTCCTTGCTTTTCTTGGATTATACAGTATCCTAAGGTCAAAACTCAGGGAAATCCAAAACTGTTATTAAAAAAGAAAAAGTATCTATGAAGTGATGACAAATTGCAGACTACAGGTGTTAGATTACATTTTGACTCCAGGCAGGTTTAATATACTTTAGTTTCCTTTTACAATTGCCCTTAGCAGGTACTGTTATCAGTAAGGGATTTAAAAAAATATATGGTACTCAATAAAAGAAGACCGTGTCAAAAGAAATCAATATGAGCGTGCAAAATGGTAGGAAGTCTGACATGGACAAATATGTTCACTTTCATCTAACTTCAGTCTGAGCTTCTTTTAATTTCATAGCTCAAATGCTGGCACACATCCTGTGCATTTTCCAATGCAGTTTAGTAATTGCTTCACAGGAGTAAACACCCTTATTAGAGATAATTATAATACATGTCTGTGATATGATGTGCCCTGTCTCACGCAAACCAGACCAAACCAGCCAACCAGAACTGGCGGCTACAATAGCTTGTAAGCCAGCAGCCCTGGGTCCCATTCAGCTGCAAAGACAAAGCAGTCACACAGTGAAAAAAAAAAAATCCCCCAAATATTCAGGCCTTTCCTACCAGCCTTCATCTGATCCTGACCACCACTGGAGCCAGCGCATTGGATCAGACACACCCTCTGTCCTAAATCTCTCAGCTCTGAGGTACAAGTCACACTTTGAGCCACACAAAAGGGTACTGAGAGAACTCTGAAGAGAGGAATGAGTTCCATGGGGAACCCGAAGTCAAAGGCAAGGTTGGTTTCCAGGCTAGAATGTGAGCTGGCTGAAGTGATTCATTTCAACATCTTTGGAGCACACTTGCCACATGCTTCCCTTTCCTTTACAGCGGTTGTCTTGCTTAAGGGCAGGAAATAGGCAGTGGTCTGAAAGCATGGCAAGACACTGAACAAATACCCAGCCTCTGAAATAGCAGCCCCATCCACAATTCTTCTCCAGGACCAAACTGTCAAAAATTGTCAAAAAGGTGACAAAAAAGACAACAGGAATTAAAAACAAAACAAAACTTTCAGTTGTGCATTGTTTTGCCATCACATGCTAAGTGATAAGTATAAGCAAAACATAATTAATCCTAACTTGAAGGCGGGGGGAAGGTGTCTCCTCTCCTCCCCGGCACACACTGCTCCCATTAATGCTAACAGGAGCTTAGCATGCATCAAAGAGCAAATACACCACAAAACATTTTTAAGAGCTATCATCACTAGAGATAAAATATAAATTACAGCTTGATTACACTGTGCTGCTAAGAGGCCACATGTGCAGCGTAGCTTGCAATGACAACTGCAGATGACCAGATAACTTTGGGACAGGTCTAAGGTTACTGCAAACCATCTGTGCAGTGGAATCTTTCCTTGTCTTTGCTTTCCTTTCAAGAAGCTGTGGCACTTCTGTCTGCACAGTTGTTTGAAGAATGTTTACAAATCAGCTTGACAAAGAGAAAAAAAACCTCTGCCATCACTTGACCACAATCATGATCTTATTCTTCAGTAATGCGTGGTTTATTTCCCTTTCCTGATCTCTGTTAATAGACAGCACGTGCCTACACAATAGCCACTATTTTGTCTGTATAATGTTAAAAAAATAAATCACAAAAGTCTGACAATGCAGAACAGTGTCCTGGTGTTTCCTGGGGTAACTGCTCTCCCTCGAATGCTAACTCAACTCTTCCCACAAAAGCACAGGCACAACTTTCATTGCTGTTCAAGTGCCTGAGAACTGGCTGATTTTATGGGGTAGCATAAATGAGCTCATGCTGATGAACATTCATGTATTAGCTCTGAATTTCCCATCTTGAGCTGATTTAAGCCAGATCCTTAGGTTTACTGCAAAGCAACTGTGGCCAGCAGTGGGCATCTCTCTCATACCTGTCTGCAGCCTCGGAGGGTTGTCAACAACTACTCTCGGCCCACAGGTGGGGCTGGCACATACCTACTGTGTAAATACACAGCAGGCCGGATTCATTCTGGCTTCTGCTGGCACAAGCCAGGGTGCTGGTGACAGAGCAGCCGATGCGGTCAGGAAGTGTTGCACAACATCGCTGCAGACTCTCTCCTGAAGGCATCGGTGATGGATGGCTCCATTGTCTGGGGATGGGGCACAGCCAGCACAGCTGGCACGGCGGCCAGTTTGCTGCATCCCTGGCAAGAAGGTGGGACTATGCCGGCCTTGAAGAAGCTGAGAGCCTCTCCTGCCTGTAACCTGTGGTAACAAGGCAGCCTCCCCCACAAGGGAAAAAGCAAGTCCCATAAAGGTTCATGCTGCCCTTCGGCATGGTGATGCTAACTGGAATCCTACTCAAGTGGGACTTTCAACATCTGTGTATGCACTGAGGGCCACAAACGTTTCAGTTAACACTTACCTTCTTCAAAACAAGACCATGATCTTTGTGGGATCCTGAATGCTATAACATGCAGAGCTCTGCCTAGCAGTTTCCAAATAGAGCCTGAGCTTGGTTGTGGCTGGAGGGATGGTTTGTCAAAGACTTCAGGTCGACTCTGAATTTCCCCATCCCAAACCTCGTATTCCTAACGAGGAGCTGGCAGAATTCCACAAGAACTAAGGAAGCAACAAAAGTCTTTTTTGTTTGCTTTTCTGCAGACAAAGTACTTCTGGTGCCCTCTATACTTTCTTGTTTAATTAACGCTACACATGTTCCCTTTTTCTTTTGAAAACCAGAAGAGTATTTGTGGGCAGTGTGAGCAAGATCTTTCCTGACAAGCCCCAACCTAGAGGTCAAGTTCTAAACCCTTAACTATGGTGGCACGAATGGCGCCACTATAATAATGTTGTTTTCCAGTTACTCAGACCAGGAGTAGGCATTGCATTATTTCAGGAAGGATATGTTTGGATTAGACACTGGATTCTGGTGGGGGGTAATTATTCATCCCATCAGACTGTTTTAGGTCCTTACAGATGGCTATTTGGGGTTTCAGGAATACCCAACTGTACTGCTAATTTTTACAATGGGAGCAGTTAGAAGTCAGGAGAACCTGACTGTTATGGTTAGTACAAATAGCAGATTTGTGCTGATAAAACACTACTCAGCATGTTTTTCGGCTTCTGAGATGTAACCACCAATGCACTTAATAACAGGACTTGTGCAAACTATACTGTGTGAATCAAACACATAAAAGTATAAATAATCCTTTTTTTAGAAAACAAGTCTTAAAAAGTGCATTATAATCAACTACCACAGTAAAAGCAAAATATTCAGCATTACCACATATGCAACTGGCATAATGTGCTTTATTATACCCTTAGCTTGAAACTGGGGAAATAAAAATCAAATGACCAAAGTACAGCCTCCTGCATAGACTAGGTCACTGAAGACAGGACGACTCAGAGAATTAGATTTGAAATCCTTCATCTTCCTGATTAAGCTCTAGAAAAGGAAGGTATGTCCAGAAGACAGAGTAAGCTACACTGGCATCTCACTCTCCTGTCTCACGTTCCATGTCTCACTACTCTAACCTGTACCTATTTTACAGATTCTGGATGCTGGAATAAAAAGGCTTTATGGAAAGTAAAGCAGCATGTGCAGTTTATATTCACAGGTTTTTTGTTAATTTTAAATAAAATGGTTTAATATATGGCCAATGAGGCAGTACTAAGACAAAGCAAAAAATGACGCTGCTATGGCCCTGGGATCCATCCTTGGCTTTCCTGTTGGCTGCTGTGGGGAGCTCTGTGGACTGCTCAGCCCATAGATGGCTACACACACATAATCACGGGGTGAAGCTCGCACTTAACACAAGCCTGCAGCTACTGTAGGTCTGTGTGCAAGGAGCCCTGGCCTTTTGCTAGAAATGCAAAACACCATTCTTTCCTTCCATAAGATTAGGATTGTGTGGCATGTTTCAGTCAAAAATCTTTCGGTCAAAAATGTCAACTGAGTGGCATCAAAGTATTGCCTAAGTGAAGTCTACTTGGCCAAGCTGCTTGCCTAGGGTGGCAGGGGGGTGAATATTCTGACAAAGTTCAAGTAGTTGTTTAGGCATTTTCCATGAAACAGCATATTGTCGCTGCTTTTATTCAGAACAACTTTTGCTCTTCAAATTCTTTCTATTTTCCTTCAAAGCATTATGTTGTTTGTTGCTCTAAACTGCTGCAAACCTTTTTTTTTTAATTTGAGCTGAATATAATGATTTTAAAAGGACCAACATATTTTTTTTCTTTCAGTATTTCAGAAATGTCAGCAACCCCTTAAACTCAGATCTAGCGGTTCTATAGCTCTAGGCAGTACCACCCAAGGAACATCAACTCATCGCCATCTATCTACCCATCTACCTCCTTCACCATTGTATTTACAAAGGGTTGTACTGATGGGAGCTCCGAAAGCATGAAATGTAATGTAGTTTATAAAAGGAGGTGGATATGAATCTTTTCTATCTCAAAATCCAATAAAGCTTATGATTTTTATTGCATGTGGGAGTCATTTGGTCAATGTAATACTGATTAGCAGCTTGGCCAGTAAGCCTGATAAAACCAGAAAGTACTTTCAAATATATTCTGGCCAGAGACACCTGGGAGCGAAGTGTGTGTGTTGCAGCTGATGGCCCCAGGCTCACATACATACCCTGGGACTTCTTCCTTGGTTCTGTTCTGTCTCACCATGGTTTTGTTCCACTCTCTCCAGAAAGAACTGCTCCAAGCCTCTCTTATCCTTGAATCTTTATAGAGAAGGGGCATTATCTCAAAACTAATTCCCCTCACCTTTCCAACATGCATGTAGCCCCAAAATTTACAACCTGCTTCAGCCAGGGCTCTAGATTGGACTTGAATGGATCCCAAACAGAGCACGGCAGCATTCTTAGTCCTGATCTCACTTAAACAAGGAAACACCAGGAATAACATTACTTCAAGTCAGCAATGCTTTCCCGGTGTTAATCAGGCCATTAAAAAGACATAACCAGTTTCTGTGATGCAAAGGGACAAAGAGAACCACAGAAATGAATCAAAACCAGGGAAAAATTAGAGATTAAAAGTAGTAATACTCCTTTCAGCAAACCACAGTCTGAATGCATGATAAGTGGCTAAAAGACACAATCACTGCAAGATCTAGAGACAAAAAAATGTCTCCTGACTGCATGAAATGTAAATTAAACTTGTTCTGGTACAGAAGCATTTCCTTCACAGGGCAGTTACTCACTGCCGTCGGGAAATCCAGAGCCATGTGCTGCAAATGAGAGCTGCCACAGCTGACCCTCCATCATCTTGCCTATGGAAAACACACATGCTCAAAGTTAATATTTTGATGGAAAGGAAGAAAAACCCAAATGCAGCAGACTTGTTAGAAGAGATTTCCATGGAGGTGCCCTCCCCAAATAAACAGATGGTTTCCACTTAATCAGGGTCAGGGACTGCCCATGTGGCTTCCTGCCTGCTTGCCTTTGTAGCTTATCTAGACCTCATCAAGATACGCAGTCCAAAAAAATTAGAATGGCTAAGTACAGGAATTAGGGAAACGAAATACAAATGAGCACTGGTCTGCACTTGTGCAGAGGAGCAGGGGAATCTGTGCCTGTGAGTGGGATGGAGGCAGCAGTGCTGACCCCACTGCCGGGGCAGCCATGTTAAGCACATCACATCTACAGAAGCCAGGTCAGGTCTTGTTAACGCCACGGTGCCTCTCCAGGCACAAAAGCTGTGCCTAATTCCGTGCAAAACAGCCTAGGCAACAGCCCAGCTGCTTTGAAAATAACCCTGACGACAGTTTACAACCTTACCTGCTTTATGTGTGGTGCTGGTGCCCATCGGCAGCCCAGCTCCAGGGTGTATTCCCAGCCCCACTGGCAGCCCCGTGTACAGCTACGAGGTTTGCAAAGCTCCGGGCAGACACTGGCTCTTGCAATGCTGTGCATGGGAGCAAAGCAAAAATCCACCAGGAATGTATGCACAAGCTGCCATATGGAAAGGGCATTCTCAAATTAAACCCTGAAACCCAGATGAGATCTGAGCGAAGGACAGTTTCACTTAAAGGAAATATCTGAGGTCAACCAGCAATTAACTGAAAGGTTCTGATTGAATACGTTATTGACTGCACTCACATCAGACAGCTTCCTGTTTATTATACCTTATGGGCTGTCTAGGTGCCAAGACATTAAGCTGTCAATAATCTATTAATACTAAACAGCTCCTCCCTCCTTACTCCCCCCATGCAAATACTCTTAGGCTGAGAAACTGCACTAAAAAGATGGAAATTTTTGAAGTGAGATGGAAATGAGCTTTTAAGGGTATTTCTTTGCTTGGTTCCAGCTGCAAGTACAGCAACATTCACAAACAATATAACACGCAGTCTATAACTACATGGAAAAAATTGTGTTAAAAAAAAAATCAGCCATGATTGAGACCATATCCTGAAATTTGGCTTTCTTTTCCAAGCCATCTTTAAACAGTCTAAGTTAAATTTAATTAACAATTTACAACAAGGAGAGAGAAGTTATTTAAAGAGAGGCCTACAGGTCCTTAACATTCAGTGTCTGGGAAACAGTTGTATATAAAAAAAAAAGTTTTAATGAATTTAATAGAGAAAAGCACTTTAATTAAATGCTGTCAAAGAGGATTGTATTAATGACTGCACACAAAGGAATTTAAAGCAAGCCAAGTATATTTAGCAAATAGGAAGTAGGCTTTCAAAGGCTGCAACTATTTATGTTTCTGCCATTGCAATGCATCTAGGAGATCGTGTTGCCAATTGAAAGCAGTTATGTTATTAGATATGATTTTATTTATTATGGATTATTAAAATTTCAAATGCTGCAGGGAATACATTTATTTCACTTCTAAAATGAAAGAACAAAGATATTTCCTGCTTGTTCAGTAAGAGGAAAAATAGGAGAGGAAATAAATAATAAATAATAATAATAACTTAGCACTTAACTAGTGAAGCGCTGTCCAGACAGATCTTTTTATGGGGCTCGTTGAGTCCTGGAATTTTAGTGTGTCTCTTTCTTTCTGCTACAACTGGATGGATTCACAGTTGCTACCCAGTTTCCCTCAACAGACCACGGAGAGAGGAGCCAGCTCTTACTCATTGTGGGTACAAGGGACTTCTGTGATACTCTGCATGTTTCAACTCTAAAAATGACCAAAATCCCATGAAGAGAAATCTTAGTTGCCAAGGATTTTGCAAGCAGGATTGAGAATATCAAGGTTTTCCAGACTTAACCATGAGACTTAGCCACATAACTCTCTTAAAAGCCCAGAACAATTATAGGTCTGCATTAAGACTTTTTGCAGAATGTGCTCACCTTCCTCAATATCCATGTGATGGGACTTGTACCAGCAAGGAAGGGGGCTCTTCGCAACTCTCCCTGCCCACATGCCTTGGATTCAAGTGTGGCACATCAAATGGGCATGGCCTCATAAGTGCATAACGCATAGGTCCAGACCATAAATTCGAGAAAAAGCAACTAGAAAATTCAAGGGTGTCAACATTATTTTGCACTATGATGGCACAAATAGCATAAACCTAAATTTAGCCCCAACTGGAAACCAAGGAATGTTTTTTGACACAAAGTTAATGAGATGGCTGGGTCTGTAACATCCAGGATGCATTCTGTGATTTACCACATCCTTTTTGCCATATGTAATGCTAAGTGGTTAATAATGATTTTAGATGTTTCAAACTTCTGAATGTTCCACTGAGGGCACCTTATGTGTGCTTGTATTCCTTGGTTTCTGAACACCAAGTCTTTTTTAAGTTAGGCACCACAATGGGAGTTAGTCTCAAATTACTGGTTTTAAAAGGTTTTTATTTGTACTTAAGATTTTCACCTTCTAATTTGAAATACGAAGAAGTGAGTAGAAATGGGAAAAAAGTCACTGAAAAGGAGGCACAAGGGCATACCTACTTCCTTTCACAACGTGAGTAAATGGTGAAGTTCAATTTTCTAAATACATTATCTGATTTTTGTTTAAGACTTTAATAAAAGTCATGTGTGATGTGTGTTGAGAATGTAGCCTTTGTTGTTCCACAGCTAGGGATCTTGCAAACAGCTTCGCTTTGTCTGTGCCAAGATATTTTGGAATATTCTTTGAAAGACTGTAAGCATAGATGACTGTGAGAAAAAATATGTGCTACTGTACTTCTGGATACTTGATGCGTGAGAATAGTGCATACACACAAAAACACTTCCCCTTTCAATCTCCAACTCCTATAAAAGTCCATACAAATGTGGAACAGCATACTAACCCTGAAAAAAACATATCTCCACAAATGTTACAGTCTCTGGGTATTTCCAACTATTCAGGGGGGAAAAAAAGTTTAAAAAAAAATAAAAGGAAAAAAAAATTTAAAAAAGTTACACACCAAAATTTCCAAAAAGAAGTCTGGCCCTGGACAAGGAGACTGACCTGCTTTGTCATAGTCTGACTCCCAGCACTGCCCGGGAGCTGCACCCAGTTCCTTGGGGGACACTCTGTAACACGGGAGAAGGAGCAGCTCACTTGGTCTCAGAGATCTTTAGGGGACAAGCAGTGCAATGTGCTCTGGTAACACAATACACAATGGTTTCCCTCCCCATGTAATTTTTACAATTGCCTATCTGCAGAGAAAGGCCAGCTGCAATGATCCAGGGCTCTAACTTTATCCTAAGATTTCTGTAAGGAGCTCGAGAATAAAATGTCACATATGGCAAATAGCCTATAAACATTTACACATCGCTAAAGCATGATATTCTAATTTATGAAAGTGTGAGGGACAGGGAATATTTACGAAGCTTTAAAATGAAATTAAAAAGAGCAGTATTTTTAACCGCAAAAATCCTCAAATATAAATGGAACAGAGGTTCATCTAGTGGCTTTTCAGCCTTCAAGGTTTGCCTGCTGCTGGCAAGCTTCAAAGGTTATGTGAATTTAAAGAGCTTTATTTAGTGATCTTGCTCTAGATGTTTGCTCATCTTCAACCTACTATGACTTCTTACAACACTGGCAGCTCAGCATTTACAACAGGGCCAGGACTGTAAGAAATGAGGGCTAAATCTGGTCAAATTTTGTGTGAAAGGCAAAAGGGTGAGACAACAGGGGCCAGAGCTACAGTGATGTCATTTGCTAAAATGACAACTTGTCAGAGCATCACCAACACAAACCACCACCCTGCTGCTTACTGCCAAGTCTCTGCAGCGCTACACATTGAGATTTCAAGGGAAGTTTCTGCCTGGAGCATCCCGCCATGGGACCCAGGGCAGCCCAAGCAGAACTGCTCTGGGGCAGCCTCACACAGGATATACCCTCAGAGTGATCTCTGTTGTAAGAAGCTATTGAATTAAAACACCAGCCCATGATCTCAGGGCTCACTCACTTCAGAGCCCCACCTCATCCCTGCCCCATCTTCAGCTGATCCTGGACCAAAGGAACCTATCCAGGAGCAGGTGGCACTGAGGTGGCCCAGCAGTTTCAGGAATCTCAACAAATACAGAATGGATGTCCTGCTCTGACAAAACTAAATTTGCCATCGCAGAAAACCCCAAAACTATGCAGTTTCCTTGATCTCCCATTTCTAGGGTTAAATGATACAGTACTAAACCTAAACTAATTTCAGAACAGAAGCAATTTGGCTTTAATTGCAAGTACATTCCCCACTATCATTCAAGGGGAATAGCAGGCCTAATGTTAATAAAAGTCAGCAGCACTTTTCAGCCACATTAGATATGCACACTAAACAGAAACAGCCGAGATGGTGCAGTCACAGGTTTGGCTACAGCAGTCACAGCTCCGTGGATTTCCACTCCAATTGTGGTAACTGTCAATCACCAGAAGATCTATTGGACACCTCAGAGTCCAATGTAAGGAGTTCATTATCTGATATGTGCTCATGTTGCCTTTGTCAAACTTGTGCAAGGCTCCTGAGCTACTGTGACCCATCAGAAAAATGGTGTGCACCAAAAGGATGAAAAACCAGAGCGTCTTTGACCACCGGGCACAGGTACTGGAGTAGCATGAGGAAGCAGCTTGGAAGTGGAAGCTTTCTGAGAGTTTTGCATGTACTGCTTGCTTTGAAGAAAGTCCCTTACCCCCACACAAAAGCAGTCACACACACAATAGAGATAAATGCAGAGTAAGTGGCATTCGTAATACATATTGCCTTAAGCTTTCACGCTGCACAGAAATAGAAGTTATATAGTTTGAGGTATTTTCTCAGTCGTTTTTCCAGTTGAGACTGAAAGGAGATACTGAAATTGACTACTATTGCCTAATTTTGATAAGAGAGCAACAACATAACAACTAAGGAAGACAGATATTCTCTACTTACAAAATTCACAGACCTTGTTCTGACATGCATTTCCCTCTGTAGTTCTAAATCAAAGAAAAAAAAAAATACTCTAGCTGCAACCTTCCCAAACCAAAGCTCTGAGCTTTTTGAGAGGAATGAATAAATCTGGGATACAAATAGCTCTTAAGGTCCATCTGGGTTTGTTGAGTATGAATTGTCTCACCAGTCTTGGTCACCCCTGTCTGAGTGGACATCACACCCAGCCATGGATTAAGGAGATGGGGGAGTCAGAAGCCGGTATCCATCTATGGTCTGTCTTTTGGGTGCGGAGAAATGAGCAAAAAGCAAAACTATCAGGGTGTAGCCATTAAGAATGAATCACAGGGAACACCATCCCCACAAAAAATTTGTCTCAATAAGACAGCAAGCACCACAGTCAGAGAGCTAGCACGGTTTGGGACAGTAATTTTTGTCCAAGTCTCACAGACAACTCAGTCCTAATTTCCAGTAAGCAAAATCCCCTGCTGTAACTCACACAAACCCAGCAAAACCTCACTGTGCACATCATCATTAAGCACACCATGTTTCCCTATTGAATAACACAGTTTTGCCTCACTCATCATCTATGATTGCTAAGTATTATTAATTAATATTATTTTTTAAGAAAAGAAAATTTAAGTCTCACTGTTTCTTCCATCTGCGTGCTATGCATTGTGTGACCCATGAACTCCAAGACATTGTTTAGAATCAGATATTTCATTAGGAAACACTACTGTGGTGTTCATTCCCCTTTAATTACTTCTAGAAAGAGAATATGAAATTAGTTTCATTGGACTGCCATCGCCACTTGCCTTGACCCATTTTTTACGAGGGCTCCGTGTTCCACTCTTTTGTATTTCATTGTCATTTCTAAAATACTTGTTCCCTTCCATCCCTCACAAAATGACAAAATTAGTATTTAATTTACTTCTGTGGTATGTTATTTTCTGCTTATTTAAAGAGAGACCACAATGTTTGCAGTGAACACACAATACAAAAGAGCTTTCCTAGAGCTTTCTACTATGCTTCCTTTTATTTACTAATGTTCCCCCATGATTTATGATCTGAATTATTATAAATTGCCAGACTTGTCTAAATCAAAGATTCTGAGAAAAGAAAGGTGGAGGTACGCCATTTTAAAAAAGTGACAAAAGTGACAGTGTATCAGAAAGAAACATTTGATTACTCCTAAATCAATATGTACCTACCAGCTTCAGCAGATCTATCTGTCAGCTTATGCAAGAAATGAAAGGCGAGGTTTCCCTGTTCTCTGAAAAGTAGGTACTTTGCTGCATTGGTGGCTCATTGCTCCAGAGAGCTGGCTTATCCACCCAGGCACTCCAGGGACAACTGCCTGATTCATACTCTTCCCAACGGAGTCAGGTTGCTCTGCCCCAGCAATTAACAATGAATTAGCACTATATTAAAGTGCCAGGCAAGATGGTTAGTCTCTGGAGTGGTCACCTTGGACACAGAGACCAATAGTGGGAGAAGGAGAGAAATTAGATTTACTGTGTCCCAGCATGTCTGTAACAAACAGGGAATCCCTGGTTGGCAATGGGAAGCAGCTGTAAGCACTTGTCAGCATTAACAGTCCAGAAAAGTCCAATGCCAGCAAACAGCCCAGGAACAGTGGGATTTAGCAAGGGAGAGAAAGTAAGACAGGGTACCCACACCTCTGCAGAGCAGGGAGTGAAACACAGGAGCATGAGGACTGCTTACTGCAAAGGGAGTACTTTGCACACAGTTACAAGCCAGGCCAGATCAAAGGTCCAGCCAGGATCCCACAGCTGGTGGTGGTGGAAGAGGATGAAAATAGGGCAAAAATATAATAATGCTTTCCAGCCTAGACTCCCACTCTCCAGGAACCTGTGGCTCAGGCACTCTGTAAATCAGAGGTGGTGTCCTTGTTGTACTTCAGCTAGCAATAACCTCACAGGTCTTCTTAGCCCTACAGCAGCACACTGTGGTTACACCACATTGGAATGGAGGGAGAGCCACTTAGTGCACACCTGAATTTCCTTAAAAACCGAGTGAGAGGCTGTGGTGAGCTCAGCCTGCACGCATAGCGTCATGTAGCTGTAGCATGGATGGTCTGCAACCAGCATGTGAAGGAAAATCCACACCCTGGCACATCCAGATGGTCCCACCCAGCGCTGCCAGAGAACACAGCCATGTCACAGAGCTCCACAGGGCTCACATTTTATGACTCCTCAGCACAATAACAAATAAATCAAGTGTGCAGGGAGGAATTTCTTGTGTACTGAGCTTCCACTATAGATGTTTTTCATTTCAGAAACAGGAAAATAATTGATTAAATGGATTAATACATGGCTGACAGGAAAACTCTAATGGAAGAGAGAAACAAAAAATGTTTCTTTTCAAAACCCTGAACCTAAAGCTAAAGAGTGAGGTGCAGGTTAGTAATACCAAACAGAGGCCAAAAACCTCTCACAAAAGAAGCAACTGTCCCGTAAACATCAAGAGCCAACTTGTGTGCAGCTGATCTCCTACAACACTACAACTACCCCACTGCGCACACTCTGCCTGTAGAGGACAGAAACCATACCCAGCCTTGGGGTTGATTCCCTCACTCGAGTGTCCTTAGCCCTGTAATCAGCAAGCAAAGTACACAAAACCCATCACAATGAAATCTTCACCATTTCCAAGAAGCCATACCAAGGAAAACGCTGAAATCTACCCATTATCTTTTGCCTGGTCATGCCTCTTGTGATGATAGCCAGGGTCTTCTTCCAGGTCTGACAGAGGGACACCCCCAGCCCAGAGAGGGCTCAAGCATGGTGGCAGGAAGCTCTGGCAGCAGTGTGGGGCAGCCTGTTCTCAGGCTTTCCCAGTCTTACCGCTGGAGGAGCAGGAGACTCAAGCATCAGACAGAAGTTACCATACACACACCAAATCCATCAGAACAAAGAGAAAGATGGGGTGGACAAAGTGAGAGCAGAGGTAAGAGCTTCCTGCCTGCTTGGGTGTTACAGCACTGCACCTGCTGTTATTCACAGCACTGCTGTTTGTATCTTCTTCAAAGGAGTGTTGTTTTGACATCAAGGCTGTAGGTAAGGGCTTGACTTACAGCACACTTTTCACTAGCAAAGCCTGCAAAGCAAAGTAGGTCGGTGACTGCAGCTCTTGGATGTCTCCACCCGCTGCTAAAGTGTAGCCAGGCACCACGGCAGACATTCTGCATCCACCACTGCTTTGAGAAGGAAATGGGAGTTGCTTTCCCACTTGACACTGCATGGGGAATTTCAGATAGGCAGAATGTAATTACAAAGCCTGGAGTTCCGCCAGGAGCGAGGCCCAAGACCCCTACCCTTATGTAAAGTGTCACAAAATCTCCAATGGCTCCACGTGTGAAGACCTCAGCTTTACATCTCTGCCTGCTGTCATTGATTCTTCATGGCTAATTACCTAATAGTGACCCTTACTGCAAAGCCAGAAAAGCAAACCTTGCTGCTTCAAACAATTCAAGTCCCAGAGACCGAAAACTACACAAAAAAATTGCTTGGTGCTGGGTGTCTTTTGAGCAGGGAGCAGGTGGACAGCAAGCCTCCTGTCCCTGGCACTGGCAGTGTGTCACTCAGAAACCTGCTGGGGTTTTTGGATGGGCAAGCATAGCTTTAAAATGCAGCACCCTCAAAACACAAGCCTACTATATCAACTGAATACCAGGGTCTCCAGAGTTTTGTTGTACGTAGTTGCCAGCTGGTTCCGTTTATTTTTCTTCATTTTTCATATTTTGACTGTAATAAATAATTAATCCATGGCTTTGTAACTTGCTGACAAATACAAATGCACAGCATTCCAACGCAGTGTAACGTGTCACTCACAAGAGCCAACCTGCACAATGCAGAAAAGTGATGTGCAGAAGGCTTTAGAAAGTAGGCTAATCATCAATGTCACCCACAAGAGCCCAGGGAAACTTTTTCTTCTAACTTCCCATAAAGGATATTCCCACTTGCTGTGGGGATCAGAGCTGGGTTAGTATGTTCAAATCTACATAGGTCTAGTTGCCTTCCCACGTTAGCTTGGCTCTTTACCCTTTTCTAGCTCCTTACCTCCAAGTTTCCACAAACATTTTGGAACATGGAAGACAAAAATTGCAACATGAACTACTTAGAACGCTTCCCCTACTTTGTAGCTCTAAGAATCCAAACCCCAGGAAACAGATTTTTAATTCCATGCAAAGATGAAAAGGAAAGCAAGGAGGAAGTTGTTAGCAGAAGAGACAAAGGGGACTGAACTAGGCAATAATTAATCTGAGTGAGACCTATGTGTTTCAGGTGGGGCAGGACAATAGGACAGAAAAACCTCTCGCCTTTAAAAAGAGGTGACTAGAGAGCTGGCAGCAGTGGCACCGGCAGCAGCACAAGAGCAGCAACGAAGAATAGAGGCTCAATGCCAAGGTTCACAGCAAGAGTGGCAAAGTGGTAAAATCCACCATCAAACAACAGGGAGAGCGAAGGAGGGAGGAGGACCTGAGACGATCAGAGAGAAGAGCAGTATGGATGACACTCGAAGTCGTCACACAGTGGGATCAGGTGAATGATATCGAGCACCCAGTGGCAATTCAAAGGCAAGGTCTGATGTGGGAGGTGTTGCCTCAGCTTTTTAGATTGAAAAAACATCTCCTGAGCCTCTCTTCACCATCTGCAGATGTTTGGTTTTGTGACATGCATTACTAGTAACTAGGAATACACATAAGGCTGATTTTCTCTTCTGACTGAAGCTGGAACTGCAAATTTGAGAAGACTTGCAGCATTTTCATTTTGTTTTCCCTATGCACATTTGTATCTATTTCTCATTCTACTAACATCCAAGACAAGGATAGGACAAGGGTGTACAAACCAAAAATTCATACAAGTCACAGGTATTGTATAGAGGAGCAAGAACAATCCCTAAGGAGGCTGTGAAATGAAGGCCCATTCCCCACAAAATGCTCACCATGGTAATTTAAGAAGTACTTTTAAGTTTCAGTCAATACATAAAAAGCACTTCTCCATGTTAAATTCCTCAACCTCCCTGTGTTACTCCCGCACAGACACTCTCAGGAGGCAGTTGTTGCTCTGACCTGCACAGGCTCAGGAGTGAGCTGGACAACATGCTGCATACGCTCGCTGTGGTGGTGCCTGGATTCTTCCTCATAGATCACATCCCTCTCATGCTGGGGAAGGTTCAGGAAGCGGCGAATGGTGCAGAGGTTCTCCCAAAGGGTGCGGTTTTCCGGACTTGGGTTTTCTTTCCAGCGAAGCAGCTCACACAGCCAGCCCTGCAATGGTAGGGTCAGCACAGTCAATTCACTGAGCAGCGAGGAACCAGATGTGAGCAGAAGGTCAGCTACACTTAAAGCTCCATGCTGCAAGTTTCACTGGCTTCATCTCACACACAACCCCCCCTTAACCCTCAGCTGCCCTTTGGTCTTGACAAATCATTGATATATTCTATTTCTTGCAAGTTGGAGAAACTGCAACAAGTAGCAGTGCTTAGAAGGAACCAGGAGGCACCGCATCTTGCCCCCATCATATTCACACCATGTTTAAAATGCTCAGATATAAATATTCTTCCTACAGAAAGCTAAGTTGAAACAAATATGCCCCTTCATGTCTGTTTCAGAGCCCCTTTATTTCTACATCCAAGCGAGCAAAAAGGAGACATAACCCCTGAGACTTGCTAACAACCCTTCCTGCAACCTGGAGCTGAAGAACCAGATATTCAACCACTACTAAAAATGTTTAGTAGAAGGTACTATTAAGTAGAGACTTCTGATTTGCTCTCACTATGTTGCAGTGACTCCTCCGGCTCTGAACCGCACTGAAATTTGACAGCTTCAAATCTTAGAGAAGATGCAGCCTTACAGAAGGGGAATCCTCGAGTATTTAGCACAAAAGCAGTAAAAAGGGTCCTGCAGAAGTTACTAGAGAGAGCAAGATACTAGGCAGAGGTAATTCTAAACGCAGCCACAGATGACAACAATAGCAGATTTTACTCCTGTTGGTTTGAAATACCTTTAAAACATTACTGCTGTATATAAGGAGCTGTAGGACCCCTCCACAGGGACCAACTGCTCAGACTCCTGAGGGAAAAGCGCCAGTACTCCAGGAAGAGGAAACCATCCTGAACGCCAAAGGCAAGCAGGAAGCCCAATGCCAAGAGCTGTTCAGGCTAGGACAGCGGTGACCTGGCGTCCCCACAAGGTTACCCAGGGACTGTGGCTGTTGCTGCACCTACCCCAAGTGGGAGCACAGCCAGCCCTGCCCTGCCTGCCAGCAGCCAGCCCCCTTGGGGCTGGGGACAGTGACTCCCCTCCTGTGCCTGCACGGGAGATGCAATGCAAACGACAGAAAAAGAGAAGATAATGCCGAGGATGCTGTCAACGCGCCTTACTGACTCCTGTCAAAATATTTTACCTAGTAGCTTTATAACCCATCATTTTCAAGCTACAGCTCAGCATTTTGACACCATTTTGACAGGCACCTTACAATACCTACAAGATAGCTTGATCAATGTTAAAATGTTCAGTACAAGAAGTAGCCGGAACTGTGTTTTTTCTGAACAGTGACCGGAGCAAGCTGTACAGCCAAGTTCATTACTGGCTCACGGAGGGGGCTTTTTGGTATTGCTTTTTTGTATAACAACTTGTAAGCCATTGACAACTTCTACCCTGCACTCTAAACCCCATGTATAATATCATAAGCCGTTGTTTGTCTTAACCCTCCACTGTGTCTTCTGCCTCTACCCCCCCAAAAAAAGGCAAGATTTGATTATCTCCGCTGCATCAGCCAAGACAGCAACACCAGCTGTTCTCATTGTGCAGCCTCTTCCTCACGGCCTACATGTTAATAACCTGATCATTCCATTTTCTCCTTCAACTGCCGGCTGCAGCACAGCGAAGAGACAAAAACCCAGGCCCATCTGCAGCAGCTGTAGGCACTGAACTGTGAAGCCACCAGGGATTTATAAACTAATCTGTAACACAACACTGCCTTGTTTTTACAAGTGAGAGGCCACATTTGTGCAGACCTGATCTTTTCTTGCAATAAACTAGGAGGGCTGGGGGGGCAAGGATGAAAACAAGATATCTAGTCATTTAGTTAGGGAAAGAAAACCTGTATTATATTTTGATTGGTATTTGGGCAATCTCTCAGCCAGGTGAAGTCTGCATTTTAATGTGATTTGGCCACAGCCCCTACCCTCAGTTCTTCTCTGACCATTTTGGCTGCTCAAAAATCAACCAAAAACTTTCTCTCTTTTAGAGAAAAGACCAGAAGAAAATCTCCCAACTCCACAGTGTTTTCTCAGGGGTTCCTCCATACAAAGGAAATAATTTTTGAAATAGAGAATAAACCATCTGTGGGGAAAAAAAGGTCCCATTTCTCCCTGTTTTCAGGGATCTGAATGAGTCTCCAACTGAACTCTTTCAAATATCTCAAGCAGGTATGTTTAACATCTCCTGGAGGATGCTGCAGCATGAAGACCCATTGTGTAACAGAAAAATACACACAAAACCCTGCACCTGGTGGAGCTGGAGCCCATGCCAGGCACGCCCTAGGGAAGGACAGCTCCCGTGGCTCCCAGAGGGCTGCAGGGCACTGCACAGTGCCTGGCTCCAGCAGATCCCAGGGACGGCTCAGCAGGGCCACCTCTCCTTCTCAGAGCTGGACGGAGTAGCCCAATGGCAACTGCTGCACTTTGATTTATCTGTCCCATTATAATCAGCACTCATTACAATCACTTACAGCAACACTACAGGCCTCATTATGGACTAGGCACTGGCTGCCATTAGTCTTTAAGAAGGATAGCGCTCAATTTGCCTGGCAACATTCGAGGTCCTGACCTTGGTGCTATTAGGGAAAAGATTAGACTGCAGTGTGACCATGTGTGCAGACATGAGCAAACCAAATTAATTTCTGGCAAAGGGAGGCACCAGGCAAAGACCCCGCCATCCTGAGGACACCTGAGAACTTCTCCATTCCCCAAAGGAGACAAGCTAATGGCACGTTTAAAGGAGCCTGGTTCTGAAGGTGAAGCACATCCGTGGTATTTAGAGAGATATTAATCCAGTTTCCCCACAAAGTATTTGCTTGGCTGATCAGATTAAGGGATCTAGCCTTCAACAGCACACCCCCACCACAGCAGGCCCCAAGAAATCTGTGATACTTCACAGCCTCAGACATATTGCACCATGTGTACCCAGCTGCTACAATAATTAGCTTATGAATGTATCAGCTGGTTCTGTGATTTTTATAAATAATAACTAACCTACAGAGCAGAAAGATTTCCATGAGCCTAATATTAGCAAGAAATTGCAAGGTGTGCCTAACTGAATTGTCATTGTGCTAAATGCCCTGTCTTCTCTCACGTTGTGTGGGACTGGATCTCCCCCAACACTCATTTATAAATATTTATTTTTACACCAGTGGCAGCGATGTATTTGTGGCAGCTTTCTTCACAACAGCCATTATTCGCTCACCCCCAGACATACACACGGGTACCCACTGTGTGCATGCGTACACTTATCTGCATCAAATCTGGCCTTTCGTTGCTCTTTTTCTATCCTTCCCTTTCTTTATTCAGGCATTCATTCAGGACCCTATATATCCATCTATGGGGCTGTTTATTAGGCAATAGCTTTGACTAATACGTGAGAAAACACAACGCCGCAGCTTACTCACACGTTCCTTGTGATTGCAAGTAATCGCCTTCCCCATGCACAGATGAAAAGTCTGCATGGGCTTTTTAAAATTATTTATTTAAATAATCTTAGCACGCCATCCAAGAAAGTTTTGCAGTACCAGGCAGAAAAAAAAAAAAAAAGAAAAAAAAAAGTGTAAATGTCAAATAAAACAGTGACAGATGACAGTATTCTCTATTGAATAGCACCGTTTCTTCGTGCATGTTCAATGAGAACTCATGAATTATTAATAGACAAAATCTCCTTTTACTGTTAAAAATCTCAACTTGGAGTTTTTTGGTTACATTTTTTTTATTTTCTTTTATTTATTTCTTTGGGGTCTGTGTATGTTACACAGAGTTTTCCAGGAGAATTATTTCATTTAAGAAATGCTAACATACAGAAATTCTTGGAGCTACAGCCATTCACAGTGATATTTCATCTATAGCTACATTTATTGGCATGAAGAAGGAAAAGTGAAGGAGACACTACCTCACCACCTTTTCTCCCACTCATCCACAGTATCTGAACTCAATGCATTACAAGCAAATAAACTTCTGTGAACCTATTGTGAAAATCTAACAAAAACCACACCCTTCCCCAGACCCATAAAACGCTGTGTTTCTGATCCTGCCTCCCCCGCACATCGCAGGTCTGGCTCGTCACACAAACAGCCCCTTGCCTGTCACAGAGTTACCAGCAGAGTTTGATACACACCAGTGTCAATATGGGTGGCAGAATATAGCCCTTAATGTCAGCTTCTAAGGTTTTCAAATGGGAATGGCTTCCATTAAAAATAAGAGGAGAAAAAACAGCACAATTAAAGGATGCTTTTGGCTCTACATTCAGGCACACCCAGTGCTTGTGGTTACAAGGAATTCTGCTCAGAACTTCCTTCATTTCACCCCAAAACTTCTAGAGGCATCAAGAATGCAGCCCAATTTAGCTCATTAAAGAGAGCTGCAGAGAAGTGCTGGCCTCTATTTTTGTTGTTCTCATGAGACAAGATAAACATTTTCTAAGCATTTTAACTGATAAAACAAATAATATCATATTAATGTCCTATTTTTAACTTCTCTCTCTGTCTTCTAATCAAATACATTTCCACATAGCTAAGCAAACAACAACAAAAATCTGCAGGAAGTCAGCCATTCCCATTCTGCTTTCTTGCTGTTAAAGAAACACCATGCTTACTACACCAAAGCATGAGTCTTTTTCACACTCGAACCCCCACCCCGAGGACAGCTAGCTGGTGCAGCAATCCTGAGCCATATTCTCTGTCACTTATCCCTGAGCCCTTTCTAGCAGCTTGGCCCTTTCACTTTAGCTAGGCTTACCCTGGAGCAGGGGGCTCCAGGCTACAATAAGGTCATTTTTTCCAGGATCCAATGAAGGTATGCACAAATACACCAGGCCCAAAAACTGCCTCCTGCAGATCTGCTGACCTGCAGTCTGCCAAGGACCAAATTTCTCATTAAGGACAAGAAGGCACATGGGAAGAGTTCTGGCTCACAGTTGTGCTGGGATACAGCCCAGTGCTTGTGCTTTGAGCAGCATCTCTGCCAAAACCCACCGCAGGAGGTGGCAGTTGGGTGTCCATCGTGACTTAGTTATAGGCAACCGTTCTGCTCGGAGCATGGATAAAACTGCAGCTAAACTGACCTTGTGCTTCCCTGCACTTACACTAAAATTAATAACAATGACAACAACAAAACCCACCAAAATAAGAACAATAATAATAATAATTTATTATTATTCTAATAGTGATGATGATTATGATAATAATACAGCTAGTTTTCTGTGCTGACATTTTCTGGGGTCTCCACTGAAAGCATGAGTAGGCAAATGAAGAGCTTTTAGTAAGAGTGATTCAGGAATAAATCTCAAAAATAAATGCAAAAGGCCATTTCCTCACCCACATCATCAGTGCAGAAAATGTCAACATATGTGACAAAAGAAAAAAAAGCAGCAATGATTGACGCAAGATTGAGAGATTAGTAAAGTAATGCTGCATTCCCCAGAGAAGGCTCCCTTCTACATGGGATCACAGGAGTCCTGTGGACAAACTTCCTTAGCCTCTCTTCCCTCTGCTCAGTTTGGGACTTTATGCAATGCAAAATGAGCCAGATAATATTCAGCTCTTGTTCTTTAGTCACCAAACTCTCTTTCCATGAATCCAATAAGTGTCTATTAAAATAAATAAACCCCCTAATGATTCAAGATAACCTAATAAAAAAGCCGGAACAGATAAAAGACTACCTGTAATGGAGAGTTCTGTCATGGCTTCAATGAATTCTTGATGAGGGTCGGGGGAGGGGGACTGAACCTGAGAAGCTTTACTTGGAGCATTTTGTTACAGTTCAAGGTTAATCACTCAATAGGCTGGATTTTCTGAAGCATTTGGTACTTTTACTCCCCCAAAAATTCAAGACAACATATGAAGCACTTTCATGAGGGCCAGTTTCTCACTAGCCTTATAAAACACGAATATACCAAAAAAGTTATGAGATACATGAGCCCTGACGTACCTCAGATTCATGGGAACACCAAGTTTGCTTACAGTTCTTGGCCTCAGAGGGAAGGATGCTGTGCACTGAGGATATTTCCAGCATGCCAAGTTCAAACTAGCTTCTCCCCATGCTAGAGAGAAGTCTGGGTTTGTGGTTAGGGCAAGCAGCCCCACCATCAGCTCCCAGGTCTGTCAAGGGCTTCCTGAGCAAAGCCCCAGCTCTATAATTGTCCCTTATTCACTCAGCTGCTGCAGATGCTGTCACAGAATCACAGAATAGTTTAGGTTGGAAGGCACCTTTAAAGGTCTCTAATCCAACCCCCTTGCAATGAGCAGGAACATCTTCAATAGATGAGGCTGCTCAGAACCCCACAGAACCCAGCCTTGACTGTTTCAAAGGATGGGGCATCTGCCCCCTCTCTGGGCTGCTTGTTTCAGTGTTTCACCACGCTCATTGCAACAAGTTGCTTCCTTATGTCTAGTTTGAATTCAGCTTATTTTAATTTAAAACTATTACCCCTTGCCCTGTCACAAGAGGCCCTGCTAAAAACTTCATCCCCATCTTCATTACAAGCCTCATTTAAGTACTGAAAAACTGCAATGAGGTCTCCCTGGAGCCTGCTCTTCTCCAGGCTGAGCAGCCCCAATTCTCTATGCCTGTCCTCACAGGAGAGGTGCTCCAGCCCTTTGATCATTTTTGTGGGCCTCCTCTGGACCCACTCCATCAGGTCCACATTTCCTATGATGAGGAATCACCTCCCTCGACCTGTTACCCACGGCACTTTGGATGCAGCCTGGGATAGAGTTGGCCTTTTGGGCTGTAAGCACACTTTTATGGCTCTTGTCAAGCTTTTCATCCACCAGCACCCCCAAGTCCTTCTTAGAATGGCTGCTCTCAATACCTTTATCCCCCAGCTGGTGTTGATCGTGGGGGTTGCCCTGACCCAGTGCTGCACCCTGCACTTGGTCTTGTCAAAGCTCATGAGGTTCACAGGGGACCACTACTCAAGTTTGTCCTGTGCTTGTATACAGAAGTCTGTATAAGGGAAGCTCAAGTCTAAAGGTACTTCACAGGAATTCCAAGTTCAGTCAAGGATAGAAATGTCTTTCTGTATTTCCTCCATATGTAACAAGAACATCAAAATATCAGCACAACAGATATGCCCCAGCTGCAGAGATTCACAGCATCATAAAGGCAGTGAGATGCTAGAGCAGTTAAGAAGTGCCCTATATGCACACACTAGATATGCTACACATCTTCACCACCAGCTGCTTTTTCTAGCTGCTGCTCATCAAGCTAATTAGTTTAAGGGCACAGAAAATACCTATTATAAGCTAAAAGGGGGAGGCAAGGCATCCCATCATACCAAATGAATACAAGGGAATATAAGTTGGGAAGGAAAAGAGAGGAAAGGAAGAAATAAAGGGTTTCTAGAGTTAAGCCTTCCTCAAAGTGAGGCTGTTCATTCCTCTCACGGTACGTGTAGTTTCTTCTTGTAGGACAGGCAGGAGGTAAGGGCATGGGAAGGTGACTGTGGTGCTAAGTCCCATCTAGTGTGGGGTTGTACTGTGAGATAACACCCTCCCAGGCCAGAGAACAGGCTCCCAGACAATTCTGGCAATGAGCCAGGGATATCAACATGAAAAGTCAGAGGACAGGAGAGGAACTGTAATAGTGATTTCCATCCATAGGCCTGGGTTTCTCTTCATCTGAAGGGCCTCAACTGAAGGACTTTTCTGTCCCTGGCCTCCAGCCCTCAGTCAAGTTTATTCTTTGTTTGCTCACTTTTAAAGAGAGCAATGATACAAATCAGACACTGAGCTTTGTCAGCTTAATGTTTTTCCGAATTCTGCTCCAAAGGGTCTCTCTTGCTTTACTGTGGTGCAACTGGAACAGATTCTAGTCCCTTAAGAATTTCATTTTCAAGGCTATACTTTTTGTTTCACTGGGCAGGTGAAGTTCCCATTTGCCCTGCCCAGGGTAGACCCCCAGCAGCACACACCCTGCTTCCCCATGCTGCCCCAGCCTGATTAAGAAAGTTTCTTGCCTTGGGAGAACTGTGGGGAGTTTAGTCTCTCCATACCAACTCTGCCCTCCCTCTGATTGTCAGCAAGCACTCCAGCCAGCTGTGCCCACTATTTACTTTGATGGTGACTGTTTATTATGAACAGAACTACGTTCCTAAAGTCATTTTGCACAGACTAAGAAAAAAACGTCTGCTGAGCACAGCACAGCCTCTGATAGGACTCTCACTAGCAGAGGTCAAAGGGGTGATGCTGCTGCATAGTATTACAGAAGGGCTGGCACACTGTCACGGGGGAAACAGTTTCCTGAACGGTTTAACTGTAGAGCAGTTGCAGAGCTGAATACAGAAGTCAGCTTTAATGACCAACAATCCAAACGTGCAGCAATCGAAGGTCAAAGTCTCTGCTGTCCCACTGCTCAGCTCTGCGGGCACATAGGACACCCAAATCTCTCTGAAATGGCACACCACAAGCCCATCTTCTTATGAATTGAATACAACCAGGAGAGCTCAAATCCTGGTGTGCCAGTGACACTCAGAAACACTCCCAATGTGCAAATACAGGTCCCAGGTTCAGACACCAAAAGGACAAGGGGCACGAGCAGGTGGCATCCCCAGAGAAGCATGCTGTCCAGCAGGTACATCCCTAACAGCTGGCAGCTATAACAGGAAGGACAGCTTTGGAGGTTGTGTTGTGAGCTCTCAGCTCCTGCTGACTTCAAAAATACAAAGGGAAGCACAGCACTTTACAAACAAAGCTAAAAATGTCTATATATAAGTTGCAAGGAATAAAATGCATATAAAAGTAAAAAAGTGATGCTAGAGTAAGTGAAAGTTTAAAATGAAGGGTTTGAAATCTTTATAAAGGTGGATTCCCTTAGAGAGTTCTCACCATACTACCCTGGTACCTCCGTAAGGCCTTGATCCTTGCATTTACGTTGACTTGTGAGCTCTGTGATTTGGAACCTCAGTTTCTAGAAGCTGCTCTTCTCTTTAGTTGCTGAACTGAGACTCTGCCATGACTTAAGAATGAAGATGGTTGCTTGTTAAATTAGAGGTCAATTAACTCCACCAGTAGATGATGCCACTTGCAATAACTGCTCTCTGTGGGTACCACTCTTCCTGTACAGAGTCAGGAGATGAAATGAGGCCTCCATTGCCTCTGGATGTTCTCTCGGGTACATGACATACAGCCCTGTGTATAAAATGTCAAAACAGCCCTGTCGGAGACTCACTGCCTGCTAAAACTGTGAAGATCTCACAGCACCGTGGATTGTTGTTGACAGAACAGCAGCGCCCAACATAACACATGCCTTGTTAGCAAACTGTAAGCCTCTCTGTAGTCTGGGGTGAGGGAATAATAGAGGAAGCCAACACAACGCAAGCCAGGCCTGTGGAGAATAGCAAGTGAATGAACCTTGGCGGAGAGTCCAAGCAAAGCCTCAGACTCACTCTTGTTTTCCCCTCTTTCAAACTCTCTCTTCTGCAAACATGGGCAGTTTTCAATGAGTGCTTCCCACCATGCAACTCAGCTGCTGAAATCAGCAGCACCTTCACCAGCAGTGGCCGCGACTGCTACAGCTGGCCTGTGCAAAGCACTGGGAACAACCAACTGTAGTTTTCAGACAAACGAGACCTAAGGTAACATGCTGATCATGACACCGTGGCTCTACCCTACACAAGCAGCTGTGTCCTTGCTTTTGGCACTTCTCTGGGCCACAGAGCACCCCAGCCAGCAGCAGGACACCACAGGCACACCAAACCACCCAGGGGCAGGCACACAGGTGGGCTCTGGGGCAGGGGGAGGCCCCACACCACTGTGGTTCTTGGCTATGCCTTCTCTGTCCCTGCCTTCCAGTGCCCCCATAAACCATTTTCATGCTCCAGCAGAGCGCTATGACATCTCAGCATGGTGAATGTTGGGTCATCCCAGGGAGCCAGTATTACTTTGGCAGGGCTGTGAAACAAAAGAAACATCAGCCCCAGAAACACTTCTTTAATCGCTGCTGCTGAAGAAACAAAACCTTTATGTGCAGTAACTTTGCTTTAAACAATAACATTTGTGGATCCTGTTCTTAACCTTTTGCATCTGGTGTTCAAAATCTGCCCTGTTCTTTTTCCATGCGAAAGACTACGGATCTTATTTTTGTTTTGGCGCTGCTGTGCAATGCTGCCAGAGAAGTGCACTCAGGCTGGCACAGACCAAAGCTGGTGAGCCACTCAAATTATTGTTGGGTGGTTCAGTCCCTCTCTATTTCAAGAAGCCTCTGGGTATAATGACAGGAAGCTTGCAGGCAATTTTAAGCCAAACCTCAGAGAGGCTGGTGTTCAGTCTGTGTTAAACACTCCTTATTAAAAGCTGTCCAGTCCGGATTCTGGGTGGAACTTTGATATCTGCATGGAGTAACGAATAAGGGGCACGTTTGCAAAATCAATTGTGCAGTTTTTATATTTACTGCACGTTTACCACATATGTCATTTATTACACAGTGGAAAACCGTTAAATGCACAGTAGTTGTGCCAAGTGGCATTATGCTTTTAACAGCTTTATTCGTTTAACAGCTCCAGTTCTCATTATATTTTGCCATGTGGTACATGAGATTTTTATGCCTTTAACAGTTTAAGAGGGTTCCATGGTATTTTCCTTTTATGTATTTCATACTGAGCCTGGGATGTTGTTGGGGGGTAGAGGGACTGTAACCCCTGTACCCTGACAAGAGAAAGCAAAAGGCAAAGAAAATTAATGATTAAATGAGGAGCAAGGAAAAATTAATCAGATCACTATGTGTCCGGGCACAAATACCTGTAACAAGGACAAGGCTCTCCCATGTGCTTTGATAGCCTTTCATGCTTTGCTTATCAGCGTTTTAACCGCTTATTTTACATCTACTTTAATGACTACAATGTTATTTCCCTGCACAGAGAAAGAGAATGCATTTTTCAGAGTGCATGCACCCAGATACTTCTATCCCACTCTCTCATTGTCACATACACATTTGTGCATTTTTGTGTGCATATTGATGCCCTCTCCTAGCACAACTGAGTAATTTCATCCAGGATCAGAAGCAGCTCTTTTCACTGAGAAACAATTCTCCCCAACAATCTCCAATCCACTTGCTGCCCTTCAAAAATATCTGTCTGTCCTCCTTTCCACAAAATTCCTTCTGGTGCATTATATTTTTTTTAAGAGTTGGATGAAATTTTTAAATTAATGGATTCTCTTCAAGAATTTCACCCAGACCTAGGTTTGCCCGCATGTATTTTTTACACCCAAGGTAGAAATTAATCCAGGAGAACTCACTGCAGTGCCTCCTCATGCCTTTTTGTAAAAATGATTGGATCTGCTGTGAATTATTCACAGGGCAATACTGTATGCAGCACATATAACATGCAAAAAAGGAAACACCTGCCTAAAACACCGTTTCCCATTGCTTTCCCTCAGTTAATCACTTCAGAAAACAATTCCATTACTTGCCAAATAAGTAGGATACCACCATTTTGAAAGTTCCTTGTCCTACTAGCAGAGGTGTAATTTATATACCACACGTGGGAAAAGACATACATGTTTGTACCAAAGGGGAGAAAAAGCTTGGTTGTGAGCTGACCCATCCCTTAGCCTCTTTTAAAAGGGAATAGGAAACCACTTAAGCAGACAAAAGCCAAACACAACAGGTTTCCCAGAGATGAAGATTACTATTATTGTAGGAACAGATATAATTTTATTGGTGGGAGAAGGAGGTGGGTCTAGTCCCAACCCCAGAATTTTCTTTAAAAACAAAACCCCATAAAGCCCCGCAACAATTAAATCCCCTACACCACTCACCTGACTTTTATTGGCAGCCACTTTGGCAAACAGAGCTTGAGATACCTTGGCCCTTTTCATCTCCTGTTGGATCTCGTCATAAATGGCAGCTGTGATGTTGACGTTGGCACTGTCCGCCTTAATGGGGAGGTCTGTTGTTGGTGTCGAGGTTTTGGCCTACCAAGAGACCATGAAAATAATAATTAAAAAAGTGCTGCTTTCAGCCCAGCCATCTGTGCAGAAATTATCAAAGGATTTCAGTCAGCTGATGCCAAACTGCATTAGCTACAGAGGGACACTTCCTGTCCATTATTCTAATCAGGTTAATTGTGATTGGAAATAATTGCAGTGCATTCCTATAGGAAATGCAAGGCCCTGACAACTCTCCCCCTCTCCCTCTCCCTCTCCTAGTGTGTTTATTGAGCAGCTCAACAACAGGATAGGTAGCTGGGGCACTCGACTGCAGGCAGTTGCTGAAGTTGGCTTTGCCAGCAAGCTACTGCAGCACAGTTACCAGGCTCTACCTTCTCCCCCCTCTCTAAAAGTGGCCTACACCTTGGAGGAAGAGCCAATTCTCCCAGAAAAAATGAGTAAATGGGTAGAGGTCTCTAAATAATAAATTATTACTCAATTTAATGTACTCCCTCAAGTCTCCCTCATCCTTTATTAAAACTATACGTATGTCACTTGAGTATGTATGGTTTCCCAGCCTTATCATCATTATGCTAGCCAGACAGTCACCTAATTTCACCTAGGAAATCAGTGGAAATGAAAAAAACCCCAATCATTTCATAAAGCTGGGCTTTGGCATGCCTTTGATGTGCTGCCCTCATTCTCCTAAACTCATATTGAGATTTTGTGTATTCCACTGCACTCCTTTTAATTGAATGATTTCCCATCAGCTTCTGTGACAAATGAAGGACAATAACGGACGCTGCCAGTACTTTCCTGGGGCTGGACTAGCCCTACAAGGCTTCTATCAATACAGTTCAGCAGACTGCTAAAAGATGTTGATTTTAAAGCCCCTCGGCCATGGGGGTCCCCAGAATACACTGTCAGGTGAGGGAGCCAGGGCAGGGTGATGCTCACTGAGCACTCCCGGCACCAGCAGCCCCTTTGGAGACAGATCTCATTTGCTTTCCTGACCTGAAAGAGAAGAGATACCAGGACTGATCACTGCACCTCTTACACCTTTTAAGGGAAACGTGGATTACTGGTATAAAATGTCTGTTTTCTCTTGAGATGTAAAGGTCTTAAGAAACAACACAACCTAGGTGGCAAAGCTCACACTTCCCAATAGATCCAAACCACCCATACACCCTGGTGACAGTCATATTTGGCCCAATTATGAACCTTTTCAGCTGGCTCCTGTTTTTGTGTCAGAGTTGAAGCCTATTAGAGTACATCCAATGTTAATTTTTAACTAGGCAGACATGTCAAAATACTTATTTGTTAATGGGAAGGTTAACTAGGAAAAACCAAACTTCTGAACTTCTCTCTGTTTTTATTGTCCTCCAAATCTTCCTCTCTCTAACATCTGTTTTGTACCAAAGGCCACATTAATAACAGAGCCAAAATCCAACCAAGACAGCAATCTAGACTAATCATTTCTCCTTACTGCTTCCAGATAAAGCTTTAACCAACCTTCATCTTCTCCCTGTCCTATTCCCTAAACTCAGCAGGCATTACTCTGGGCTTGTTCCCTGCCTGTCGTAGGCTCACACATGCAGAAAGGGGGTAAGTTTTTCCTGTTCCCACTAAGTCCAGCCCCCTGTGTTCAGGTGGTGGCAGCTGGACGGCAGCTAAAGCCACTGCCATCCACAGGCCATGAGCACATGTCCAGTGGATGGACCAACAGGCACACATGCTCTGGAATTCAATGTTTACAGATAGATGAGAGTTAGGGCAATTGTGGGAAACATAAGAAAACAACAAAGAGATCATGGGAAGCAAGAGGACTGTCCAAGTCTGTCAGGACTCATTTAATGGAGCTTTGTTGGGTATAAAAAAACCCCTTCCTAGGCGCTGGAGCCTTTGGCTAGAGCAGCAGCCAAGGTCACCATGGCCTCAAGGGCCATTACAGAGGTCTGAGATCATGAGAAGAACAAAATTAGCATGTAAAAGAAAGATTTAAAATATAGCTCCATCCTGCATGGATCTCCTAAGCTTCTGGCTTCACAGACACATATCAGAGAAAGGCTTGCCCTGTACGCCCTGAAAGCTGCACCGTTTTTTATTTAACCACTGAAACAGGGAGGGCAAGTGCCAACCCCAAGTATCACAGTCACTAAAATAAAGCATATTATGTTAAAGGCCTAGATTCAAAACTGGTCTTGATATTGAGGAGGAGTTTGCCTCTATTGAAATGCCTTGTTGCAAAGAGATGGGAAAAAGAAAGAGAAGTGTTTGCAACCACAGCATCAGAGCACTGAAACCCAACCCTTACTGCTGGTGTTCTGCGTGCACACAACAACCCCTAACAGCTTGGAGCCTCTTCCCCATGGCACTCGTACCCATTTGCTGGATCAATCTGCTGTTCTCACCTTGAGGCAGGTCCTGAGCCAGGGACATCCCATGAGGGTGGCCTGGGGCTGGCTCAGAGTTAGGGAGAGCCGAGCCAGGTTACTCTGTGTGCCCTTACACCTTCTGCTTGACTGCCCCAGCACTAGTACTTCCACAGGTATCTGTCACTGCTCTCCTCCTACCCAGCACACTCAGTCCCAAAAGCACTGCTGCAGGAGATCGGTATCTATGGAAACCATGTTTCCAAATGCCATTCCATCACCTTCTCCGGCACCCTAACACAATTCCTGAAAGGACAGTACTGCTCCTACCACTGCTGCCCCAAACACTCCGCTTCAGGATAAGCCTGGGAAGGCGATGCTGCCGGGAATCGCCGCACTGCCTTCGAGGATGGCATTTGCATCACAGAACTAATACCGGGCATATGGGGAAGCACGGTAGCCATGCTGCCTGCCTGGGAGCTGGGAAGCAGCCTCATTTGCAGAGGTGTCCAAGTTGTCAAAACAGCACCTGTGCTGACGGGTGCTGGCCCTGTGAGGGCTGGGGAAACATTATCCAGCGGGCACAAGGCGAGCACTGGGTACGCAAACCTTTGTGCGCTGCTTCTGCTGATTAAAAACCTCACAATATTCTGTTGGATTCTTCCAGCTGAAATAAGGCAAGGATGGGCTGTTTTATGCATCTAGAGTATGCTTTGCTAGCAAAACTCAGCTCTTAAAAACACAGGCAAAATTTCCATCATTTTAAATTATGTTGTAGCTGTGGCTAGAGCATGTGAAAATGGCATATTTCAACACAGGAATGAGATGGGGCAACAGATCCAATTTTTATTCTCACTGGATTGCATCTAAACCCTCAATTTCCTTTTCATACTTGATTCTAGTTGCAAAACCTATTGCAATAAATATAAGTAGGAGTAAGCTAATTCTTAAGTGAATAAACACATGCAGAAAGTGGGCATGTTATTTAAATAATAACATAGATTCCTATATTTTTTATTTTCACTTAAAGGTGATTAAAACTTATGATGTACTGATGATGGTGAAGTGCACCCAAATGCCTGGGTTAAACTGAACAAGCTCAACAGTTTCTACAAAATCAACACACTTTCCTTAAGGATGATCAGTTTGCATGTAAAACTTGGCTCCCTCTACATTGCTTACTTACTTTTAGCAGCTGTGGCTACAGAATTCAATGAGGAGTACTCAGTTATACCATTGTAAGTGTTATAGGGGCCCATTTACTGAAGATGAGAGAAGCACTAAAACTGACCTGTCATGTCTGCACTGTTAGAAAGTTCAGACTCAAATTAGGCAAAGTGTTATGACAAGGGCTAATCATCACCCCTGTGCAAGCTCACTCACTTTCCAGAGTGTACATCTAGGACCACAAGCAGTCTGGTATGAGTGGGGATGACTATTACAGTGTGTGGATGCTCCTTCTTAGTGCAAAGGAACAACCTACCCAGGGAAGAGTGGGAGGCAACAGCACGTTAATAAACGTGTGCAGTTAAGTCAATGAGATGACAGCTGTTTTGGAGCTCTAAAGCATCATCTTCCTTCCCAGCATCCTGCCCCTCTCCACTTTCTGTACTTCAAACAATTATTCATGAAAACCTCTAACTGAAGGACCATGACTTCCTATGCAGAATATGGAGCACTCGATTTCTAACAATGTCTGTCCAATCCACTATCAACCTCTGTTCCCTACACAGTTTTTACTGAAACTCTTCACAAGCCCAGAAATTTTCTGTGTTCTGAAGAATGTAATGGACACAGGTAAAAAGCTACATGCACTGTCTTTCTATAATATATTCTATAATAGCCATTTAATGGACATATGTAGAAGCCTGTATGTAATGCCCACATGTACTCTTTCAAGCACTAATGTTACATATGCTTTTGCATTTATGGCATTGATTAAAGCCTGAATGATCATCACAGTGTCTTGCTGCAAGGTCTCTTCACAGCCACCCCAAAAACCTTACAAAAGATTTTCCACAACTCATCTGGGTGAGGGGAACAACAGACAGGGACAGAAACTCCTTTCCTGGAGTAATCCACACAACAAACAGGTAATGAGGGATAGCGTCTTACCTGGGGGGTTCTGGAGGAGCTTGGGCTGCTGGCAGCTGAAGACACCATGCTCACGTTTGGGTTCATACTTCTCTCTCTCTCATCTTGATAGATACGATCCCGCTCTGAGTCAGGCAAGTTGAGGAAATTCTGCATTGCCCTTAAGTTTACCAGGAGGGACTGGGAAGCTGTCCTAGGGTCTTCTTCTTTACGCAGGATCTCTGACAACAAGCCCTGTTTTTAAAAAAAAGAAAAAAAAAAAAAAAGAAGAAGAAAAAAAAAACCAGTCATGTGTTGGTGGGTTTCTTTGGGTTTTTTTAAAAAATTTGTTTAGTGTAACCAGCTGGGTTGCAATACTGGGAACCTACATCAGAATCTCATGGGCTCTCCCTGAGGGGATATTTTGTAGGAAAATGTTTGTCTTCTGGGGGCTGAGGTTTATTTCGGGACTGTCCTATTCTGGCACTGTAATAAGCTTCTGAGCATGGAGATGCTGGATAGGAAGGTAGGTGCATTGGGTAGAAGAAATTGCAGTTATCACCAGGTGCTTGCTGCAAATATTTTAGGAGCTGTTAGAGATGTCTCCCTCTCTCTTTTTACTTGAAGCTGGGAACACTTGGCAATCCTGCTCATCTTTGACAAATCTGCCAAGGTTGGTAAATTTAGTTTCGACATTTAAACAGTGCAGGAGGTTTATAAAGAAAAACGTTCATTTCTGTTTGGACAGTCATTTCTGAAAGGAGAAAAATGGAGCAATAATGAAACCTTAGAATTTAACTTTAGGGATTTAACCTATTCTTTCATTCCTCATTTTAAAATACCGCAGGCTTCACATTGAAACCATGAATGAACACCACATTAATCTAGTTTTTACAAAAGCCATTACACAGCATTTCCCAAAAAATTAAGAGGAAAAAAATAGTTGGAGAGATGAAAATGTCATTAAAAGAGGCTTAAATATAATGATGGGATTAAATTTATGCATAACTGTATGCACTCAACAGTTCCACAGATTATCTAGAAGTTAAAGGCACAGCACACAAGTCTGGATCAGGGTCTACAGAAACTACCAGGGACACAGTGTGTGCGACCAGCTTCTCGAGGCACCCCCTCATATCCAACACTTAAAAGGCTATTCTGTCAATCTGTTTCCCTGAGCTATCTGACTTCCCACTTCCCTCCTGTCACAACCCAGAGGCTGTTTTCACCACTGCTCCCGGGAATGCTGTGTGAAATCCCCTCGGAAGGCTCACCTTGACCTAGTGCTGGGAGAGGAGCGGCGTTCGTGTGCAGGGACCCCGCTGTGCCCCGCACACGACTCTGCTGTCACTGCTAAGATGAGCAGTTACTTTACAGCCACAACCAAGGCAGGCTGCCCAAAAGTACAGTCCAGGCTTACTCCTTTCTTGTAAGAAAAACCTTACTAAAAAACAATCATGTACTCAGAGCCCTGTAATATTAGTTTACTTTCCAAGTTTATTTTTCTCTCATGTCAGAGCGTCTCCTCCAAAAAGTCTTGCTAAAACACTTCCACTACAGTCGGCTAATTAAACAAATGCCAACATTTTTAGTATATGTTGATCTTATTTACCAGGCTTCCTGACAAAACCATCTGACCAGCAACTGATGTATGTGTGTCTGCATTTATCTGCTTTCTGTTATTAAATACCTACACTAAAATATACACGAGAAAGCTCCACTTCAGCAGTGCTTACACCAGAAGTGCTCAAAACAAGCTCCACACACAACCTGAAGGTAGGCTGCACACAGCTCCGTCTTTTCAGCTCCTCATCTACATAACTAAGATAAAACAATCCCAATTACATTTTTCTGCCATTATCAGAGTGGGCACTGGAAGCGCTGGAGCTGGGAATGGAACCACGGTGAGCTCCACTCGGAAATGGGATGGGAGAGAGAAGCTGGCTGTTGAAAACAGTCTGCACTGGGAAAAAGCCTGAAGAAGCTGCAGTGCTGGGCTGCCCTCTGGTATTCTGTGTGAACTCAACACAACTGCATGCTCATACTTTGCTTCTTCCTCAGGGTTTGCCAGCCCTCAGAGAAGCCAAGGACACTTTGAAAAGCTTTCTAGCATTTTACAGGCTGGGCGAGATTAACCGAAAAAGAATATAGAGGAGAGCTTGAAGCCACAACCTGCATGATTCCAAGATCAATACAGCAAGGCCCTTTTAAAATTTTCCCTTAAAGGCAGTGATAAATTCTTCAAATGCAGTAAATAAATGAAACATCAGGCCCACCAATTCTCTAAATTCCTATTTCCTTGTGTCTTTTAAAGGATATATAACTGCCTTTTTTTTTTTTTTTTTAAAGCAAAGCTCAACTTCAAAAATTCATGAGTTTAGGTTGAAAGAAAGGGACCTGAAAGCCACTGGAGCTGACTCTAAGACAGTTCTTTCTCCCTCTCATCTTAGCCTGGCTAAATTTATGGTGCAATTTCAAAAATGGAGAGGAGAAACATATGTGAAAGCATGCCAGCAATTACTTTTCTGTGCAGTCATTGACTCTGTATGTAAATCAGAGGCTCACAGGTACAAGAGGCTTGGTCATGACAATAAGAGGTATCTCAGTGCCTGAGATACAAACTCTTGTGCTTGAAGGCTCTGATTCACCACCAGAAACATCTTATCATGAGGTAGACTCAGTGCTTGTACCTCGTGCTTCTATGAGGGTCTCATCTTGACCTGCTACAGGGATGTAGCAATATTTTGCAGGGCTAACTGCTCAGGCAGCAGGCTGAGCACTGCTGGGAGTCTCCCCTCCTGACACAGGCACCTGCTCCAGGACAGGGACTCGCTGCTTTCCCCAGCCCCGCAACAGAGGCAGCCCCTGTTCCCCACACCCTGCCCCAGCCCCACAGGTGGGAAACCTGGTTGTGAAGAGGGTTTTTCTGCAGCTCCTCTAAGTGCTTTGGCAGCTTAGTAACCATGTAAACAGCAGGAGAGCTAATAAGAAAATTGAGTCACAAGGGAAAAATCTCATGTCCTCCTGCAACTGAAGATAAACAACACGGGTAAACAGCAGCAGCTAGATAGCTGAGTGATAGGGTAGGACGATAAAATAAAGTATCTTGAGAGCAATAACATTTACAATAATATAATTCTGAGCTACTGAAGTATACACAAACTAACCAGTGAGCAACATTATAAAAAATAAAGTGATATTAAATAATCTGTTCAGCCTTTTTGTCACCTGCAACAAATTAGGCTTTCAATATGCAAAACATCTTCCTTCCAGAAAAACAAATGATCATGATTTCATTTAATTGTAATTTAATGAGGCATAATGTATTTTTTAAAGTGATATACACCAGGTGTGTGGTGAGGAAACCAGCCCAGCCAGACAAACCCTACTGTTTCTATTTTTGAGAAAACCCTAAAGCCAGCCAGAGACTGTTTTCATTTCTGCAAATTATGTTTCTGCTGGAGGGGATGAGGAAGGGAAACCCACAGCACTCATACATTTGTTATAAAATTCCATTGGCTAAATTAGCTCATTCTGACTTACTTACATCTCGCATATTAAAAAATAAAAATAAAAAATAGGCAGTTTGCAGAGTAACCAACTCTTCAAACCTAAAAGAAGATCTTCAGGGACTATAAAGTCTCAATATGATTTCAAATAGCCAAACAGATCTTCTACACTGAACACAGTTCCCAGGATACATTTTAGGACATGTAGCTTGATAGTATCTTTGCTTTTCCACTCCTCTGCATCATTTTTAAAAGGGCTGCTGAAAAGGCAACTGATGAAGTTTAATGTTCACACAGGCTGTGCTTGCAAACGAGGTGTGTGCTCACCCCGAGACAAGGGCTCTGCACAGTCTGGTTTACCCTTGGAACTTGCACCATTTTTAAAATTACACACTGGATCTATAATTGACTCTTAAGAAAATAATACCTGTGGTGGAGACAGAAGCACATGTCCAATCAAAATAAAAAAGTCACTGAATCTATTTAAGGTAGGGGTAATTTTGACAGTTTTTTTCAAACTAGGTGAAATGTGGTCCCTTCAAGCCAGCAAAGTCAGTCACAGGGATTTGCTTTGCATTAATTCTATGAAACACCATTTGTGAACTTCTTTTATTTTTATTAAGGACAAGATTTCTAGGAGAAACAACCCAAACCTCATTGGCAAAAAAATCTCTTTTTAAGCAAATTCTGAAAGATGATGCAGTACAGCACAGAGAGAATGTTATTCAAACTGACTCTGACATTCAGTGAACCAACCAGCCTTCGACGCAAACAAAGGCTTGACCAAAGCCCACAGAAGATGAGGGAAGACTCTCTGCCCTCCTCCCAAAGGGCCCCTGCTTGGGCCTGAAAAGGGTGTAAATGAGATCTCAGTGGGACAACAGACTGCACTACCAGTGAGCAAACACAGGACAATTTTGCAACTGGAACTTTTCAAAAGCAGTCTGGATGGAGGCGAGGCAGTGATGCTGGAGTGCAGCCCAGACACCAGTGTCCTGGGGACAGAGGAAGATGAGGGCCATCAGGCAGCAGGAGACTCCCAAGCACTGGCCAGGATCTCACACACATCAGGTCCAGCTACTTGGATAGGAGCTGTGCTCCGTCTCATACAGACCGACGATATTTGACTACAAAAGCAGGCACTGGGGTTAAAGAGGTTTAGAACAGTCTATGGACAATCAAAACACTGGCCAAGGCAAAAACTTAAATAAACCCAACTAATGCGCTAAACCTCAGTTTTTATGTTCTGTATAAGGAGATTATATATATGAAGGACTAAAAAAGCACAAACACTTTTTTCAGACTTTTGGTTTATTTGTGCCTCCCCATACTTCAGCTATGGCCAAAACCAACAGAGAAAATGCTGAAATACTAGAAAAATATTGTCTCTGTAGTACTTAAAGTTCCAAGTATTTCAAGTACTGTACTTGTAGTTGACAGTCTCAATAGAAAAGCTATTCTGCTTTCCATCAGGGATAGATGCTACTCTGAGCAGGATCAGAAAATGTAGGGATTTATTCAAATTCAGCATCTGGATATTGAAAGTCAGTGATATCACCCTGTCCCTTCTCAGTATGCAAGGCCTATTTCCAGCACGGAAGGCAGCATTCAGGGAACCCTTGTGTGGCTACTCATTCCTACTGAACTACACTGTAATCGTACCCTCAGCACACAACAACAAACTTGATTTTGCCCAGCTAAAATGACCAGTTGTCAGCTACCTGCAATTGAAAGCTGGAGGCACCAGGTCAGCCCAGGGAGCTCTGCAGCAGAAACACCAACTTCTCATAACCCTCCAAGGAATAAAGCTCCTACTTGTGTTTTTCTCATGTCAAGACAGGCTTTTACCATGACATCTCTTTGCCTCTCTGCATTTGCTCCATGTCCCACCTTTAGTATTGTCTTTGACCTGAACAAGATACATTCAACAATTCTGAATATACTTCTCTTAGCCTCTAAGAGTACAGCACTCAACAAGAACCTCTATATGAAGTGCTTCCGTAGGCTTGTTAGGACTCAAGCTCATTTTCAAATGCTCACTGCTTTGTTTCTATTCTCTTGCGTCTCTTCCTAATTCCAGCTAAGATATGAAGAAGAAGTGTTTGAAGTCTCAGAAATGCTTATCCTGGTGATGTGTCCAGTCCAATTTTGCTGAGCAAAACTGCTTTAGATAATCAGTGGAAATTTTCGAGTGGTAGGCCAAACCAAGCACCTTCATATCATTCTGTCACAGTTTCCGTCAGACAAAACTGTTTGTACCCTGTTCCCTGACCAGCTCTTCTGTCTCAATGGGAAAAATGTGCAGTGCCACATTTGAGTTGGTTCATAAGACCTTCAGAACTTAAAGGACCCTGAGTGACTCCATGAATGGGAGATCAGCAGTCTCCCAGTACCCTTCAGTGTAGCTGAACACATCACATCAGTCCTTCATTTAGAAGAAATCTCCTGATCTCTAGATTCACTGCCTACAGCCAGAGTTTGAGCCTTGGTCTTAAACTCATTTAACTAATGCTAAAATACATACATCTCAGGAGAGAGCTGCTTAGGCACAAAGCATTTAGAGGCTGATTTGAATAAAACTTATACAGGGTGCAACAATGACAATTTGATTTTTATTATTAAAAATGAAATGTTTAAATCCTCAAAGAAAACGCCTTTATTGCATTAGTTTAATAAAGCCTCTTTTTATTATGGTATCTCTTTTTATGAGGGAAGACAGAATGTGCATGTGGAGCTGAATGTGGATGCATGGGGAAAAGGAGGCAGAGAAAGACCGACCACCTGCAGCCACAAAGTGCCACCATTTATATGGTATGCTTGTCAGACCTTTGTATCCAAATATGCTTGAAAATGAGCAAAGACACACAGCTAGTGCACACTCTGGATATCCGTGTCTTTGCTTCCAAGGCTCAGGACTCCTGTGCATCAGCTAAGCAGGCAGCAGCCGCCTCCTACAAGCACGCATTCTGAAAGTCTGACTCACATGCTACTTAAGATCTTTTCATTCAGCCTATTGAATACAATTAAGTTAATTGAAACTGAAATTTTGGGCAGTGCAAAACCCACTGTTGGAACAAATATCCCATGTACCAAAAATCTGCAATTTATTAAATTAAGCACTTCCCTTACAGACTGCCTTCTTTCCTGTGAGTACAACAGAAAGCTGCTTGTGCCACATTACACCCAAGAATAAAACAAGCAGGCAGCATGAAAGAGTTTCATGTTATAAGAGAGAGTTCTCTATGAGGGTAAAAATCAACAAAAAGTCCCCCCCCAAACCCAAAGCAGAAGCCTTGCTAATTGAAAGTCTGTGCACAATGGGGCAGACACCATAGCGATGAATGCAGCATGACTGTTTCACTAGATACTAGGCAGAGAATTAAAGCTGCTTGTGTTCCTCTCATGTGAGTTAAAGGGAAAATTATTTGCAAAAGGAATTCTGTCCAGGATTTGTCTCACAAGCAAACAGAGGTGGAAAAGTTAGCTATTTCATCAAACCATATTTCTGATCTTAATGCCTCTTAGAGAACTATTTTCTGAACCCACTTCAGTTTGAGGGAATTTTGCCAAAGAAAGCAGAATTAGACATAAATGAGGAGTCACCACCCACCTCCCTCCTTGTCTGCCTCCATAGCCTTTCTTTGGAGCTTCCTTACCAGCCACACTCCTGCTCTGAGAGCCCTCAAGCCTTCTATTGGTGATTGGTGACACCTATGCACACCACAGAAGTGTTATTGCCCTCTTCCTCATTGCAGAACCCTGGACTTGCCTGCAGTTGCACCTGAAGTTGGGTCCCCATCCAGCATCAATCCTGTGTTTCCCTATGCCTCAACTCACTCCTGCAGCCAAAGTGCAACCAAATCCCTCGAACAAGGAGGATCGGTTTAGCTTATTTCATAAAAATTTCACTACATCTGAGGCTAGTGGAGATTCCTCCACCTTGGGCTGTTACTTCCTTTAATCCAGAGGTGCGTTTGGCACCAGCTAACCCGGCAGGAGCTGAGCTGGGTAAGCGCCGCTTTCCCATCTGCGGGCTGGGAAGCCAATGCTCTCACACGAAGGAGCTAGTCAGGGCAGGGGGAAGGGAGCAGTGCTCTTTGGGAAGAAGAACAAGAAGCCTGAACATGCCTGGAGTTTTTACCCAGCTCTCTTTGTATCTGGTACCACAGTGGTTTCATTTAAAAAGCCTCAGGTTCGGGGATATTTCCATTTTTGAGGCTGTTCAGTAAAACAAGCACTGGTCACTCGCCCAAACATTTTACTAGTTTTGGCTATTATGTCAAAACACTGGCAAAAAAGTATGCTTAAAAGAGAGAGAGAGAGAGAGAGATACAAACAGAAATACTCCTTCAGTCTACAGGGTTTACACTGGATACTCCTGAGAAGAGAAGCAGTTCACCGATACAGTGATTTAGACTGTGTGGACTCTTACAAAGAGCCTGATCCACTGTCCTGACTGCAACTCCATGAGCCTGCAGCAAAGAGGCATCTTGAGCAAGTGGGCAGAGGAAGAAGAGTGTGTTAATTTTCCTTATAAAGAACAGGATCCAAATGGATTTTGAATTTTTTCCAGCTTGGATTTTGAAAAGCGCAGATCATTTCAGCACCCCCAGATTTGCTAAAAAACTTTTTAGAGAAGCGTAACGTAAATCTGAGAGAGCATTTTCATGCATTTCCTTTAAAATAGTCCTCTTAGTCCTACTTTTTCTGTAACCACTACTACCTACACATTTATCAAAATATTACAACCTGCAGTAAGCAAGCTCTGGTTCTTACAACCTTTTGGTTGCAATCTGAAAGCTGTATTAGGAGACATAGTGCAAGAGGGAGGTAGTACAAGGACTCTGCCCTGAGGATGGTCAAAACCCATGCATGTATTCTCCAGGAAAAAGTCCATAGCCTTGGTAACAGCTTTGGCCACCAGTTCCCTTGTCCTGCCTCCCATTTCACAGGTTCTTGGCTGGCCAACCCAAAGGGAGCTCGTACTTTTAGAGGCCACTAGTTACCTAGATGTTATCCCGATGTAAAGATGATGCATGCTTCAGCCAGATGGGCATTTTTGGACAACTCCAGCCTGCACTGTACTGACAGGCCCTTTAACTCTACTGCACTGTTTGAGACCAATGAGGGACATCAGTCCCCTCTGCTCGTTGAAACCTTCTCACCCCCTGCAGCCTGTATATTGCAGGCATTTCCTTCACTCAAGAGTTTTGACTGCTTTTAAAAATGTGCACAGGGCAATTCCAAGTGTGAGGTGCATCTCTGACAGTTGTACGTCCCTCTATTTGTAGTATTAATCAGACTTAATTACACAAGCAAGGAACCGAACCTCCTCTCTCCATGCTAAGAGAGTAGGGAAGGCTGCAGAGAGCCTAAGAGGGTGTCATTCCAACAGGCACCACTCTTACTCCTGAGCAGGTTGTAGGCAACACCATCTTAGACAAACATGATAGTGTGCACCACCATTTTAAGGATTTTGAAGGTTGT
>JAWWEU010000163.1:28319452-28350220 GCA_035583155.1 Acropternis orthonyx | reverse complement strand
CATCTCTGACAGTTGTACGTCCCTCTATTTGTAGTATTAATCAGACTTAATTACACAAGCAAGGAACCGAACCTCCTGCCCCAATAATACTGCTACAATGCCTTAGCCATGGCAAGCTCTCTCCATGCTAAGAGAGTAGGGAAGGCTGCAGAGAGCCTAAGAGGGTGTCATTCCAACAGGCACCACTCTTATTGCTGAGCAGGTTGTAGGCAACACCATCTTAGACAAACATGATAGTGTGCACCACCATTTTAAGGATTTTGAAGGTTGTGTAGGAATTTCTTACTCATTGGAAAGTGTAATTAAAACCACTTTCAATAATTATATTGTCTCTGTGGGTGCGCTTCTACCCATTCCCTGTTCTGAATAAATAGGCATTTAAATTCCACAGTGGCATGAGTCAAAACTATGACACTGACTTTCTAAAGATAAAATGAGAAGGGGCAGAGGTTAGCCCTGGGCACTTTCTAAAAATCAGGCATACACATTTTGAGGGTTCTTCATACCCAGTTTCAAATAAACAGGAAAATCTTTGCTTTGGAACTTCCTGTTTAAAAGAAACCCTCTTCATGGCTAACACAGCCTGGGCCAGCTCCTAGCCAAGCAACCCATGCAGCTCTCCTGGGTGCAAGCAGGTACTAAACTGCTTGATGTTCATTCCCCCACTCAAAGTGGGACCTCAGTGCCCCAGGAAACGCACAGAACTTCTCACAGAGCCTGAAGTGCTTTTTTTCCATATGTACAGACAACACGGCCACAGGTATAAGCAAATATGTGGTCTCCAGTTATGTATTTCCAACTTCAAGAGGAAGATTTGGATGTTTCACAAACAATACAATTGCATCTCTCCTTCTTCTGACCCTCCTCACATTTTCCTTCCCACACATACCTGCATACATACAAGTGTCAGCCATTTGTTCTGATGGATTTAGCCTAGTTTGGATCAGAGCTTCCTCTACTTCATTTAACAGATTTGCTCAGATGGAAGGTCTCAGGAGAGAAATAATGTTAGTAAGAGGGGGCTTTTCAGCATTGAGTATGTAGGTCATTGGACTTTAAAATAAATTAGAGAATAGTTTATCTATTAAACAAGCCTCACAGTACATATTTCATGAAGCTATACTTAATTATAGGCTAATGTGCACCACTGAGCTACCACGAAGAAAGATTAAGCAGTGGCCCATAATGCAGTGATTAATACAATTATTAGCTGGTTGGCATACAGCATCTATTATTTGGTGCCATCATGAGAAACAACAGACCTCTGGTTCTTAATGCTGGCATTTCTGTGAAATGCAACAAACCCAAACATTTCCAGAGGGAAACACGCCCCTCTCTGTACCTCGGAGGCAGCAGGGGGATGCAGAAAGGTGAGAGTAGACTTGAACTTCCACTTCAAGTGCCTTCAAGTGCAAACTCAAGAGAGTTTGCTTCTGCACCATGGATGTGTGGGAATATCCCACACCTTCTACTGTGCAGTGAAACACTGACTGTATGAGTACCTCTTCTGAATACCCTGAACAGTCCCTGATGTGAGGGGAGCTTGTTTTGAGTTGGAATTAAAAGCTAAGGACAAGAAAACACAAGCTCATATCTCCACTCCTTTGCTACAGTGATGATTCCTAGGGACATCTTACACTGTATGTAAGATCACTGGTCTTCCATATTAAGGCCCTGTAGGTTAATGAAACACAGTTGTGAGATGAGCAAATCTTTTCTGGATGCTGTAAGACGTGCTTGTTCTGGAATCAGAGTCATGAACTGTATAGCACATCGCATTACTTAAGAGGCAGGGCTAAGAAGTAGGTAATTTCTTTCTTGTTGGGGAATGAGCTTTTGGTCTAACAGCAGACATGGGCATTACCAACCCAGCTCTCCCAGTCAGGCCAAAGGAGAGCTTCATGTTCAGTGAGAGTGGCAAAACCCTTGCCGGCAAGGTTACTGCTGACCTCTCACTCAGGTTCAGAATATGTCATTCTGTCAATACCATCTACCTTGATTATACCAGGCTTTATATACAGCGGGTTATGATCCCAGAGGGATGAAAAGCTTTTCCAAATTAAAAGCAGAATTTTAAAGAGGAAATACTCATACATTCCTATGTAGTTTTCATTTGATATCCTCAAGGCTAACCCCAGAACTCAAAGTCACGTTGATTGGAAGTGAATGTTTTTTCTGAGTGCAGCCATCTTATGAATTTAATGGAAGAAGGGAAGTAATAAAATGTGCTCCATACTTTAATTAGTTCCCTCATAACATGGCATTTCCAAAATGGCAGTGCCAAAGAAAATCATTAATCTAGGAGAACAGACAAAGGCACTGTATGGGGCAAGGGACAGACCTCCAAGACACTCACACACCCTTTTTTATTCTTGTTGGTAAATCTTACCTCAAAGGACAACACCAACTAAACATAAGGTATTTGTACCAATATTAAATATTAAGCCACTTTCAATTTCTTAAGCCTTGTTACAGGGTATCACATTTGAGAGATCATACACTGCATGCCTTGAGCAGTAGCAGGACAAACATAAATGGCCTGTCTTACTGAGCACATGTTCACCCTGGGTACTCCAGGTGCCAGGCTTAAGCTGATGCTCATTTCAACATCTGCATTTCACTAGGCAAGTGAGAAAACCCATGTCAGATGTATGAAGGCAAACACAATCCGCTAAAAAGGGCAGACACCTTTCCCAGCAGTCAGTCTTTAGGCCTATGCACACTTGCCATACACACTTGTTGTGGGAGCAGTCTTTGGCACCAGTCGTACCACAGCAAGGAACTGAGGAAGGGACAGAAGCCTAAAGACACCTCTAACTCTTGTTACCTGTTCCCAGCCATCAGGCAGGGGCAGATGTGGAAGTTTATAACTGCAGAGAGGAACTCAGGGAAGAACTCCCATGAGCGGAATGACTGCTAGAGAACAAAGCTCAGGTGTGGCCAAACGCAAACAAACAGCTGTTCCAGGAAGAAACAGCCTTGTTTGACACCGACAAAAAGACTGGGGGAGAAAATGCAGAGTGGTTTGACCTGTTTCTATGGCACAACCCCTGCCTTAATCTCCACCAACCACACAGCCCCAGAAGAGCCACAATTTTGCCCCTTCAGCACTTCTTGGTTATAGAATAGAAATTGATACCTGTGTGCGGTTGAATGCTACTCTTGCAAAGACAGCTTGAGACACACTGGCTCTCTTCAGCTCATCTCTGACTTGCTGGTAAATATCTGGAGAGACTTCCACCGATGAATTTGATGGCTCTGGTTTCACAGCTCTAGGGATGGGCGGATGATTCAAGAACTGCTGGTTGATAGCCTGTGGGTGCTGGTGAGCCAACAGCCGGCTGACAGCAATCTGTTGGTTTATCAGATGGGCCATTGCTATCTGCTGCCTCACCAGTTGTGGACTGAGCTGAGGAGACAGGAGCCCAGGGTTTATCATTGTTTGCATCGTTGGCACTTGGTTTCGGATTGGAGTACTGTGGTGAATTTGGCCATGAGGAGACTGTTCGTTAGTTTTTCCCAAAGTTGCCAGCTGGTTGATATTTGGTAAGTGCATGGGACGTTGACCAAGAACACAATAGTCTGAAAGGTTTTCTCTTTCCACTCTTTCCACTGTTAAAAGAGAAAAATTAGCTTGCTGTCATTTCAGTTTGCACTTAGGGCAAGGATTATTGCAGGTGACTGTACACAACAGCACCTGCTTTACTTTGTAAGTCTACACTTGCATAGAAGTTTCACAGAAACACAAGCAAAAGCAACACAAAGTAAAAGCAACAATATTGATTAACATCATTTTGGACTTCTCAGGCTTCATCCACTACTCAGGAAGCCTCCTCATAAACCTGTAGCTGGTATCCTCTTCAGCCTCATTTCCTAAAGAACCAAGCTTGGACACTTCCACTTATACTGTTACCTAACATTTGACTCTGTCACAGCAAACTGAGTAACTTGTAAAAGTAGTCAGTGTTTCAGAATCACTGGCATCTAAGTAAAGGAAAGAAACTCAAGTTAGTATCCACTCACACAAATGCCAGAAAACCAGACCGTTCCCTGTGCAGCTCATGGAACAGCTTCTCATTACAAACTGCAACTATTATCTTCTCCAACATAAACTCTGCCTTGCATTTTGTGTGTATAAAGCTACCTGGAACCTTCAGTTCACCCAGGTGCACTACAGCAGACTCATGCTGGATGGATGAAAGTATATTACAAAACAGTGCAATTCACACATGAGAAATACCTAAAGTGACGGTTCCTACAGCCAAAGCCTCATTGCTCTGAGTCTGTCCAGAAACCTTAAAGCACCCCTGCATGAATGCCCACTTTAAAGAAAGCAGCTTCACTCCCTTTTAAACAACAAGGGCCTGTGATCCCTAAGTGACACCATGCTACAACAAATGATACAGTATACACAAAATGCATATAGTGTGATTTTATATACCGCCACATACTGTCCCTGCTAAATGTCTTAAGTCCGCAATATCACAGGATCTTTTCATGCAACTGCAAAACTAAATGCACGTATTACAAACCCAAATTTCCTCTAAAAGTACTATTTGAAAAAGGAAATTAAGATTGTAAAGTACATAAATATAACTCCTACTTGGATAATTTTAAGTCATCTAAAGTCATTTTACAGTAGGTTGCAGATTCCATAAGCCTCACTACATGCAGTTGGATAGGCACTTACATACTGATGTGATGTAAAAGTGTTCAGGGACATGTATCACACAAGTAGAAAACTATTACCGCACCCTCTCAGCAAATAACAAGATAAGATTTATTTCATAAATGCCATAATACTATTATATTTTCTGTAAATAATAACAACTGTACCAGGCTTTGAACTCTTTTAAAAAGCTTAATACATGTAAGGCTTTCAAACTTTACACAGTTAATACTGAGAATGACAGCTTACTGATGACTTGCTCTGTTTCCTTCTAAATAGAAAGACAGCTCTTTTCACCATCCAGAGTTAATCTGAGACAGAGAGGGAGTCATGCCCTGAACACACACAAACACACAGTTACTATCTTTAGAACTGTCACTCTGGAACATCGTAAGTACTGAATTTTACAACTAAGCGAATTTATACCCAGGATTTCCTTGTAAGAAATTTTAACTCACTCTTCCCATTCCTTTAAAGGAAAACCCCATAACATCTTTAATCTTCCATAAAATAACTGCTTTAAAAAAACTTCCAAAATAAAAATTAATTTCTAAGAAAACTATTAGTTCAGTTTTTCCACAAAAGCCAATGTTTCAAGATGACTGAATTTCTAAGTAAGTACTTACTTGTGTGGTGGTATTTCAGCTACAAAATGCAATTCAATATGTGTGATACACAAACACTATTGTCAGCAAATGACCATTTTGCTGTGTTATTCACAGGCTGTCAGATACATAATGCAGTATTTCAGATCACTGAAAATATTGAAAATCCCTGTTCAAAACCTGCTCCTCATTATGTTCAGTAGGCATTCCAGAAATCAGGTAGAAAGCTCTATACTTCTAGTCTCTGGCTTTTAGGAACAGACATGAATTTAATGTAAGTATGTAATACAAGCAGTGTTAATGCCAGGGATTGTTGTTGACCCGGCCTCGATACAGAGATGTCCTGTATGGGCAGGGGGGTGGGAAAGAGGGGCTGCTTTGTCAAAGGCCCACACCATGTTCTGTGACATGGACAATGCACAGCCATGCTAACCATTGCCTCCCCAGCCTCTCTGCAGTAAGCCTGCACCTGAGTAATGCCACTAAATACATGCAGTTGCCAGCAAAGCCAAATGCAGTTATTCCAAAGGTGTCATAGCTACTTGACAGGTGTAAGTAGAATAAAGATGTTGCTCAGTGTACATTAAATACTTGGAGCATCCTGCTGCATCATTTACACCCGTAAAAATCTAGAGTCCTTCCAACAGAAGTTTCAGAAGAGCTGACATAAATTCTGAACTATTTGTAGTTTAAGAAGTACACAGAGGATAAGTTACTGAAACCAACAAATTACTACTTGTTAGAACACAAAAACAGTAACCAAGTGTTTTTGAAAACCTGGTGAGAAATAAATATAAATAACATTCACTTTCTGGGCTGAACCACATTTGCCAAGTTTCCACCCACTCCTGACTTCAGTGCCAAGTTATAAACCCCTATAAAAATAAAGTTTAAGATGAAAAGGCTGCCAGGCTGTTAATCTCTGCAGTGCTACTTGGAATTACACAGAGACATCACCTGACTTGCTTCCATAGGTGTATTTTCCCCTTATTATCAGTTTCCTTTTTCAATCACATTAGGCTATACAGCCATGCATGTACTCCCCATAAACAAACCAGTCGCTCCAACCACTTCAATAATAAAAGGTTACCATTAGCAGTTACGCTGGATGGAAAAAATGTGCATTACTCAACTCCTCAAGACTCTTTCCTTCTCTAACACATTGCCCATATCTGATTCCCTGTTGTTTTTTAGTAACTATGGATTGGTAGGGTTCTGTGGGGCTGAACAGGAGCAAGACTGAGTCAATCTCAAGATGGAGACTGGCACTGTCCTGGGAGACAGGCCAGCTTGCCAGTAATGCTCTAATAAGAGACACAGGAGCCACAAAGATGCTGTGACACCAACATTCTGCCTCAGATCCTGAGACAGTGCTTTTCCATTTGCATTCTCCATTTTCCATGTTCATACCTGATTACAGCCTTTGCCTTATCCTTCCTTGTTTGCTGTTGTTCCACTCAAACTAGGCATACGTTTACAGCTCTTGTAGTCCTGCATGAACTGGGTGGTACTTGAATATATTGGTTGGAATATGAAGCAGTGAGGACAGAGCAGCAGGACCTTAAGCTGGGAAGGAAGGGGTTCCATGGATGCGTGCTGTCTACATTTAAGTATTGCCAATAAACTGATGCCTGTGCTAGCTAAACAAAAGCTGGTTCAGGAGGCTGTTACCTACCTCCATCTGTGGTGTGACCACAGCAAAAGACACTGCAGTGTTTTCCTCTTCTCATTGCATCGCAAGCTTGGCATACAATTCTGCAGTTCTTTGCTTGAAGAGTTCATTTCAACCAAGTACAACAGTACTGTCATATTGCAGAGCCACCCACCCTTCTGAAACAAATCACTAGGTAGGCACAGACCTGTGTCTGGACAACAGGTACTGTGCTAAGCTCAGCAATCAGCTCTCAGAGGACTCCAGGATAGCATCTACCCTTCATTTTTCTATATCTCCCTACAACATGTCACTTCTTCTACAAGACAGTCCGAAACCAACATAATCCCCAGAATGGGAGCAGCAAATTGTTGTATTTCAACGTTCCGTTCTCGTCCTGTAATGAATACCATGTGCATCAATATATTTCAACTCCATACTGAGTTAAAACTTCCTGAATACAGCACAAAAGGAATTCAGAGCACCCTTCCCCTGTGTGATGCTCTTAACCTCTACCCCAATCTTCCTTGCACAGTCAAGCAGCTGACGCAGTCCACAGCACAATAGCTTGGGGTGGTCGGCATGCAACTTTCCATTTAAAATAAAACCAGCTCAAAAGATTTAAAATAAGATTTATTTCTCCACCTTCCCTTCCCCTCACACTTTATTTGCACTGAGTTGTTAATAGGAACATTCTGACAAACAGCCCGTGGGGCATTTAGGACTTAAGAGTGGCACTGAATTGACTGACAGCACTGGAAACCAAATTCCTGTGCACAATAAGGGATGCGGCAGGGAGAGCAGGAGCGTAACATGTCTCCCAGCACTGCACTGCAGTGGGGACACAGAAGAACTGCCAGCGACTGTGACCCAGTGCGTCCGGAACTTTTCAGTCCCGCAGGCACACAGGCACTTTGCCCCAGAGTAGGAAGGAGCTGGTAAAGAAACATTTTGTAATAAGTTACTAGCCGGCAGAATTGCCATGCTTCAATTGTGACAGGATGTCACCACCCAGGGCTGCTCTCCAGTGCTTCAGAATTTGCTTCTTTGTTTTATTTATTATTTAAAACCTGGTGATCATAAAAGCCACTTCTAGCAGTGGTCATGGCCAAGCTGGGAGAGCTCTGTGAACTTTGGTATACCCTGTACTAAGCTTGAGACAGAAAGGTTCCCACAATTTCTCCTGGCTTAGCACCATCCTGCTCATTGGAGCAAGACCTGGACTTTGGCGCCATGCTCGGGGGACGAAGCACTCTCCAGCACAGTGCCTTGCAGAGAGACAGGGCTGTGCACTACACCCAGAGGGTGCCCTCCTGCTTATGCTACATAATTATGAACTACCACTTTGTAAACAACAGAAACACTCCAGAGCACAGGAGTGCTTTTAAAGTGGCAATTCTGTATCTTTTAATCTATAATTAGGATAATTACTTATGTCTTTTAATCACAGCTCACTTAACCACTTCAGTGCAAAGGGCTGGTCTGAGGAGTTTAATTTTTATTCAACATCTAATCTTTGTATTTATCCAAAGTCATTTACTGATTTCACTGCCCAATCTCTGCCTGGACCACTTGTTCCTGCAGTCAGGACTGGAGCAAAAGCCAGTTGACTGGAGAAGCAGACTTGATTAGAAGTTGTAACTTTTAAAACCTTTCCTTTCCTCTACTCCTGCAGGATAGCACATAACCTCAAAATAGCTATGGAGCACATACAGAAATTGTTTGGCCGCTGGCTGTGGGTAGCAAAGGCCTTTATCCAAGCCTAATGGAAAACAGACAGGAAAGGCCATTGTCTGTTCTTTGTTCTGTTGCAAATCGTTCAGTTCCCACCAAAGCACAAATCACTACTTTTTTTACCCAGAACCACCATTAAAAGTGGGCCTTTAACCAGCTGCAGTCTCAGGTGAATGGAGCAGAGCCTACTAACATAGCTGACTCTCCCTGTGCAGCCGACCTTCTCATTCCCTTATCCCCAAGACTAGATCCAAGTCACCCCTTGGGACACAGAGATGCTAACATGTCTTCTGACAGTTCTGATAAAACGTAGTAAGTTATATTCTTCCCCAGGGCTCTCCATGGACTGCACTGCTTCCAAAGATGCTTGTCAGAAGACAAGCATCATCATCATCTTATTTTTAGATTTATTTTTTGGTTACTGTGCAGGCTCAAGAAGGTACAGAGAAGCATGAATTTCTTCATAATTCTTCATAATCACATTAACATTGTAACAGGACACACCAGATTCATCTAGCAGAGAAAAAAATTACACTGAAGGTGCTTTAGTGACCACTTCATCTAATGCATGAATATTGGTCAGGTGAAATGGAAACAAAGAAGCAGGAAAAGCATTACCTAGAGCTGTCTGACAGAAACACAGAGTGTACTGGTTTAGATGGATTGATGTTCTCATCTGATATAAAAATATCTCCCTTCCTGTCAAATTACTGTGACAGAAGTACTAACCTTTTGTGGGCATCTCAAAAGGGAGGTGAAAACCTCCTAGAACACCCAGTCAATTGTGCAATCCCTCTGGGAAATACATATACATGTCTTCCTGACTCATAACATCAGAGATGGTGAAAGGAAGGAGACAGAACACAAACATCATTACAGCAGAGATATAAACTCTTCAGATACTTCAAGTGAACAGAATCCAATTCTGCTCTCAGAGCTATATATTCTGTGAAATCCATGGGACCACAGCCAGTCACATTGCAGCTTTCACACTAGGAAAGCTTCTCCCTTCACCTAAGCTTCAAATTATCTTCCTGTTTCAAACTAATCTACACTAATGCTTAATTTGTAAAAATGTATTTCCTTTTGAGCTAACATGTTGCTGTTTGGAAGTACACCTTTTTTTTTTAAATATGATAGAAAATTAATTTTGAGATTCTGCAGATTAAATCCAAAACATGTTTGCTTTTCAGAAAACGAAGACAACCATTCTTTACTAAGAATTCAAAAGGGCTGGGCAGAAGTCCCAGCCTCAGCACACAACTGGTCCTCACTGAGAAAAGCACTGTACTGGGCTGGGAACAGGAGACATTTTAAAAACATAGAGTGACTTTTTTTGAGCAGGTTTGGTCAGCATGGCAGGGACAAGACAGAGGACAAGTGGCTTAGGCAGCTTCTCCACAGAAGGATTTCCAATCTTTATTATCTGAGCAGCCACATGCAGGCACAGGAGATGGCATTCAGCAAACTGCACGTCCCTCTGCCATGGCACAGGCACTGTTAGCAGTGAGAGCCGCTGCTCCGAAACAGCCAGAAGCCACGAAAGACATTCTGCAAAGCTGAAATTCATATAAATGCATTTACTTTAGATAAAAGTTACACTTAAGTAAAATAATAAACCCAAAGGGTGTGTTTTAATTCTCCTTACAGGGAGGAATAGCCAAGAGGGCCACAGCTCATACACCCCTGGAATGAACGGCAGCAGGTAAATTGTTTCTTAACAATGCACATGCACAAATCCCGCAAACTGGCACTTAAAGTCGGGACAACGCTGAAATCCAAAAGGGTAGTGTGGCTGGAGAAAACAGCAGTCAAGGGGTCTGCAACTCTTGCTGGATCTTGACATTGTTAACTTATATTTTAAAGAGAGATGCCACTTTTTCCTCATCATCAGTGCCAACCAATGAACCACTCTCCTCACAAAAGAGCACATCAGGCCACAAACTAAGAGGATGTCTCTGAGTCAGAGATGATCTTCAGGTCATGTATGTTACCTAGATGCTGACAAGCTTGCCTGTGATTGATGTTATTTTCCTTCCTTTTTATTTAAGAAAGTGAGGAAATTCCTATCTTTAGTGAAATTAATACACAGTCAGGAGTGTAAAAGTAAGCAAAGGAAAAATTACAGTAATGTCAAGAGCCTCACAGCTGACCTAAATGACCCTAAGGTCTAGTGCCAGAGCCACAACTAATACCCAAACAAGACCTGAAATGTATTTTCTTTAAAAACTTAACATTTCTGCAAAAGGTCAAGATCTATATATGTATCTATATACATATATCACACACATAAACCCCTCTATTTACACAGGGAGAGATAAATGCATGCTCATGCATCAATACACAGGATATTTTTAAAAGTCAAAAACATGGTTTGGGAAAGATCTGGTGTGACTTTTCATGAGGCTTCCGCAACATCTGCTTTAGAGGAACAATTTAAAACTATTCCTCAAAACACATAATGAGAGTTTTCTCCAGACTCGCTCTGGCATTATCACTTAGCCACAAACCCCAGTTCTTTAGCCTGGAAACAAGAAAGCTGGGAGCCCTTCTGAATCTTATTTCTAACCTCTGTCAGCCTACAGTGGCCTCTAGGAACACATTAGAAGAGAAACAGATTGCTCTGCCTATCCATTATAGGAAGTAAGCATACATACTTTCAAGAATAAAACTGCACGCAAACAACAAATCAGTAATATTGGAAAAATCAAAGAATAGCCAAAGCAGATTCTCAATTTAAGGAAGCAATTAAAGTTTGTTCTTACATTCTCGATCTGCTGAATAGAAATAAATACTTGAGTCCTCCTTCTTTAAACTGAAAAGCCTCATCATTCCACAAAAAACTTTGAGACAGCCACAGTCTCAAAACTCACATCCACAGAAAGCTATATTTTGACAGACACTGATGGCAGGAGCAAAGATGAAATGTTCTTCATACACAGACCAAAAAAATATGTATTTTTATTTTTAAGTTCACAATGTATTTATTTCTTCCCACTGCCTTCCTAACATCCTCCCACCGAGCTAAGTTGTGTCATCAGGCAAAAAGAAAATATTCACACCAGTTAAGATTTTCAGTTGTGAAAGAATTCTGATACAGTGATAGTCCTTCTGATAAAAATAGAAAGCATGACACTTGGAAGTGAAATATCTATTGAGAAATAGAGCTAAAAAATATTCTAAATGCTACAGACCCAAAACACTGGGCACTGAGTAGGTAACTGGGATGAATTTGATCCCTTGACAATTATCTGAATTGCTCAGTTAAGTTCTGAAAATCTTCTTTTCATACATACATATATGTATGTATATAGCTACTTAAAAAGTGTCATTTTTATTTCTGTATCTATCTGTTAATCAAATTTGGAATTGATGGAAGCCTTTAAAGCAGTTATTAAAATCCCGCATTTCAACAAGGTTGAATACCTTCTCCCAACTTCAGCAAGTTCAGCACCTAAAGAAACTAGACAAGCATTTCTCAGATTGAGAGGAGCATCCCTGTGGGACTGGGCAGGGGACAGGTAGTTTGAGAACCACTGGACTAAGCCATTGCTCTATAGTTGTCATCAGTTGGTATGTATCCTTTATTAAGAAGGGGGATCTCTGATTCTTCACTGAGGTAGGTTTAAACATACTTAAACCTCATCATGTATGCACAACTCTGTACTAAAAGGCCTTGAATCCCACAAAATGTAAAATAAATATTAGATAAAAAGAGTTAGAAAAAGGCTTCACATACCAATATTGAATTAATTCATGGTGCATATTCTGAACAAAATTACAATATAAACTAGATAGCTTAATTACCACCTCAAGTGATTACAGGCATCCATGAGGGGAAGAGAAAGTCCACAGAAGAACTGTTAAGCTTTTTGTTTCCCAGCTACTGTACACCTTCCATTAGAACTGTGTTAATAAAAGCTCTCTTTCAAATATATATCTGTCTCCCAACGAGTCTGGAAAGAGTGGACATCCTGTTATAAACTCCAGCATGTCCTCACACATATCCCAAGTGGTAGGCTCAGAGCCAGGGGGAGACAAAAAGCCTCCGTCCTCACACCAGCCAATTCCCGAGTCTGTCTGGGCACTCACTTTTGTGCTGCCGAGTAAACTGTGAATGTCTTAAAACCTTAAGGGGCTAGGGTAGGGGGAGAAAAATATTGGAGCAGAATTTTGTTCTAGCATCATCCTGACACAAGACAAAATTGCCACGCTGAGCTGAACCAACTGAAAACTTTTTTTAAATTACAAGCATAACGAGTTCAGCTGTCTTTTTGGTGAGTTCAATGGAATGCACACTGAGAATGTTTACTTGAGATTTGATACAATTACATTTGTGTACAGCTTTTACATCTGTTGCTAATGATATCAAATTATTGATTGTTCACTTTCTTATATTTATTTAAACATTAACTATACACTCGGCAACTTGATGCTTTTCTTTTTTTTTTTCTCTTTTTTTCCAGAGAACTTTTTGATTTTGCCTGGCTTCAGTTGTAATTACTTTGATCTTCCAGAGGGTATAATTAATTTACTTTATTTATTTCTATGAGAAAGGAAAAAAGTTTGACCTCGGAGATCTATATGTGGCAATTTGTAACAGAATCACATAGCTTATGTTTAGGAAATCATGGTTTTGATTAAGAAGCAACCATTTAGTTCCCACTGTTTTATTAAAATAGACATTAGCAGATAATAGGAAACATATTTAACACTGTAGGCTGCATTTAGTTTGCAACGTCAATACAGGTTTTTGAAGCCCCTTCCTATTTTGTATGTACCACAGCTCATGTGAATTGTTTTTTGCTTTTACTTTCTAATAAACAGCTCTAGAGTTACATATGGATATGGGTGCTGATTCCAAAGACACTAAATTATAGTTTTACCCAATCCATCCAATTACAACCCAAAAAACTAATTGCTGCATCATTCATTCCCCTTCACAGAATTCCTTTTTAAAAATTATTATGAAAGGAGTATGTGATGACTGAAGCAGACAAGTCACTGATTTTGCACACTAACTGAGCTGTCCTGCAGGAATATCTGGCTACAGAAAAGAAACAAAACATCATGAAAACAGAGATGATGAGAAGTTACCACCCAAAGGAGTGCAGAAGTCTTCCTGTTTGCAGGGTGTTTAGATTACTGCTCTGAAGTTACATGACTGTTTATTCTCCACACCCCACTGTACCTGCCACAGACTCTTTGTTTTCTCTCCCACTCATATGGTTGATGAATCAACACTACTTGAACTGCTTTATAGCAGCTTGTGTTTACTTCACACATACCTTAACCTTCCTTTTTCTCCTCCTACTAACACACACATACACTTTCAAACAGCAACGACTGGCTGTGTCTCTGAATAGCACAGATACAGTTATCTGGCAAACTCTTCAGGTTTGGTTCCTTGACCTTTTGATTGAGGTTTCATTCTGCTTTTACTGCACTTAACAATTTAACTGTGCACTTACTAAGTAAAAAAAGTAAGAGCGTAAAGAATTCAATGCTCTGAGAATGGACGAAAGTGGAAGACAGCAGTGTGTTAGAAACACTCACAAGCTGTAGTAGCATCTCTACAGATAAGAACACTAGAGTTAAGGGCTTCCAGTGCCTCTGCAACTGGCACCCTTGCCCGGTTTTGAAAAGAAAAAAAAGAAGAAAAAAGGGTGAAAAAGCCTGTTTCTCTTCTCCCAGAACAGCAAGTAAAAGCGAACGGTGATGACCTCGAAGTTGTTTGATTCCTTTGATTGTTTTTTAACCAAGAGGATATGTTAAAGCACTTAGAATAAAATTCTGCTATTAAGAGACACCATTCAGAGAAAAGAAACACTTGTGAGTCACACAATGGCAATTTAGAGAGAAAAGAAACTATCCAGTTTATTTGGCATGAGGGTAACCACATACTAAAATGTCCAATCAACATTTTTACTTCTAGTCTAAACCATTTTAGTAGGTGAAAAGCAACATCTCCATTTCCTTGCCTGCATTGTTACCCCACTTCTGCCTGAACAACCCTCCTCCTAGACACAAATAATTTTACCATAGAACATTCTTTCTTTTTCTTCCCATAGTGAAAATCTAATCACTGCACAGGTCAGGCATGAGCATCTTACAGGTAAGCTCCACTAAAGCCAGATGTGCAGAGGGAAACCAGATGCCGCAGAACTTGTTCTGATGTTTTATGCAATTTTGTTTCATGTGTTCCTAACTCAAGCAGCAGATTCTTTATGGTATTATTATGCAGATTTCTAGTGTGTCCTAAGAAAACCAAACAAGCAACCTTTCATAGTTCATGTATGCCAGCCTTTTAAGAGAAAAGACAGCAGACTCTTTCTGATAGATGCTAATCGTCACACGACTAAAAATACAATGGTTTCTCAAGAAGGACATGACATTACCCTATTTCTGCATAATGTTTGCAAATTCTGTTATGATTTTCCTGGCTCCTGAAAGGATCACAGACAGAAACAATAATAGTCTATGCCTTCATTTAGACAATGAATCTTCCCTTCAGTGGTGTAACAGAGAGAAAAACTATGAAAAAACCTATTACAGGATACAGCTAATCTCCAAGGTTGATGGACATTTGGTGAGAGAGAAGCCAGCTGGAATTATGGAAGAGGTTCTGACTATCTTCAAACTCCTGCTCAAAGCACATGAGTATTTAAAAAACAAAAAACCTGCTAAAATAAATAGTCCAGTGTACAAAGTCCCTTCCCAAAGGAAAGGAAAAATAAAAGAACAAACTACACATGGTAGATGCTTGTCACATCACTGCATGCACCACTGGAAGGTGATCAGCCAGTTCAGTGGCGAGAATGGGATGAACTTACATAGAATTATTTTACTGTCCAGGCACTCACTGCTAAATAACTAATAACATTTCATTGTATTAAAAATACAAACAATGGGTTATTTTTATCTTAAATTCAGTGGGTGCAGCACCTCATTTTTTAGAAGTGTCTCCTAACAATCAGGTATTAAATCCTCCACTGGTATCCAGATTCCACATGATAAAACATGACAAGAGTGGCAGTACACTTTGTGGTATTGAAAACAGAGAACAAGGGAACATGTAGGTTAGAAAGTCAGTTTTTTAGCTTTCAGGAATAAAATGCAACTAAGGTAACTTACATAGCAATTTAACTTCTAAATCCTGAGATACTAAAACTTTTTTTTCCAAAATGTTTTAGCTTAATTCAAAACACAGTTGATCTTTCAGCACAGCTAAACAGAATATTTTGACCATGTCTTAAGTGGTCTATGTTTTTATGCCAGCCTTGTTTGTAAATGGTCAGATTTAATTTCAAATGTGCTGTGACTGTGCCCTCTTTGTAGACAAATTCACTAGTATTATTATTGCCTATTATCATTTTTACTTAGGGCAAACAATCTCAAACCATCAGTAGAAGTTCAAGAACTTGGAAAGTAACAAAAATTTCAATTTACCTTTAATCTTCTTGTATTTTTTGTACCATCTTCCAAACTCCTGGCACTTGGTTGCTGACACATTGGCATAGTATGTACTATTTACAATGGATGAAATCATGCTCTGGAAGTACAGAAAGAAAGACAAAAAGTGATTCAAAATATCTTCCACAATTAGAAATCTGCCAGGGAAAGTGAATGACATGCAAGTGTACAATGATCATCCATTTGTGATTTCAAAACCAAAAGAACTGTCTGATAAGCACAAAGATTTGGTTTTATTCTCCATTCTATACTCCTAGCCATAAATAAAGTTACAAAACAGTAATTATTATTTTGCATAAATATGTAAAAAAGATGTAGTACAAACCTAGATTGAGACCTGCAGCTCAGGCTGGGGGGGAAGTTCTACTTTACTCTGTGCTTGTGGTATTACAATATCTAAACTTTAGTTGAATAATAACATGCTGGGGAACACATGCTCACTGCATCAGGGTGGGAACAAGCATGATTTAGGAATCAGATCCTAAAGGTAAGATTAGATGCTCCAGCATGCATAATCCAAATAATGCTTTTCAGATGTCTCGTTCTGCTTCCAAATGCAGCAAGACCATACAGCCAAGAACTGGAGAACATCCGTGCTACTTGCTGCAGAACAACAGTTAGGCAAATAAGTTAAATTAATATAATTTATAGAAACGTGTGATTAGCCCTCATGTGACGTGTGATTAGCCCTCATGTGAAAAATCACCCAGAAGAGAAATTAGCAGTGCCATTCAGAGCAAAGGGAACTACACATACTACAACACTGAGCAGTTAAAACCCACAAAAAAGCTCAACAAAACTGAAATATCACTTGCTTAACCAGCACCACTCCCTACTCTGCAAATTCCCCCAAGTGGCTCAGTACAAGCCAACTGAAACACAGAGGTACAGACTGGTTTTGCAGCACCCGGTACCAATAAAACGGATATTATATATCTGGGTTGCTTCTGCCCATGGGGTGGCAAACAGCCCGATGACTGGTAATTCTTCCTTTCTCTTTTTCCCCTCCCTTCATCCATGTTATATTTTAACAACATTTTGCTCTTCTTTTTCCCTCTCTGAACTCTGCCAGGGTCAAATCATTCCCAGCACACGTACGCTGCCAGCAAGGAAGCGCAGTCTAACACCACTAACACACAGGAGCAAATGCACCTTCTCCAGAAAACTCCTTTTCCTTTTGCCCTCTTTCCTCACTTACGTCAAAGCTCAGAAAAAGTACATTGTACAACGTTAAAGATGAGAGAATAAGGATGATCTCACAGCTCAAACGAGCTATTTACCATAGGTTCAAGCTCTGCCCCACAGGCTCTTGCAGGCTCTTGTGCAAAACGGGATCTCGGCCATCTCTGGAAAGCTACAAGGCTTACACATTTGCTCACTCAATTTTAACAATGCTTTAAAAAGAAAAACATCCCTGCCCTCTTCCAGATTTATCCAGCCTTGTCCCCAGTCCACTGCAGTAATCACAGGACTCTGGCTGTTCCTGACTCTTGAGTTTTAAGGACTTTAAAATGTGAGCAAACCTGAGAGACTTCAGATAACTGGGCGATACAGATTACTTTCAGTCTTTAACAGGTAATTTCACTTTCTGTAAAGAGGCTCTGCTGCCTTTTCACTTTTACCTTTTCCACTCAAAGGGTGCACTGCAGTAGAGTCTGAAGGCTATGAAGCAAGAGCCTTGTTAAGTAGCAGCTTCAATTTCTAAAACTGAGATTCAATTTTCTAATTAAAATCAATATTTTGAGACATAAACCTAGCATTGTGGCAGTCAGCAGTAATTCCCTGCCCATAAATCCTCCCTTTCTCTACAGCATTTTAACAAGCAATAGAATTCTGAAAGCCTGACATGGCGAGAGCCTCTGCTGAGGAAGGATTTTAAACAAAGTTGAATTTGAGATAACATGGGGTTTTTTTAAAGTCAGTGTAGTTAAATTTGCAGTCACTAAAGAAGGGTGAAGGAATTATTTAACTCCATTTACGTATCAATTTGGGTTTTCCTGGGTTTTTTTCTCCTCTCCCCCAAATCCTGTAGCTCTACAACAAACCAACAATCCTGAAATTGTGGGGCTCTAAAATATCACAGAACATATTAACCTGTTAACCTTTATTTGAGAAAGCAAAGCTTAAATAAATAGTAAAATCAAACAGTAAATCAACTTGGTGAAAAATTCCAGGACGGATTCTCTTTAACTACTTAACAGCAGAGCAGGGGAAAGAACTGTAACAACTTTCAAACCACATATCCTCACTATTACATGCAAGACAACCCTAGAGCTGTTTCTTCCAGGAATCTTGATAAGTCTGCAGAAAGGAAATATCCATTTAGAAGAGAGTGTCGAAAACCCCCACTGACTAATTGTAAATTTCTAAATAATCCACATTATACCTGGGAAAATCCTTAAGGAAGAAATAGACCCTATTAAGCAATAGATATGTTTGGTACGTGTGTGGCCATGACAGCTATGTGGAATGAAAACTACTTAGACCAGGAGCTAAGAAATATTCACACAAAGAAAACCAGGTGCAGTAAGTTCAAGGAGAAAAATATGGGACATGCTCACATCCCAGGAAAGCTTCCTCCAGCAGATACAAAATGCATGGTCAGTGCTGAAATGAGTTATATGATACACAGGAAAGGCAGAAATCTCTATGAAAAGATGGAAATGCTGAAATAATTGGATTTCTTTCTGTCACACACACTCCCCCCACCAAACCCTCCTTCCCCCTCAGCTTGGCTAACTGGGATTTATTTGTTTGAACAGGATCTGTAGGCTAAGGGTAGCTAAGCTGCAGGACATGTAATACACCTATCAGAAAAAAACAGAACCATTTTAAATCAAAGTGAATTATTACATTTCCCATTAGCAGCAATCAGAATCCCCATCTGGGCTGCATGGAGAGCTCGGGCACCGCAAAGCAGAGACGGAGCACCGTCACTGGTGGGAGTGGGAGCTCCCCACACTGTCCCTTTCCACGTCTGTACTTGAGACACTGTGAACACATTAATAAACAGCAGCATTTACTCTGCAGTTTGACTCCTAAGAGACCACTCTGCAATTTGCTGCTGTCAATAATATATTAACCACAAGGGGGTTGTAATGACATTTCACATTTGGCACAGTGTTTTTTTAAAACTGATTTGGGAGAAGGAATTGTATTAGAGGCATATTCAGATGACGGTAATAGACAGCTCCTATACAACCTTCCACTGTATCTTCTGCATTTTGTGAGCCAAACCAAAAGAGACTGAAACTCCTTATGGCAATAATGATGATGATGATGATAATAATAGTAGTAGTAGCAATAATAATAATGATGATATAATAATGATGATGATTATGATAATAATAATAATACAAGCTGCATTCTGCAGTCTCAGTTCGAGGGTTAGTCACTACCTCAGGTCACTCAGATCTGTGCTTAAAAGTAAGCAAGCTCAATTTTCTACAGAAGGACCTCCTTTTAGTTTTGTCAACCAAATAAATATTGGGGCAAGGACTTTTGCTGCTACAGTTCTGCCATCAGTAATTTTGTAAATATCGTTCACACTGAGGCTATAGAAGGAGTAAACCAACTGCAGCATTTCCACCTGGTAGGCTTTGAAACTGAAGTGGGAGGAAAAGGATCCAGATGATAAGTGAATTTTGCATATGAAATGATGCATAGTTTAGTTATAGTATATACTAAGGAACACTGGGCAGAGACAACCATATGCTGCAATGATTATTAGCTGACCAGATTCTACAGATAATTCTAATTTAAGAAATAAAACTTAAACTGTATGAAAAGAAAAATACTTCCATATTCAATGCATATTCAACACTCTGTGCATATCTTGAGTCACTGTTACTCTTCTAGTAAATAAACCAAGTTACATGGCTTTTCTTTATACAGCCTTTCCATCCCTGTTAGCTCTGTAGATCCCACAGGGCTAAGCAAGACGAGCAACGTAATTCCTACCAATTGCAAAGATCTAAATTCTACTCTGTATCTCATCTCTGCACTTTCCCTGGAGCTGGAGTGATAACACAGCAAGGCAAATTCGTGGTGAACAGAAAGAATTCTCTTGGTTCATGGAGGCTTTGGATCATGAATCGCAGGATGAAGGTACAGTGCAATGAAAGACAGGCAACCATGGGAGAAAAAATCTTGGATACAGTCTAGCAAAGCAACAGATTTTAATCAAGCAGGGATTACAAATGCTTTGACTTTTAAAAGACACAATAAACAGATTAACCTACGATTCTAATACAGGTTTTAGAAGGCAATTATGTTTCACACCTAGTAAAGTTACCTGGTCTGGGTGCTGAAGGGTTATTCTTTTTTTTCTGAGAGGCAAGGAGGACTGTCATGAAAATTTTATGAATCTCTCATTATGACAATCTGAAGTACAAATAGAGCTCATGACATCTGTAGGAACCTGTGTTTTAATGTCTTAGACATGACATCACTGCCGTTTATAAAGCAGTCATGGAGAATGAGACTGAGTTTTTGTTCTTTTTTTTAACATAATCACATACACATTTTTGTTGCTGTTTCCTAGAAATTGGGGCACAACTGTTAAAACTGCATACTTTTTGTCATGGTTGGAGGCTGATGAGAACTACCTATGGGTTACTAGGGAAGGCAAGCCTCTGCTAGTGGGAAGAAGCCACTTAAATCTTGCATTTGGAGATCATTAGCCCTATTATAAAAGGTTCAGATAAAAACCCAAACAAAGAATTCACATCTCTTTGAAAACCAACCCCTTCATTCACAGTTTTCACCTGGCAACCCACTAAGAAAACATGGTATAAAGATACTCTCTATCATATTAATTAGGATTTCTCCTTTCTAAAGAAAACAAGAAATTTATTTGGTATTTATGGAACTGTTTAGCCTAGTCTCTTTACTGAACAAATATGAGCTTCAGTTCTTGCAAATCTTTCTTTCCCTAAGCTTTTTAAAAGCACTGACCTGTGAGAGAGGGCATTCTTTGGCTAATGTGCTCTGATTCATCTCTTTGAGCAGTTCCTTTAAGGCATTGCGAACTGTGGCATGGTTCCACTGCTCTGCTGGCAAGTCTTCCAACTTTGAACAACTGTTAAAACAGAAAGCAAAAAGTAGACAGAAACATCACCTTCACAGATGCTTGCTTTTTGCCTACAAGTGCTACAGAACTTTAAACAACAAGCACAGCCTTGCAGTTCCCTGCTTGGCCAGTCCATCAAGGTGTTTCTCCCCTTAAGTCCATCCCACCAACCATAGTTAACAGAAGATTGCAGTTCAACACATAGGAGCTAATCCTCCTACTGTATTGTATTAGTGCATAACCAATCCCTCTGGGGCCTGATGGAGAGCAAAGAAACTGCATAAAGCAAGCCCCAGAAATGGCTGGATAAAGCCATACTCTCCAGACAAAGGTAGTCCTGCTGGGATAGAAAAATAAACATATATGTTGCACTGCCACTGACAAAAGCCCTGAACAGTAAGGGTCCTTACTGTGTGGAGGCAAGACTTTGAAAAATTAGTTTAATTTTATACAGGTTCTTATACTGCCCTTATCACTGAAGTATCCAAGAGCCTTTCAGAGACATATTAAGCCATATGTCCAACATCTGCCACCTGTAGTTCATTCTCACTTTCCTTCTACAAGAACTGCATATGTAGTGAAGCTTTTGTCTTCATGTGACTTGTGCCTCTTTAAATTTAAGAAGCTTATGGTTTGTGTCTACATGCACAGGGACAGACCCAAGAAGCACATCAAAAAGTTGGGAGAAGCTTGCCACTGCCATTTCTGCTGGAGAAAATTAATGCATAGTCTGCAATCATTCTCTGAGGTGGTTCTGCCTTCTGCCCTTACAGCCTGGCTTTTCCCTCAGAGCTGAACATTCAGTGGTCTTGAGGAGTTCAAGTAGCCAGTGATCATCTTTATTTCCAAGTCATGGGCTATCTTTTATTTACATGGCATCCAGGCACTTTGAAGATAAAGAATGAGACCTTAAGTCTTGTATTGGTACTCCTTGCTAATACAGATGTGACAACAGGCTAGATGGACTCCTGGTATCTCACACTTCTGAGGACATGAGTTACTGCACTCCTGCTTTATAGCACCTATAGGGTCTAGGTGCTCTTTTACAGCTATGCAACAGAGATGCAGTCTAGGTGAAAAATGATAACAGTATATAAAACCAAGGAAAGACCTGTTCCTGGGAATTGGAAACCCCAAGCACCATCAGAGATATAACAGAAAAGAAATGTTGTTGTTTGGGAATTTAATGTCAGTGAGGCACCAACGACTTCCAAATTCTAAATTGAACTGAACAGTTGGAGGGTAAGTACCTGCCACCAAAGGACACACACATGTCCCTGTGGACCCCTCTTCTGTTCAAGTCAAGCCTTCAAGAAATTGTCAGCAATCTATTTCAGACTGTTATTTTTTATTCTTTCCTTTAGCATGTCCTGGGCACACACCTACAACAGGTTGTGCAATGTAGGCTTACCAGCATGTCCAGAGTATGCTATGCACTGCAAGGGACCTGTCACACCTCCTTACATCAGTAACTATTTGAGGACTCTTTTGAAGGTCAACAGAGAGAAAGGGGAAGGAGAAAGCAGGGGGAGAGAAGGAAGAAGGGAGGGCAAATGAGTGTGTAAATGTATAGTGAGCTTTTCCTTTGCTAATCAGAACTAGCATTCAGGGAAACAAAATATTTTCCAAATGACAAATGGAGCTGCAGTGACACTTTCCTTCCTTGTCTTCTTTTCACTGGGAAGATCACTGGAGAAAAAAAGATAAGTCAAAAAAGCTCCCCTCCTCCCCATCTCAGCAACTGGCAGTAGAAGACTTGGGTTCTCACAATGCAGCCCCTAGAAAAAGGCAAGGAGTTTATTATTTGATACAATTAGACCTTAAGAATCCATTAAATTAGGGACTGTCGAAAGGTCTGTCTTTAAAAGCCCCATAAACTTGATTGAGTTTCTGCCCTTCCCCTCTCTGTTACCATATTGCTACTTCAGAAAACACGCAGCATCAGTTGGAACATGCACCAAAAAGCTGACAGGTGACCCACCCTACTCTTCATTTTCTTTTCATTTCATCAAAAGACCAGAAATTAATGAAGACAGGATGTGCTAATCTCTGTAGTAATGCTGTAACCGACAGAGCAGCTCAGAGAATAGGGAAGGACAGATGTTCAGAAACACCCACCTTTGTAATTGGATTTTCAATGTCACAACATGATAGACATCTTGTAGCATGTCGGCTACTGTCGCATCTGGTGCATCAGTCACATAACTGAGAGGGAGGGGATTCCACCTCCCAAGCTTGATTATTCCTGAAAAGAAAACAAAAAATTAATCCTTTATATTTTATTGGCCATTTACTAAATCCTTTGATAACATTGGTTGTTCCCAAGATTCAAGATCTGCCTTGAGGTTTATTGCACTCTTGCCCAGAAAGATGTGTTCTACTGACTTCTGAAACAAACAATGGGGAAGAGCAGGGATAGATTTTAAATTCTTAACAGACAGTTGCTGACATGTTCCTGGCTCTTGAATTACGTCAAGGAAGCACGGGAGACTTTCTCCCTTCTCATCTTTCATCATCCCACTAAAGTGAGACTCTCTAAGTTAGAATAAGCTTTAAATACTCTCTAATCCTGAGTTTACAGTCTACAAAAACCTTTCAGTAAATAAATGCATTACTTTGGACTTGAACAGGAAAATTCCTATTTGTGGGCTTCCAGCACATAGTTACAATCTTAAGCATGGTACAATTCTCAGTGGATGGATGCCACTGGAAACCCACCGAGTAGGAAGAGTTCACTCCCAGATATAAGTCACACTATGCAGACAGTTGCTTTTCTCTGTGAAAAAAACAAAAAACAAACAAACAAAAAAAACCCCACAAAACAAAACAAAACCAAAACCAAACAACTGCAAGCTGCTGACCGCAGATCCAAAATAGCATTTTGGGGGCGAGGGAGAATGCTGTAAGTTCTATTTCTACTTCTGTTCATTCTTTAATAGGGATCATCACCTCTTCTGGATGAGCTTGTCACAAAGACTGTAAACTTGGACAGTAAACCATTTGGTGCAGAGGTATTATTTCTGTTTAGGCAATTGCAGAGGGCCCACCCACACCAAAAACAATGACTAACACCCAGGAATGACTTCCAGGAAGACACCGAACAAAGAAAGCCACAGTGCCATCTTACATGACAGCAGAGCAGTTCAGCCTTGTTCTGCACTATTGCCACTACTGCTTTTAGGCCCTCCTTCATCATGTTCCCATTACCCTGCTGTTCTGCTCACTTCACTTTCCTCAGCTCAGCCCTACAAGACACCATTCTCCCATTTAAACTGATGTCTTTTGAGGTTTCCTTATATACTGTTTGATCTTGGAAAAGACATCCGTAAGCTCAACTGCCAGAAAGACAGTAACACATGAGAAAACTATTTCTTCTGTGATACCAGGCACGCCAAGAACTCTTCTTGAGTATCTGGAAGGATGCTGTGATGCCAGGAAACTTCAGCTCTCTCCTCCTCACTGTCTACTCCTGGTTCTTCACCAGCTCTGGAACTCTCAAATTGAAATAAACGACAGTGGCCTTTTATCCTGATCTCCCAACCATGATCATAGAATAAACACCACACTGAAACTATGAAATAAAGCTTCTTACACAGAGACAATAATAGAATACAATGAGCCCATGAAGTACCTGCTATGGAATATTTTTTGCCATTCCTACACAGACTGAAGAGGAAATAATTTTAGTACAACTCCTTTTCTGTAGCACTTAAATCTTTGCACTTACCACCGACATACTGCTTTGCAAGGCATTCTGTCAGAACATACTGAAAGAAGCTGGAAGTGACCTAGTTCATCCTCAGTAGCACTGTTTCACTGTAACACACTGGTACAGACAGGCTAATATTTCAAGAGCAGATTAGAAAGCTTTTGGCAAGAAGAGATATTGTCCAAATGAAACAAAAAGTTACTAAATGTTGCTTGATATCCAATGCTTGAAAATGGGACATAAACAGAACAAAAACATTTAAATGATGCACTGTTTCAGTATTAAGATTTAACAATCTGGTGCTGAATATGCTGCAGTATAAATAGTGCCTGGACTCAGATCCAGTAGAGTAACACACAGCACTCATTCACAGCGCCGTATGTCTCCAGTGCTGGTTCCTTGAGTCATATTCCACTTGCCAAGAAAAGCTGTTTTTCTTAAGGGGATAGTTTACTTAATGTTATCTCTGGTGACAACAAGAAATGCATATAGTACAGCATATATTAGTCATAAAATGAGCATCAAGGGTCCACTGAGTGAGATACATACTGGGAAAACACAGTTTAGCTGCTGACTTCCTTTACCCCCTTCTGCTATATAATAATTTAAAGCAAAATGACCTAAAAATCCAGAAATCTATACCAGCTTCACAGAACACTTGGCTTCCTATGTTTAACCACGCCAAGTTTTCATGTAATTGAAAAAATAAGCATCATATGTGCCCCATAAGTCACATCTAAATTGGTAATATTTTATAAGAGGCTTTATTTTTCATTCAATTAAGGAAAGCACTCAGAGAGCACACCATCTGCAACTGCTCGGGCCTGGCAATGCTGGCAGGGGACAAAGAGAGGGTTGGGGGGGTTGGGGGGGGGGGGGGGCACCAAAGCTACTAAAGGTGTCCCCAGACTAAAAAAGTTTAAAGAGAAAAACCCCAGCACAGCCAGAGCACACCATGGGAAATACTATGCAAATTGCTTTACAGGAATGTCTGCTACTACTGGAAGTTAGGTAGATTTTTTTTTTTTTTATCCTCCTCTACAACTGGAGAGGAAATTGTTTTGGCTGGATTTAAACAAACACAGGTGTTACCATAATGCTCGATGCCTCTGCACATTAACACCTGCTGCGAGTCCTTTACTCTGTGTTACAGCACTGCTGATGTGCGCTGTTTTTTCAGCCGGTGCGATATGACGTGTGAAATACTTTTTTCCAGAGCACGTTAAGCTGGTCCAAATGATAGCCAGAAGCCATGGTTTCCATTCAGCTCCTCAGCAGACTTCACAGGTGCATATTTCATGGCACCAAAACTGTATTTAAGGAAACTCTTGGGCTGCAATTGGGAAGGTGATGCCAGCTTGTTGAGCAAACATCTCCTCTGCATTGCTAGAAGACATCTCTGAATGAATGCTTAGTAAAAACTGAGTGGACCAAAATTTTCCCTCTAAAACGGTCCCTTCTCATCCAGGACTGATTGTTTCTAGTGTAACAGCAGTCCCAGGATGAAAACAGCCTGGTAACAAGGAGTCACTTCCACATACACATTTTTCTTGTTCCTCACACTGACACCAAATAGTACAGCTTAGGCCTTTAAAGAAATCACTTTAATTCGCCTGGCTGAGCTTTTATCCTACCACAACTGAGACTTGGGAGTGGGGACAGGAACAACCAAAGGTCACTGTGTTATTAATGAATATACTACTGCTCTGGGAGTATCACTCCTCTGTCAGCTCCAGATCCTCTCAAAGTTATGTGTGGATAATGCACAGCAGATCAGACTCCTCTGGAAATCCAAAAACACACCTTCCTTGAGTTTCCAAAACTCATCTGTTAGTGAATTTGGTTCTCTTTCCTATATCAATAAGGATTTTTTCCTGTGAAAGTTTTTAGAAGAGAAAGTTCCACAGATTTCAATGCTTGCACACACTCAAGAAAGGGCCATACACAAGAACAGTTCTCAAGAACTCATCTAAAAGCAGTTGAATGCAGTCCAGGCCCACTAGGCAACTAAAGACAATAAAAAGACCAGGTTTCTCAACAGATTTTTTTTTTCCCAAAACTATTTGAGAAGAGATTTTTTAATGACACTGGCTGCCTGATCTTGAATGGCATGTACTTCTACAGTCAGATCTTTCATTGAGTTTAAGCCTCAGCTTCATAAAAATGGAGACAGGGAAAAAAGAGTAACTTAGTTTGAAATTTGCGTAACTCCCTTTATCCACAAGAAGGGCAGAACACACCAGTGGCAAACTTCTGAGCTCATAAAAACCACTGCAATTCACTGCTGCTCTTCCCCTTAAGCCAGTGATGTGCTGCCCTGACAGGGTGCTTCTAATTTAGTTTCATTTAAAATGCAGCTCCCTTGGAGAAGAAAGTGATAACTATGCAAGTGAGAGCAGAACACCACACTGAACAGAAGCATTGACCTGCTATGTCACAGCTGACCTCTACACTGAGCAGAACTCATCACAGGATCTTCAGGAGCTTTGTTTTACCTGAAAGAGTGATGCATCTAAAGCACTGGGATTATTCCTGGAACTTCACCCTAGTGAGATGTGAACTAAATGAATGCAAGGCTGAGGCTAAAGAAGACTTCCAGAATAACTACTTTGATCTGGAGCATAAACATCAAAAGGCAAAAAGCTGCTTTCTAGAAAAATATAGCTAAGCTGGCAAGCCCTTTCATTATTATGTAGCTTATGCTGTCCCATAAAAATTATTTATCTACATGGGCTAGAAGTCTCACTTGTCTTTGCAAACAGAAGGTAGCTATACAGTACACTCATTTTAAGAACACCACATCTGGAGTTTAGAACGTATCATAGTTTAACTATGACACTTTTTGGTCATAAACAGAATGAAGTCCAGGCCCTGCATCTCCCAGTCACCTGCACAGGTAACTTTTAATCTGGATAGCCCCATAGTACTTACTGAGGCACCTCAGGTACCCTTCAATACATCACTACTGTAAAATCAAACTCTTACAATGGGGCATTTTCCAAATTCCTTTTTGTGGCCACACAGAGCAAACAGGACTGGAATATGCCTCATCCTATCACTGGCTCCCTTCAAACCATCCCCTGCTCCCACCATAGTTATAATCCTGATTTCACCTTTCACAAGTCATGAGCATACCTGAGTTACATCTCAAATGGATACTTGTAGTATTAATGCAAATGCATACACAAGATTAACACAATTTATTAAAAATTCTAACCTGCCAGGGTTAAAATCAAGTCATAGGATCAAATGAAGGACATTTTGGAAGTTCCTATTAGCATCACCACACTCTCCTCAACATTTTTCTGAACACAGAAAATGAATCATGAGTGATACTTGCCCAAATACATACAGAGAGGGAAAGAGAAGGAATTTTGTGTTCTTTGGCTAGAGGGGGAAGAATAGCAGAGTATACTGATTCCTCACCAAACATTGTTAAGAAAAGCACTTTTCAACACTAAGCAGACAATTTGAATCCCTGATGCACCACAGCAAAAACTCCCATTTTCTACACCCTAAGCAAATGTAACATGCTAAGACTCATATAGAGTGAGGTGTTCAAGCAGGTGATTGCTCTCCTTGTGGACTGACAGACACAGGCTGGAAACTGGAGAAGTTCAAAGCCTATTTCTTACATTACAGCTCCATGTTCACTAACGTGTGGCAGGCTGTGGCACACAGCCACATCCAGCTACATCCAGCTCAGACTAGAATATGTGCCTGTACAGCCAGCCACAGCACAACATGGTGTTGGCGTGAGCTTCGGAAAGGCAGAGGGAATAGGGAGTGCCCAACGCAGCGTGAGGTCTCCTGGGCTATATTTACACCTTCAAAATATATTGAGCAAGTTTGAATCTGAAAATGTTATACCAGACCAGAACCACGGCTCACGTTGCCGTGGTGTTCCAGAGTACTACTAGGTGTCCTAGAATTCACTTTCTTGCATTCCAGGGATCCCAGGATCCCAGCCCAAGAGTGCCGGACTGTGAACACAAGGCTGAGTGAAGAACAGAACCTACATTTGCTGCTGCCTTGTGAATTCAATCAAGCAGTTTTGATCAAACATCTTACTTTTTAACAGCTCTTATCAACACAAGAGACACTCAGAAAAAAGTGCAGATTATCATTAGCAACGAAACACTTTTTATTTCTTTTATAATTCCAAATGAAAGACTTCAGTGAAACACACAATAAAAGCCCCGCTTCTGGGACCATCAAACCATTTCTCTATGAGCCACTACTGCAGGGCTCCCCTACAAGATGGGAAGGCTCTTGTGACATTGATTGCATCTGGTTATCCTCTTCAGAGGCATCTTGTCCCTATGCTTTAGCATGTAATTTTCCTTTGTTCAGCTGTGCTTTGTTACAGAAATTAAAAACTGCCTGTCCCATGTAATAAGTACATAGAATTATTTATCCATAAATCAGTTTGCAGGAAATCACTACCCTGCAGTACATAATAACTCAGCCTGTGTTTCTAACCTCTACCCTGGCTGTAGTATATCATCAAACTGTAACAACATAAAGCCATAATTTGTAGTTATTACTGTTAATCCAACAAAGGGAATGACTTTTCAAGCAGCAAGGAGAAAAAAGCAACATGAAAAATTAAAATGTGACTATATTAATTTTTGTATTATATTATAGAACTGCCTTTTCTAACTCTTTGGGAAAATGAAAACAATATTGTACTACCTTTGCCCATCATTATAAGGGTGCCCATATTACTTTACTGAATATCAGTGACATATTGGGGTAATACATGGCAAAAGTAATCAGCATAACCCTCCCCTGTACTTCTAAAGCGCCTTACATCAAAGGGTGCCAAAACACTTAAAAAACATTAATTAACTGAACTTTGCAACATCCCTGTGAGGTAGACTGTATTATGTCAATTGACATATCAGTGATTTAGTGATTGAAAGCATACAATGCATATAATCCTATGTTTACACCAATACAAAAGAATCCCCCTCCTTCCTCATTTCAGTCCATAATAAATAATTCAGTGAGAGAACAGGAATAAACTATGTGATTACACTGTGATGTACACATCCACAAATCAACAGGAACACCCACACTCCCTGAATGACGAACACTCCACCCCAGCTCATGAGACTTGTGCAACTTCACGGCTCTGCACAAAAGGGTGACCTTCACCCAAGGGGAAAGCACAGGCAAGCTACCCAAAGCTCTGGCAGCACAAAGCCCCTTGCACTGCTGTTGCTGGAAGTCTTTACTTTTGCTATTTTAAAACGTTGTCATAAACTCTGTGTTACCAGCAATACTTTACAGTATGAAATTTTGTGCTGCAACATCTATGAGCTGGTCAATTTAAAAACATATCTAGCCTTTTTGGCTTGTACATCTGTATCAATACACAGACTTGAATTTACAATGCATTTACATTATTGTATTTGATATATATGATATATATATTAAAATGTTTATAGAAACAGGGGTGTAACTATCAATAGAAAGACTGTTAGTGTTACAAGGTTTAATTCTGAACCTTACATTCACAGATGAAAATCACTTTGATACATGAAGCTTGGTTTGAGTTTTTAATTTTTTGAATACTAGTGTTGCCCATTCCTTTCCTCCAGCATGACTGTACTCAAGTATTTGACTTAAATAACATACACTGAACAGTTTCTTGCCTTGTAATTCTACATATCGGGTTTACATTTTACAGTAAAAAGATTGTGCCTCATGTAATAGATGCTGCTTCACATTTGGGAAACGTTATGTGAGGACCCTGACTTTTATTAGATTAATTTAATATAGGCACTAAGTTACTACACTAAATTAATAAAGATCTTCTTAAAAAAAAAGGGGGGGGGGGGGGGGGGGGGG
>JAWWEU010000163.1:28305082-28319352 GCA_035583155.1 Acropternis orthonyx | reverse complement strand
CCCCCCCCCCCCCGCCCCCCCCCCCCCCCCCCCCCCCGAGACAGTCCAAACAGAATCAGCCCACAAATTAAATAAAATTTTCTGGAGCTTGTTATTTTGGAAGTCTTTATTTAATTTTCCAAACCCCTATTCTGTTTGGAAAAAAAGTCAATAATTGGTAAGGAAACAGGAAAAAAAAAAGGCTGATGTTATTTACTTCAGGGGATTATTTTTAAAACTGTTATATGATAGAACAGGAATACCACAAATAAATAGAAGGGAGGAGAAGCAAAGGAAGTACTAACTATTAAAAAAACAAGACAACAGGCCATTTACTTCAGAGCTGGACTTGATGATACTTGTGAGTCCCTTTCAACTCTGAATATTCTGCGATTCTGAAGCATTTTTTACATTTTCTATATTACTTTTAGAACTATCATCTCCATTGAAGAAAACCACATTTAGCTCTGCATAACGTCTCTCTTTTGTCATTTTGGGGATAAGTCTGCACTTACCTTGGACAGAAAAAATATGAATAAAGAGAGAGAAGTCCACTTCTCTCTTTTGTCTGAGAAAGAGAACCACTCCCCTAAACATCACTTCCATGGTATGAATACAAAATTTTTTCAGTCATGGCAACTCATGACAGAAAGGCTACTGGATTCAGGATATTAAAAGCAGCTCTTAGGAGGAGTCTTTCATAACCCTGTCAGTCTGGAGCTTCTTCTTCACCCTTCACAAGGGTTGCTCTCTCCTGAGAGGCACCATCACAATGGGCTACTTTTCTCAGCAGTATTACTCAGTATTATTGCAGCACCCACTCCATCACTAACATCAGCCTCACATAACACCCAGAGCATGGCACTCTTCCCAGTTTTGCATGAAATTACTTTGGGCAACCTGTACTCTTACATTAAGACCATTCCCAGCTCAGTCCTGGGACACCTGAGCTTGCTCAGCTGCCCAAGAGTACAAGCTGTGCCTCCTCCCAGGGAGCAGAGGCTGCTCAACACCTTTGAAATCTAGACCAAGAGTGTCAAAACTCATCTTATTCCCTGGTCAAAGAGCTTCCTTAGCTGCTTTCATGCCTGGAGGTTTGCTTTGCTATCTTAAAACCACGGCTGCTCCTTTTGCTTTGTACAGCAGCTGTCTCTCCTGGAGTCTCAGGCTCCCTGGCAAAATAGGTGGCTTCACTGCCATCCCAGCCTGGCACCAGGACCTGTCTATAATTTAGTGTCTCCCAGAGAGCCAACACAGGCAGATACTGCTAGCGGGGACCTGTAACGTTGTTCCACCTCAGCCTTACAGACTGAGAATTGGGGCTTTAGTGTATTTGCCTCAGTTGCTAAGGAACACAAATGCAAGTGTACTCAACAGGTGGTGCTTTTCTCCACTACATGTTCTTGGAACAGCCGCAAACAATGACTGGACCATCTTGTCCCAAATTTTGAAGCCGGTGACCATATTGCCACCTCACCACCTACAAGGGGCTGCACATGAGTAAAAGGACCAGAACTTTACACAAACATTTGCTGTCCAAATTCTTTGTCAGCTTTCTGTCAGCCAATGCCATCAACACAATCTGCTTCAAGTCACCTCCAGCAAGGAAAGGGCATTTGGGCAGACAGCCTTTGGTCCCCACGCTCCAGAAGGCTTTACTGAATTTTATATGACGTCTTTGAATGGATAAGAGGAAAGGTAGAAGAGGTTTTCCCTCTTTTGGGAAAAACCTGCATCTGGTTTTACAAAGATGCCAGTGCCCCAAACTGCTTCAATTCACCCAGCTTCAATGCTTGCTTATAAGCCTCACATGGAAAGACAGTCCACTGAGCAGGAAAACAGCACAATAACACGGCATTGCAGCTGAATACATAAAACACATTTTAAAGGTTATAAAAGAGCACTGCTAACAGGACATTGTGGAGGATAATAGGCTTAGAATTAAGCCTACAGACATTGTTTGGCCTTGTATGAATCTGAATATCCTGCCTACTCACAGCAACAGCTATAGAGAGCACAGAAAATCTGGCTCAGACTGCAGACATACAGTAGCCAACTATCTTTGTGTTGAGTCAACTACAAGTGGATTTGAAAATTCATGGGTCTCAAGTCCAAAGGAAAATAAGGGCACACAGCAAGCTGTGCTGCACAAACAAACCCCTAAACTGAATGCAGATTCATATTCTGGCCTATGTAGTTTAACAGCTTAATCTCTAGTTTAAGATTTGTGTCTTGGGGCTTTCCTTATGCTGTATAAAGACTAGCAGAATGTTTTTTTTCACTAAATTACTACTTTTGGCTTGCCTTCTGTCTTTTCTTTCCTCCCACCAGACATTCAGTTCTTGACTTCCACATGAAAAAAACAACATGAACTACTGCAAACTAGTAGGAAAGCATCTAACTAGCAGGATGGAAAAGCATGTATTGCTGAGGAAATAGAGGGATTGAGGACTTTGCTGATAACCTCAAACAACTGCTTCCACTAATTCAACATGAATGCAGTATGTGAAGACACAGTTGCTATTACCTTTGCAATGTGACTGAGAAGTCCTCTGCTCTCTATAGCTGCATTACTGTAAGAGTATATCTAGATCCATACAAGACCAAACAAGGTCCACAGGCTTGAACCCATTATTTTCAATGACATTCAGTTAAGAACTAGATCCACCATGAAGCAGTTAACAAAGGAGGTAACACTCGCATTCTAGAATTTTTATATTAAATTTTTTTATGGAAGCAAAAGTATCCATGTAAAGGTGCATGCACACATATATTCAAGAATATGCAATAGGCCCAAGACTGAGGGTTTGTTGGTATTAAGGCTCAGGTCCCACTCATAGCTCACAAACAGGTAAAAAGTAAGGGATTAAACCTTACCCTTCCCTTACAAATTGATCAGCTAGAGAGAGACAAAGAATAGTATCTTTAAGGTTGCAGTATTTATTTTCAAAAAACATTTTAATAACTCTAGTTCCTACTTTGGGCAATATTGCAAATTCAGATACATTTGATTAAATTAAATAAGAAGTTTTCCTTCACTGACACCTATCTCAGTTGATAATCTGATCACAAATTCCCCATCTCCCTCTTTTCTTCCCAGGAAGAGCAACAAAATTCTTCATTTCTGACAAGTCTAAATAAAGCTGTGCTGGTTACTGAACTATGTTACATTTCCTATCACCAGAAAACAAAAGTGGAAAAAAAAGACTAGTTCACCACTAGAGGAGATGACTCAGAGCAAGTAGGAACTGTTACCAGACCCAGAGAAAACAGTTTTCCCTTGTACTGTTGATGAGCCCACACTAATGCTGAGATGAACCTAGACTTGCTTTCTTAGCCCACATCTTCCTAGAACTGAACCTATTTTCTTACAAAGCCACCAGATCCTTTTTGGATCTTGCCAGCATTTTCAACATCACGTTAGTCACTTTGTGAACAAGAGATTGAAAGATACAAAGACAGAACTATTTTTTTTAATTGAAATTATACATTTCTGTGCACATGGCAAAGACTGGAAAGAGTTATCCATGTTCTGGATCTGGAGGTTTGCAGCAAACGCACATCATGCTTTGAAGCATTTCCAGTTCACCGCTTCTCTAGTAGCAGCTAAGATTCTCATGTAATCACAGCATGTAGAAATTGTGGAGCTGCTACGAAGGAAAATAACTCTATCCCAGCCAAAACCAGCACATCAGACACTGATGTACAACATCAGACACTGCAAGGCTCAGTAGTCTCAACCACTGCAAACACGCTTGTGAGACAATGGAGAGCTCTAGGACTCCTGAGATCCATTCTCCAGTAGGCAGCTCACAGTGCTTCACCACACACCAAGCTGGAAGGCAGCACACCAGCACTCTCAGGCCTGTTTTTTTTGTTGATAGTGGCACTGCAGACACCTTAAGAGACAGGCTACCCCAACAGTCCCAGTGATGGGTCTTCTGGTGAAAGAAACTTGTTTAATACCAGTAATTGTACTAAACCAATTTCTGTACCAGAACTCTATTCTTCCAGAGTTCAGTGCTCTCACCATTTCTTTCTCTTTCCTAAACTCTATCTGATGTTCAAATGAAAGAGATCAAAAATGCTGTATGATGGTATTTTAAGTAAAAAGGGAAGACAGACTGTAATTTCTAATCATCTCCCAAAGCCCCAGGTGTCTTGGGCCCACGTGTGTAAGCAGAAAAGGAAGCCAGAAGCCGATTCACAGTTCCAGGGAATATAATTAAGTAAAGATACACTGTGATGATGCCTTGTTCAGAACATGGCACCAATACTGGAAAATCTCTGAAATCTACCAGAGATGCCATTTCACCATAAGGTAAAACCTATACTTCTGCCAGCATTCTCCTCAGTACCACAAATACAGAATACCTGACTGGGGATTTCAACTAATAATACTGTGCTAAAGGAGAAAATAAGACATAAATAAGGACTTCACAAAGTCTTATGCAGGAAGATGAAGACCCTGCAGGCACCTGTATTCCTGAAAGAAGAGGCCAAACAACCCTCCAATAATCCAGATGTATTTTTCTCTCCTTACTTGCACAGGGAACCAGAGCAGATCTCAGCACTGAGGGAGTACTACTAGCACAACACAGCAAGGCAGCTTTGGGAAGTTTATCATTTTCACAATCTGATTGATTTCAAAGGTCACCCTGGAGGAAAAGCCTCAATCTGGTTTCTGCCGACACAGTCAGTTCCCACAGCCAATAACTATTCTCTGCTCTTGGCACTCACTCAGGTGGTGGGACTTGGGTTGCACTGTGGGTATCTGCATCTTAATGAAACTCTATTTTACTCCCCCAAAGTCTGTTGCTCATTTGGAGACGTAGTATTATTGGTTGTTTCATACTTCAGGTCTTAAGACAGGTATAAACTGTAAAGAAATAAAGGTTTTTTGAGTAAGTAGAAACTTTATAACTAAAGTATTATCCTAAAAGCCTTAGATGCCTAAAATACTAAAATAATTCAGACTTAAAACCGTTTGAAACGTCTTCTTTTTCGAATCAGTAAAAAAAAAAAATACCCTCCTTTCTCCATATGACATCGGAGTGTATGGTGGATGAAAATCCCATCAGGGGAGCCTGTCAGCATGAAAACATCTCTTACCCTCCCCAGGTGATGGCCTTGGTTCACAGTTTAGCAAAGAACAACTCATTTGAAGAGCTCATGCAATAAAGGTCCCAGTCAGTGTGGCCTGTCCTCACTATAGTGCAGATGGAAAAGGTCAAAGCCACACCATTACAACTGCAATCTAGGAGAATAAAAATAAATATTAAATAAAATGGATAAATTATAGATGAACTTATAAGACTTTGTGAGAAATGGCTTCCTCTAGATACATTGTTCTAGACCAAAGATGTTGCTCTCATGAAATTTGAGAAGTTTTTCAATCAAGCCATGCTGAAAATTAAGTTCTACCCAAACTTCACAATCTGGAATAATATTATTGCCCCAAGTAGTGGCCTCTCTTTTACTTCTTTTACCTACTCTGAGGTGAAATGCTTTTCATTGTATGTTCGAAGAAGAGAACTGAAGATCTGGAGGCCCCTCAACTAGAGATCTCTAAAGAACACAATTGATTTAGAGAAACTAAGGTAACAATTTGAAATGGAAAGACTCTGTCTTTAGGCTAAGCTAACAAGCTCTTTACAAATGAAACGGAGGTACCAATTTCAAGACATTAAGGCCTTAAGACAGCTTTTATCCAGGTATGCTGTGCACAAAAAGCTTCATATTCCGTTAGCTGTGTTGTTTGCCTGCATGTGCCCTACATAAATAAAAGCAATTCAGGAATGTCATACCTGAAGCATCTTTAGATTAATTTTAATCTTGAAGGAAAATATTAGCAAATGTAACTAAATATCACAACCAAAATGTTAGAGCCATCTTGGCCGAACTATGTTATTATCATGGCTGAGGAGTTTTCTGCCAGTAGAGAAAAGGGAATTCACAGTGCTCTATCTCATGAGAGACAGGAAGACTGACAGGTTGATGGGTAAGAATGATGCACACTCTGCCTTGGCCTCAGTGAACAGCAGAATGCTCCAACAACTGAACTCAGCCAGAAAATGGTCTCAGTCTTGTTGCCAGCCCTTTAGGCCCTTCCTGTGTGCAAAGAAAATAGTTTTAATTTTTACCTCACAAATCAACAAATAGGTTTTCTTTCCTGTTAAAAGAGAGCTCACATTCATCACAGTCAATAAAATGCTTTCAATCCTGGCCGAGAACCTCTCATGGCAAGCAGCTCTGCTGGTCAGTTCCTGCTCACCCGCCCACCCAGGGCCACATCACTGTCACCTTCCTCCTCCTGCCCACACCTCACTTGCTCCTGTCCCTGAATGATGACCAGCCACCTCCCAGCTCTACAGGAATAAATCTCCAGACCACAAACCTCTAATATCCATCCTTCCTCCTATCCCCAAGGCAATGAGTTACACCCTATTTAGCTTGAGTCATGACTTTTCTTCCCATCTTCTTACTCAAATTTATAAACCAGAGGAAGAGCACTAGAAGTGTCGTGAATCTAGTCTGCTGGGATAAGCAAGGGACGTCTGCTCCACAAGAGCTGTGCCCAAAGGTACCCACCACCAGGCACGCTCTCTTAGCCCCAAAAACACAAAAGTGCAAGGTCCCAGGGGCAGGGCAGAGCTACAATGGTAGATGAGAAAGGGGCATGTCAGGCAGGCGTGGTGATCACTGCCAGTCACATCCGCACCTCTCTTCTCTGTGCACATATGGGCTGCACATCGCACTGGCCGGCTGCACAGACCCACCTCTCACCGCAGACAAGGAGAGGAAAAGGTTTCATTTTTCCACTAAAATAACCCACTTTACTGGCAGAACAAACCTTTCTTCATACACTCTCTTCTGGATGAGTTCTCATGCATGTATTATTAAATATTCAATGAAGTACCTATTTCTAAACAATGTGTGTGACACCTTTTAAGTGGCTGCAAATACTGTGTGCATAGCCACATAAAGGGAGAGAACAGAGCAGTCTGTTTAAATTCTGCTTACCTTACTGATTTTCACAGTAAAAGTAGTAAAGTATTTGTAGGGAGCTGATACAATAAAATGCACAGTGAATTTAAACCATAAGGAAAAAATAAAAAAAAACACTTTAAAGGACTAACACTTTCCCTCTTCCTGATATAAAGATATGTATATCTGTGCTAACTCTGGACACTATACATTTGCTATGCTTGTATGTAAGTTTAGATACAGGTATACAGCATTTTGTTATCACTCAGAAATAAAAGAGAGAAGTAAAAAAAAAATTTGAAAAAAGAAAAACACAACAGTTTTTTTCAGCTATTTTCTCCTAGTAATTGCCAGAAAATACGTTGTATTTCACCTTGGGGTATGGTCATTAGTCATCATTCTGTGACAATATTTAGATGAGAAGCCTTCAAGTTACACAAAACTGGTAAAGTCATTATTCCTATTGCAGAAAATTATCTTAAATCCTTTTGTTCACTAAATAACCACCAAAAGATAACATTATTTCAGAATATTCCCTGTGTAACACAGTTCAGCAGAGTGTGGAAGCAACAGATATTTTGCTTCGGTGGAATAAAAATCAGGGGAGAAAAAGAGAGAGAATCAGTTCATAAAACCACAACTTGCGTAACTGGTTTTACTTAAGTGAAAAACAAATCAACTGATCATTTCCTGGCAGATGAAGCATTACATTCAAACAGAATTTAAGAATTTTATTCTTTAATTATTTAGCCGGATCCTTACTCCTTATCACTCTATTCCCTTTTTATTTAAAAACTTCTTTTTAAAGCAGATAAATTTTGAAGAAGAAGCTCTGTCTCTAACTAGTACAAGTTTAAAAGGGAAAACATCAAAACCAGATCATCTTGAAAGAAGGTATTTTTCAAACTTATGTCCATGCCCTCCTCTGCTGCTTAACTTTGAGCAAAACTATTCAAAGAATTTGATAAAACTACTAACATATTTGCATAATGCCCCAGTCCCAGCCCTCCATGGACAGCTTTTATGTGGATTTGTTAATAAATAGTTAATAATCTGTTAATAGGCAGCAGTGCAGCCCTGGCGCGTGAGTTTCCCAGGTGAGAGCTGAGCCCTCACAAATCCAAGTTCATCACTCGCCACATTGCTAATGAGACAAGTGCAGCCCAACACGAGGTTAATTGTCAGAAGCAATAATCTAAATTAAACTGGCCAACATTCAAGTAAAAGGTACCATTTAAAATATCCTCTTCCAAAGAAAGCAATCTCAGGAGTTTATTTGCCCACTCAATATAGAATTCCAGGTTTTAAAAAAACCCTTCTTCTTCCCCTCTAAGGAACCAAAGTAATTATTTTTAATACAGTGACATATGTTAGACAAAAGTATTAAGGAGGGGGCTTTGTTCCACTCCAAGTCTCCATGGAATTTTCCCTTATGTGATCACACATCTGAGCTCAGATTTTAACCAACCAATGAAGATTTTTTTGTTAAACAATCACTGTTAGCTGATGAGAAATCTTTTCACAAATAATCCTGAAACATGGAAGATCTGCTGTGATGTTCCCAGCACTGAGAAATATAATCAAAACAATACGGGGAATTAAAGAAAAAAAAAAAAGCAAGAGTTCACAAAAACATTTGAGAAATGGCTCAAGTCAACTCAAAGCTCACTTGGTTTTGGCTGGGACTCCGGGCTCACAACAGCTTCAGCCTGCCAAAACAAATACAGCCACCCGTTTCTTCCCGATGCTTTCACCCAGGGAGGGACCTGCTCCTTTGCTTTCCCCTGCCACGATAATGACATGCCTGCCAGGATTTGACTGGGGTTCATACCCCTGTCTGCCTTTGAAACAATTATTATTTTGCTAATTGTGAGAAGAAAAGGACTTAAGTGGCACCTTGGACTGAGATAATAACCAATACCTTCCAGATAATTATTATGTGCTGTAATTAAAATAATGCACATCATTTAGGCAAAAAGTTTAAAAATACCTTGGGGAAAGTACTTCGAGATATAATTCCACACAGGGAATCTGTTTAATTTTGGTTGTAACCATAAAGGAAAAGTGTAGAATTTAACATATATACTATTCACTTACCATGCAGAGTTAGTATAAAAAAGCATATTCATCTAATAAAAATGAATCTTGTGGGTGTAGCTGCAATGCTTTATGCATATATTTACCCATAAGAAGTGACTGCAACATGTATGATAAAACAGTTTTCAATTAACCTTTCCTGTAATTTGAAAACTATTTAATTCTTTGTCATTTTCATTAAGAAAAGCTAATAAGTGAATACAAAACTCCGTTTCAAAGCACTCAGTCATCTATACCTAATCTCTGCACTAGTGACAATCACAATACCCAGGTTTTCAAAACACCTTAATTTTAACCTTGAACATGAGATCATTTTAAGGCGGGTAATGCAGTGAAAAACCTCTCAACTGAATAACGATAAATACAACAAGGAAGAATAATGCCACACAAAATACTAGGAGAGACAGTGGATTCAAGTAAGCAGTACTAAATTTAAAAAAAAAAAATTGGCTCAGCTTTTAATGATATTGCACAAGTGCCTTTCTTTTTCTAACACAGAGTTGAACCCTTGAATCACTACAAATGCCTTAGCCTACGAGGTAGCTGGCAAACACAGTGGCATGAAAAGCATCTTGCATTAACTTGGCCAGTTCCAGATGAGGTTGCTGACATGAGCTTTAAAAACATTTTTACATTTCTCTTTTTTTAAATTCCCATTTGGGAAGCTGCTGGTCCCTCTTCCAAACATATAAAATTCAATCCACAACACAGAAGCTTTGTTACATTCCATTCCTTGGATGCGTTGGACAGTCTACTTTCCCACTTAGGAACCCAAAGGAAACATACAAAACGAAACTCTTAGTGTACTAAAATGACATCTGGAGCATGTATTTACCTTCATTAACCAGCACAACCAACTGCAGCAATCTGTACTAGCAGCACAGCTAAAGAAGACTTTTTGAAGACAAAATGGCAAAACTGAGGAGATGCAAGAGCTCCTGAACTTTGATGTAGGTACTAATCCCAGCCTACTGCCATGCTCTTCCTGCCTGATTCTTAAGTGCATGCAAAAGCAAACAGCAGATGGTCAATTCATAAGACCAGCAATATTGGCATAATCAAAGCAGACTCACTGACCTGTGCCCATATTCAGGCAACCAAAGGCAGACTGCTCAACTGGTATCAACTCAGCAAAGACCAGAGATGCTTGAAGAACACCTAAAGAAAGGACTTGGCTCACGAAGTCACCTTGAGTAATGCTCTTCATGGTCCAAGGTAATAGATTTACAAAACAGATTTCTCATTTCTCTTCCTATGCAGTGGTTTGTTCCGTTTCTCCTTTTAAATCTGAATTTCCTCTTTCAGATGTGCAAAGGGAGCATTTTAGTCTTCATTTCTCCCCGAATGTTACCAAAGGACAATAACACAGTCCCATTTAAAAACATAAGAAAATATTTAATGAATAAATATGATAGATGTAAAGAGACAGAACTGCTAGTTTTCAGCATTTAAAGCAAAAAAAAAAAACAAAACAAAACACCCAAGCAGCTTTTCTAATTGCACTAAAAAGATGCTAGGTAGCATCCAGTTTATCAGTTGCGTTTCTAAAGCTTACTCTTCATCCTTTCATTGGCGATTTGAAGAACACAACCATGGTAAGGTGAGACCTGTTAAGTGGTCAGCAGGGTCAAATAAGACAGGCAACATAAAACAACCTTGGCTTTTTGCTTTTTCTCTCAAATGAAGAAACGTACCATAAAAGTCTCCTACCTGCCTGACACTTTGCACCTCCAGCAGTCAAGGAGCAAAAGGCCCATTAGGCAGCTGTAGGACTCCTGTCTGAAGGAAGTGTAACATTTCCTGTCCAAATCCAAAGACACTGATCCCAACCCAGCAAGCAATTCAGCAGCTACATGGGCCATATTTGTGAGGTTATAGTTATTTATTTCTGTCAATTTAAAGCCAAAACTGCAAATGCTTAGTCTTTTTACAGCTTTAACAACCCAAGCACGCTGGATGATGACCACCTCTGCAAGGCTAAGCTGCTATTTATCACTAGTTAGAATTAAATAAAAGCACAAAGACAGATTTAGAAAACCCAAAACACATTCAAAAAATTATACTATGCTCCAAGACCTAACACAGTAATAGACTCTCACAGGAATAGCTATTTCCCTGGCAAGATAGTGCAATAATGCAATTACTGCCATTTAATTAATTTATATTCTCAAAATCTGTCTCCTTACAATTTTTAAGTATTTTGCTTTAACATCAAGACAGGATTTTCCCTGGTTTGCCATAGCAACCCCTGCAACAAATGGCAGTTGTCTTTAAAAAGGGGGAACTCTTAGAGCATGCATGCATGGTTTAGTATGGTTTGTTTTAAAGCAGGTCAGAGCACAATGGACCTTTTCTACCGTGTGGGATTGAACACCAACAAATCTCACTTCAAGGGCTGCCACGCTCCTCTGCAAAATGAAATGACACTGCTGCTGAGTCTGGATGTAATTACAGATATGAAAGGATGGCTGTGAAAGTTGCTCGTATCTCCCTCTCCCTCCTCTACGATAGATGTATTTGACATACAACTATTAACATCCTGAACGAGTAACATGCAGCAGACTTAATATTTCCTTTCATTTTGTTTTAAGTGTTAGTATACAGTGGTGGCTGTTCAAGCAAATTTACCACTAAAGAATGAGACCTTTGTCTATTGCAGGCAGAGCTCTCCCCTGCCTGCCTGTGCAGGCCAGGGCAAGAGCTATACTGGGAAGCCTTGACCTCCGGCCCAACAAGGACACTTAGTAGGGCTAAGGGTAATCCCGAATCCTCCTTGCTCATTCAGTTTCTTGAGCTGTTTCAAGCAATCATTACCAACGCAGCTACATTTTGCGGTCATATTATAAAATGAATCACTGTTCAACATTCCAAGATTGCTAAACTTATTTTATGTGTGGTTTAGAGTAGAGTCACTGGTTGCTCAGACCCCTCAGTGCTGCACTCCCTCCAGTCCAGTTGCAGCAGAGAAAGCGCTCATCTTTGGTGCTAGTCCAAACGTAGGATGGTGTAACAGAGCAGCATTTGGCCTCTAGTACTCCTTCTCACAAGCTCCCCATGAGCTAGCCAAGATTTTTTTCAACCACTTCCATCTGAAGAGTCTTTACCTCAGAGAATCTCTGGCTTTTGTGCAGTTTTAACACAACTTCTGGGAATTGAAATATCTACCCCTCCTTTTGAGGTACTCCAATTACACCCTCACAAACGTCACTTCTCGCTCCATGTTCCTACAGGCACAATTTCTGTTTTAAGAGAGCCTGTGGAATATTTGATGTTGGGATTTGGTAGGAGTGAATGAATGCTCCATTATTCACCCTGGTGGTACAGCAGTGGTTGCTCTGAAGTTTTACAATGCAGCATATTGCTGTAATGACATCATATGACATCATAAATCTCCACAATATCTAAAGCTTCTGATGAATGTTCCTATATAAGAATCTTGTTAATAAATGAAAAAAAAAAGAGTTAATCAAATAAAAATCTTTTGCATTTGTACATGATTTAGAAGTTTACAGACAAGTACCAACCACCTTATGCTTAAAAACCAAAACTCTTTACCTTAAGTTCCAAAGAAGGCACCATCTTGATTAATGGATGCAGTTAGACAATGTACCCTGCTTTTCACTCTATGTGAAAACCTCACAAAGAAAGCTCCTCTGCAAAATATATGAAACTTAATTTGAATTAATATTTCTAAAAATCCTTTGAAAACAAAAAGTTACTGTATTTCTCTTATTACACCCAAGTGTTTATGCTAATTCAGCCACAAATAGTTCAAATTAACAAATATTTTCCCCTTCTTTTAAAACCTTCCCACATAACATACATACTAGTCAAGTTAAAGACCAGCTTCTCAGTTCTTGCCAAAAAGGTTGGTATTTACCACCCCCATCAAACACACACAGACACACACACACACACACACACACAACTAAAGCAGTACACCATAGCCTACTGTAAGGCCCCTAGCCCAGGCTTCATGGGTCTCGCTACTCCCTGCAGCTTTCTCTTTCCTCCAGTCTTAAGAAAAGGACTTGAAAACAGGTCCAATCTTTGTATACTAAAACATACGTGTCTCCCCACTTTCAGTCTCAGAGCTCCCACACTTCTGTCCTCTGAAGACAGCAGGTCTCAGTGACTCTGCAGAGGTAGGAGGATTCCTACAGGTAATTTCTATTTTGTTGTCCAGTCTAAGTCACTGTGTCTCAGGTATTCACATAATTAAGCAAGAACCTAAACCCAAGCTTCTATGATATTGTATAAATAATAGTCAAATTACTCTGAAGATCATTAAACAAAAAATGTCCTACAAATGGATGCTTTCATAGAAGGGAAAACATTCTGTAGTAAAATAGCTTTGGTCTATCCCTCCTGTAGATAAATAACTTGCTCCAGCACAGCTGTATTGAGTTCAGTTTTCTGTATTAGGACAGAGCTGAAAAATTACATGAGTGGAACACTGCAAACAAGCTCTTTGCAAGGAATCGAGTACAGGATCAGGAACCACATACATATATTTATCTGAACATGTGTTACCTATGCTCCTAAGCTGCCTCCCAATATATTATTTACTTCTTCATATAAAACAAGTTTGAAATATAGCTTGAGATACGGAAACAAAAATCATGTTTCAACCTCTGCCCTCAATTGCATCAGTGGAAATCAAACATCCACTGACTTCAGAAGTATTTGACTTCATTTACAGTGCCGTAATTGAAAACATGGCGATGTGTGATTTGGATCTGATTTTGGACCCTACATCACAGCACTGGATGCCCATTTAACTTTTCTCTTTTGCTTTGCCTTCCCACCAAGACCCTTCTAGTTCCATTTCTGGCCTTACTACAGTATTGCCAGAACACTGCATTTCAGTTTCCACCATTACAAGGAATATTTGACTCTGAGATATGCACCATGTTGAAGTTTTAAGAGGTCAGGACATTACCTCTACTATTACCAGCTTTTTCACTTCTGTTCTTAACTTCCAACTAAGAACGCAAAGTCCCAAATGAAAATTGTCAGCCTGCACTCGCCCTGGCTGAAAAAGTCATGTTCATGGTGAGTAGTTCCCACTTTGTCATCCCTTGTCCTTTCCCATCTCTCGTAGGACATTTTTCCTAGCCTTCACTAAGCTCTGTTAGCTCCCTTAAGTCACTTCCAGCCCCAGTCTCTGTCAATCCCTATCCTGTTCTGACAGAACATCAGTAAGA
>JAWWEU010000163.1:28284963-28305072 GCA_035583155.1 Acropternis orthonyx | reverse complement strand
ACATGTAATAATAATAATAATAATAATAATAATAATAATAATAATAATAATAATAATAATAATAATAATATATATAATATAATAGCAAATGTAGTTTCAGGGGAAATAGCTAATCTGCTATTTTTGAAAGTTCAAATTGCTATGCTGTCAACAGTAGGAATAGGATAACAAGATATTACTCAGTTCTGAAATCTTCTTTTTTCTGGGAAGAACTAGAAAATGTATGAACTGTCCTATAATATTTGGTGATTTGCTGAGCATGACTATGGTCCAGCCACATGCCATAGTGTATGTATAGCAACATACTCAGGTTTCTGCTTAATTTAAATCTGCTACTGAATTCCAATATCTAGTTCTCTCGTTTCCCCATCTCCACATATCCCCCACCAGCACTCAGTGCCAAAGGCTGAGAAATAACAGAAGGGTCACAGGAGGCCTCAGGCATGTTTGAAACCAACACAGACCCACGTATGATCCCACTGTCACGTGCCTACAAGCCTGTGAAGTAATGTGCTTCAGAGAGCAGTACTGTATCCCAAAGTCACCAACCAGCTTCTTTTTGTTCCCAGCAAATTAAAATGCTTGGATTCTTTTCTATTCCATGTTCCCATGCCAAAGACAGGATCATGCTAACAAGCTTGTGATGGAATCCTCTAAGAATTTTTTTTATCTCTACAAATTAAATTTTTACGGAGAAGATGAAGCTCCTCTCATCAAGAACTCCAGAAGTATGGGAAACAAAATGTCAAGAATTATCAAAGCTAGACACTACACCCCTACAGAGGGTTAATTTTTTTTCCAAATAGCATACAGAAATCTGTCCCACCCATCAGATGAGATACTATACTTCTATTAGTGTTCTGGCACCTCCTTCTGTACAAATGTAGCCCTTTTTCTGTAAAGTGTGTTATATAAAATACTTAATCCAGCAAGCATGGAAATAAAGGATTTTTTTTTCCAGACTTGAACCGATTACTCCTCCCATCAGACAGCATCTTCTTCCCCTAAATGCTACATCACACAACTAGCTGCATGTAAAAAGACATTCATTGGGTATATGAGGTAGGGGAAAGCAGGATCAGCCTTCCTTTGTAAACAAATTGCTACAACACAAGACCTGACTCAGTGGGCCAAGATCCATGGCAAAATGAGAACATATTCCATCTTTCTTCCTGTTCAGCTACAAACTGCACCTCGCAACTGCTCTGGGAGCGGAACTGCAGGGTCTGGAAAAGACAAATGCTATGCTGATATAAGAAGTTACTTTGTAACAAACTGATTAAGTTTTGTATCTAAAAATACATGGACAAGGGGCTGCCTATCTACTACAGGATACGCATACTATGTGGCTACGTTACTGCAAATGTAAATTTAGATACATGTCTTGCCATACTGCACATACGACGGTTTTAATAGTCCTAAATACAGTTCAATTAACAGCAGCTTGTATCCATACCCAGTTCCAGGATAGTGGCCAGATAAAATCTAGACAAAACGCCAAGCACTCAAAGGAAAACAAAGTACAGTCTATTAATTGCACTGGAGTTAGCACTGCCATCATGTAATCCTTGGTGAAAACATGATTTTTTTTAATCTATTTTTTTAATTTATTGCGATCTGTTAAAGCAGTTCCATTTAAACAGCATTGCACAATTTCCAGACAACTGAATCTGTGAAAAAAGCCTTATGGCTTTGTGTCAGGTCTTGCCATATTATTATGGTGCAAAGGCTACACAAATTTATCTCCTTCTAATTCTGGATTTTTTAAAATATGAAGACATTGGGTTGTGTTTTTTTTCCATCTGCAACTAAGATTTCTCCATCTCCCTCAAATTTACATGCAAAAGAAGAGCTTATGCACAAGAGACACATATTAAAAAATAGAAAAGGATTCAGGAGAAGCCTTGAAGATGCTTGATGGCAATTTTGTTCTGTACCCGCCACTCCTTCCACAAACTCCACACTGCAACCATGGGGCATCCCAGTGCCGTGTCAGTACTACACCTGTACCTGCAACTCCATCCCAACCTCGTTCAACAAGTAGGAGAAGGACAGGAGCGGCACAGGGATTTGCTGCACCTCAGTGGGATAGTGCAGGTGCTTACGACACTGCCAAAAATCACACTGCTGTCCCTCACAAAGTCATGACACTGCTCTTACAAACAGCGTAGAAACATTTGGCAGTCTCTCTTCTCTTTTGCTTTCTGTCTCCCTACTTTCCTGTACAGACACACATTGAAAATCGTGAAGCCTAAGAAGTTCTTGCAAAAAGAAATTTAAATAGAGAGTGACAGAAAGCTAAGGGGGGGGAAAAAATCCCATGCTTTTGTGGTAGCAAAAATATTCCTTAACCTTGTTATGGAAATGACTTTGGATTATTAGGCATAACATTTATTAAAAGGGTAATTTACATTTCACATAAATGTTTTAATTTTTGTTTCATACCACTCAAAACAGACCATGGAAGCTCGCTAGCTAAAAACTATTACATTTCTTTCCTACTTCCTTTTGTGAAGTGCCATACTACCGCTGTGGTCCCCTTCTACAAAAATTCATAAATGCATACATACATTGGGATTTAGACAATTTTGCATCGTGTTTTAGTATCTGGAAATAACAATCAGCTTAGCAGAAGCAGCTTTGTGTCAGTAAACTACATAATAAAAGTATTTATGGATAAATAAATAAAAGAACATTTCTATTATGCAATACCAAACTAATTCTTGTGATAAATTTATTAATTCAACTCTCCAAAGGTCAGCAAAATATTAATTTGTTCCTTGCACTAAATAATGTATTAGGGTTTAACTTAATCTGGTTAAATAGATGTTCAGCAACATTCAAAGAGCCTTGGCACCAACACTGACACAGTTCAGTACAAAATGGTAAATTTACTATGAAATATTTTAAACTTTCAGTGCCAGAATACAATTCCTTAAGGAGTTACTGAAGACAAATCTTTAATAATTGCCAGCTTCTACTGAACCCTTCCATAAGGTTAATATTCAATTCTCAGATTACTGTATCACTTTGTAGTGATAAACACAGTTGTTTCCTAAGAAGAATACCTACTGGTTTTGCTTTCAGGGCAGGAAGGCAGATTTGCTCAAGAATCCATCAGAAGTCCCCAGAAGGGAAGGAAATCCTAACACTGCAGCTGCATGGCATCCCCGCGGGTTACGTGGCACTAACAGGGCCACAGGGGGACCTACATTATTTCCCTTTACAGGAGGGAATGCCCATGCCCGGTACAATGTGCTATCCAGCATCCCCAACAGACGTGAAATCCCTCGCCTGTGTAGCCCATCTGCACTGCAGCATCTCTAACCTAGCTGGAAACTATCATTTTACATGCAGCAAGTCACCTTTTTTCTGAGCTAAAGCACGCTTTGGGAATCAACAGGCCTCTCCTCTGCGAACAAAAGAAAAGTTGCATGTTTGATCCTAGAGGCAGTTCCTGCTGCTTCTATGAATGCACATAAAACATATTTCTCTTGGAACAGATTTATCTCATTCTGCATAAGATTTTATTTTATGGGTGGGGCTGGTTTTTGTTGATTTGGGTTTCTTCGTTTCATGGCAATTAGTTGCAAAACACCTTAAGATGCATTGCTAGAATGACTGCTTGACAAAGAGCACTTTGTATCTTATTGTAAAATATTCAGACGCTCAACCCAAACAAATGGTGTCTGTAATAAAAATACTGCCATATATCTTCATTTGTACTAGAACAAATCAGTTTTATTTGTTCATTCTATGTTTTAGTGTCATAGGTCTCTTAGAAAAGATAATTTATAATTCCTTATGCAATTAGATATGAAATTAAGCTGTCTTACTCTGCAGAGGAATTTATAATAAAGAGACCAGGTTCAACCAGTTCCATGGAAAATATTTTGATAGCATCAAAAAAGACAGCATAAAGATCTTCAGTGTTTTAACAAATTAACACATGCCTTTTGGGTAAATTACTGTACATGCTGTTAATCTTTTAATTAGGTTCTCAATTTTACACACACATTTATGGTAGGGGAGATTTTAAGTGATCAGAAAATGCAAATGTATGGTGCTGTTATGCTCTTTGTTAAAAGAGATATCAAAAAAGTTAAAAAAAACCACCCCCACCCTGCCCCCCAAAAAATCCCATTATGTGTAGTCCTTTATTTAAAAGCTCCACAATAAAATATCATTAAATCTTTATGAATATTAGTAACAAAATACCACTCTCCATGTTTTTATTCAAACAAATACAGCTTTCAAATTGAGAAAAATAGTACTTGTTCTCTACAGTTAAGCCACAGAAAAGGAAACTTTTATGTTCATAAAGCAAGCAGCTTTTACACCCATCATCAACATTTAAAAATATGTAATTGATGCTATCTATATAAATGGATACATAAATAGTGACGTTTGAAACACATTCTACAGTAGCATTTCACAAAATGCCAATTTTCTCATGCTGACTGCTGCACAAAACTGCCTAAACATCTCCTTCCAGGATCTTGAAAAGATGCAGTATTATCTATAGCTCATTATTTGATTATTTTTTTTTTCCTCAAGCATTTGGTGCATCCTTGGTTTCAACATAAGATAAACACTTTTTCCCCCCACAGACTATTTCATTGATTCTATAGATGGTGCCGAAGAAAAACCTACTCAGAAAGGCAGACAAATTGCCATCAGTTAACGATCCCTATGCCAAGGGACATTTTTAGCATGGAGTTGTCACTGTGAAAGTGGGAACTATCTACTAGCTATCCCACATAATGATTTTTGTTAGAAAAAGGAAAAAGGCCAAAATGTGGCTAAGCAGCAAATATATTGTAAAAACAAAGTATGAAAGCAATTTAGCTATGAATCCTGACTGGCACATGCATCCTCCTCTTAGCCTGCTTGTATAAATTTAACTCTTTGGTGGTAACATGGAAACAGCCAGGTGAAGACAAAGATGCTGCACATACAAAACTGGGGAGTGAAAACAGAGTAAAACACAGACCTCATACCCCAGGACTATTCGAGCATTATTGTTTAATTGACAGTTACTTCATTCTAGAAGAATTATTTTTCAGTTGGAATAAAGCTGAAAGCAAAAGTGCCCATAAACACACCGTCAAAAATGCCCCGACCTCATCTTATTCAACCTGATGACAGGTCTTGTTTTAATCACACCTGTATAAACATACATTATTTCAAGTTGTCTGGATAAATCAAAGGTATTCACTGGCTGAAAGACGGACTCCATAAGCTCTCCACCAGCATGGAGAGGAGAGAGATACCCACCCTGAATAACCAAGTAGCTCAGTGCATAGGAGGAGGACACATAGACCTGCTTGTCTCAGACACAGCCTGAATTTGAACCTTCACTGGTACTGAGTGGGTTTCCAGTGAGCAGGATAGTAGTCAAAAGGAGGTCACTAATAGCATTGTCTTTTGCTCATCCTTTTCCATTCCATTAAATGTAGCCATTTAATCCACTGCAGACCCCCAATGACAACAGTGCAGGAGGGCAGGCTGCCCTTGTGAAATTCCTGGTATGAAAGGATGCAAACGTGAAATACTGATTGACAGCTTCATTTGTATTCCAATAAGGACCAGGAGGATTAAAGCCAGGGCCCTTCTACAATGCTCATGAGCAGCAGTGAGGAACCCTCTGAACTGACCCTTTGCTGTCACTGCCAGAAGGCTCTTTCCTGAAGACATGATCAGACACAGAACAGTGTGTTTGCCTCTTTCATTTTTTAAAACCAGGGAACATTTTCTGTTTATCCCTTTTTAGATTTTCTATCCTTACATTATTAGGTTTTCAGTTTAAAAATAAACTGGTTTTCATGCTTAGCTTGTCTATGTGGTTAAAAGGGACTGAGAAGTACTGCCTTACACCATGAGATCCAAGAGATCCTGCAGCCAGCACCTTTACTGTCAACATGCTCACCTATTTCCCCTCACCTGTATAGCAAGATCCATACTGGGGCACTGATGATAAGCAGACTTCAGACAGATCTACCAGCAGAAAGAGATCTGCTTTCTCCCCAGCAGCACATCCATTACAAATGCTGCACTCAAGGCAAAACAGAGACTCTAGAAGTTGGGATGTGCTTCCTAATAAGCAGAAGGCAATCTGGGGGATGAGCCCTACCTCTGCTAGATTAAAGAAAGAAGCGGCTGGGGGCGGGCTCAGCATTGTGCCCCGGCCAGGAAGGCAGATGGGGCAAGGCAATCTGCAGCTGGAACAAAAAGCCAAACCCCTCATGCCACTGGCTTAAAATATTGTTCCCTTATCTAGAGCAGGGAAGGGGTAAAAAAAAAATAAAAATAAAAATTAAAGGAAAAAAAAAAAAAAACCAAACCAAAAACAAACTAAAACAGAAACAGCAGACAAGAATGTTTTAAAAAAAGTAAAAAAAAAGGGGGGGGAAAAACAGCTATGCTAAGATGTCAGCTAGCACCAGGCTTTGCTCTGCTGGTACTATGGAATGCTTGTTAGCTAAGAGGCTGCTAACTACACCTCTTTTTCCTTCTCTGGACAAGGAAGACCTACTCTAAACTGGTGTAGTCCCATTTTAAAATACAGCACTGCTGCATTATAAGATCCACGGGAAAAAAAAAAAAGAAAAAAGGCAACAAAACTTTACTTTTAATTAAAACTAATAAAGAGCATTTCTCAATTTTCCTCAAAAATACCAGCGGTTCTTGGCCTTGTGGGCTTAGCTGAGAGGTTGGGAAGGGGGACAAGAAAAATCTGAATTTATTATATACTGATGCTGGTCTAAGTTTTTAACTGAGTATGCACAGGCCTTTCAGAATGAACTTGATCTATATTTTACCCCAAACTACTCCAACGGTTGCTGTGACATAAAAAAGCCTGTAGCTCAATTTCCCCAGCATTTCTTCATTGGTTTATAAAACTGGCAGAATATACGAAAATCTTTCCCTGAAAATTGCAAAGCTTCATGAAACTTCTGTCCTGCAGTGTTACCGTTTTGCACACAGCCTGCAACATAAAGTGGATGGAAGGCACTACAGTATGTGGCCCTCATCAAACTGAAGCAGAGATTTGCTCAGCAACAAAGAGAGAGACAGGAACAAAATGCTTAATGATTTCTACGCATTGCACAGTCCAAGTCTGATCCATTATGACCGTGATACAAGTAAATGACACACTTGCCACTGCAACAAGTTCATTAGAGCCCGCAGAGCTGTCACCAAAACATAGCACATTTCAACGCACTCGACCCTCAAAGTCCCATTGCATGTATGTGGGGTCTCACAGAGAGAAGGCCAAAAGGGTGTCTCACTGGGACAGCCAAAGCCTGCTCTGTTCACTGAGCTCCCCCCTTTCCTCTCTGCCTCCTCTCCTGCTCACGAGCTGAGCTGTGCTCACTTCACACACTGCAAATGAGACAGAAAGCGCAGTCAGAAGTGCTGAGATGTTCAGGACTAGCTTTACTTACTCTCCTTTAAGCTGTTCAAACACTAATAAATTACCCATTTACTTATACTACCCAGATGTTTGCCATCTAGAAAAACAGATTATTATTTGTAGAAGGTTTTGTTCCATCACAAGAATCCCGTAAATAATATATTGGGATCAGAACGCCAATACCATGTGCTAACTTTTACACACCAGAATGGGGAGGTGGCAGGGAAGAAAAGGAAAGAGAGACACTTCCTGGTTGCTGGTCAGAAATTAAGAACTTTCACAGTGATCTTATAAGAAAATCAAGAGTTACTAGAGTTCATGCTGTTGGGCTAATGAGGCTACTTAAAATAACAGCACGAATGGAGAATGGGGAAGACAAGTTACCTGAAAGATTAATTTATTAATGGAATTTTGAGATTTTGTTTCCATATTTTTTTAATATAAATATATATTTGTAGGCATGTATATGTATGTGTGTTTCTATACTAGATTAAATTTAAATATATATCTATTTATATATAAACCAAAGTAAAGCTTAAATATATTCCATTTATATATATAAATATGACATTCTAACATTTCTTTACATTTCACATTTTCCATAAAAAAAGCCACACTAATTTTAGCAAACCCTACAAATATAAGGAGCCTCATTCTCTGCTTCTTATTTTTTACATAAGATTCCTTAAGAGTTCCAAGCAGCATTTAAAGAGAACTCTAGGGCTTTAATTGAAATGGCATGAGATGCTGAACCTTTAACAACAGTGTCTTTCAAACCCTATGTCCATTATGCACTGAAATGCCTATCAAAAACCACAAAGAATGAAGAGGTTTTCAATATTCTCATTAAATTCTGACTTTCTCTCATGGTCCCTGTTAATTGAATTTCATTTACAGTTGTCGTGAAGTTTTGTAGGGTAGACAAAACAGTGATTTGCTGGTAAATGTCTGTATATAGGGAGGGAAATAAATATTTGAGAAGTACTCAGCCCTCTTTCTTCAAACATCAGGGAGAAAGACAAAGAGTACAACTCAAGCAATGAACAGTTCAAGAAGGAGCAGCATTTACAAGGAAAACTTTGATCTGGATGGCTGAGTATTGCTGCAAGAAATCCAGTCTGTTTAGCAATCCCAGAGTAGTTGTCATGGAATTGCATGTCAGAGTTTACTATAAGATGTCGGTTGGAGTCATACCACTCACACTTACCACTGTTAAATTATTTGATTTGGGCCATTTACAATGACACCTGCAAAACTGGAGAGAAGAAAGACAGTTTACCCATTAAAAGTGTCCCCAGTAGAAGCAAGGGGGATAAAGGGGATTACTCAAGGTAAGGAGCTGTTAATTAGAGATGGAGTAAGACCAAACTGCTGAAAAGAGGAATGAAGAGGGCTGGGTGAGTTTCTTTCATTTGTTTTGGGGTGTTTTAAGAGTCACGGGTTTAGCAGGGTGAGAATACTCCGTGGCAAAGGGGTTTGTGCTCAGAGAAATAGTGCAGCTTTACACGGATTGACAGCTCAGTTGAGACCATTACACTGCCTCTGTGAAAATGAAAAAGAAAAAAATAGCGGCAAAAGAGTGACAGAGTCAGGAAGTGACCCAACATTTAGCTTGTTGATCGCTGTATTGTCTTGTTATTTAAGTCATTATAGCACTAATGCCTCTGTTATTCATTAAAGTCAGTATAATACTTACTAGAAGGTCTTTGATCACATGAACAGAGAGCCACGACTCAGACATACAAATGACACTGGTACTTGGCTGAGGGGTCAGAAGGTCCCAGATTATAATACCCTTGTAACCTATTGCACATTATTCATAGGAAAAACCTGAACTCCCATTTCCTCTCATTTTTTCCCATACTGCTACCTTGCCCTTGCGTTGAAAATAGCATACCTGGTCTTCCCAGCTACAGAAAACTTGGCAGTATACATCAAGCAGAGTTCAGCAGGGTTTCACCACACTTTTACTGTACCTTTCTTGATACAGAAATATACAACCAGCTTGTGCGTGCGTGTTCAATACAGCCCCCAGCTGGTATGTTCTGCCTTTACCTGACATTCAATTGGAAGCTATTGTGGTTCTGGAGACAGCACAGATGGGAATATTTCACAGGATCTTTCCCTGCTAATCACCTGCTCAGGTCCTTCCAGTTGTCCCAGAGCCCTACCCTCTTGTACCAGCTTAGGCAAATCCATTCCCTCACCAGTATTTACACCCTTCAAATATTTGTACACATGGTTATAATCCCCCAAGGGGCAAGATGGTCATGCTGCTCTCATAAAGGCTAGTCTGAGTGAAGGAGCCCAGCATTCCAGCTGCCACATTCCATACACGCAGCAGCCTGGGGTTTGGACTGATTTGCTAAACAGCATCATATCACACCAATCTGGTCTGTGCTAGGAAATAATACTGAAATGCAGGCCACAAGTGCAAGAGGCCTCCAATTAACAGCAGAGAGCAAGGCTGAGCTCACATATTTAAAACCTTGAAGAAAATGAACACACTTGCACTCTGGGTTGCTTCCCACCCCAGCCACATGCACTATGGGTCCAAAGCTCTTATGTGTCTGTGCCTTGGTTTCCTTGCTATGCAATCAGAAGAGCCACCTTTCTCTCCTGCTGCAGCTCCCTGCAAGGAAAGCTCCAGCAGTGCTCCAGAACACAGTACTCTGCAGAAGCACTAAAGCCAAGCTGTCCCATGACTGCAACCAACATCAGAGCTTCACAGGCAAGGCAGCTGGAGTAGGACAATTGGTCCTGAGATACACCTCTGGGTGTCATGAAATTTGGGCAGAGGTACCCATTAGACACTCTGGCCAATTTCCCATCTCTTTTCCACTCCAGTGATGCAAGGCTGACAGGGCAAAGCTGTCTGATCACTAAACCACAATCCCCACAGAGTTTCACTCTCGTCCCTGTTCAGCTATTGCAATTCCACATGGCAAGGTGAGATACTTAAACCTTTTTCATTTCTTGTTCTTCTACTACACCTTCCCCACTGACCACTGACAGCCTCTCTTTCCAGCTTTTCATTCCCACCAGTCACTCAGAGCTCTTTGCAGCCACAAGTCTTCTCCCTCTTCAGTCTGTACACAGCACTGGAAGAAACTGGGCACTTGAAGAGAGGCCTCCACTGGAGCAGTGACAATGAGAGACACTGCCTTTTGCAATGGCTGTGCTCAAGGCAATACATTGCTTAAGAACCAGGGCTTGGCAACTTCTATAGTGACAAGGATGGGAAAGACCTAATGTTTCTCTTGCTCTGTGTTAACTTCCCTCGGCTGTTTTCTTACTTCTCCTTCTGCTCCACTTGGCATCTGAGCACCACTTCACTCTTCTGTGTGCTCCTTCCCTTGTTGTGGCCACACACAGCAACTAACCCAAGCAACTATCTTGTCAGTGCCCAGCTAAAGCTGCCCCACACAGCAGTCAGGGCAGGCACTCCAACACACCCAGATGAAGGACCTGGGAGGAGTACAGGAGGCCCATTTGGCTTTGCTAATTTCTGCAGACAATGCACTCCAGTCTATGTACACACTCACAACAACTAACACGGAAATGGTCAAAAGAAAAAACATGTATCCACAAGAAATCACACTATTTTGATTGTCATATAGATTCTAAGGAAGTAGACACTAAAAGCCTCAAACTAACACTGCTCTTCACCCAGCCCACACTGAGGAGGGAATCAGCTTTCACAGCACATCGCAAAGCTGCAGGACTGTAACACAGCGTACACCAGACTGCAGGTACTTTCCTACTACTGTGGTCCCAGTACTCAGCCCTTTATGTACCTCTTACCCATTCCTGTTCTAACAGGCCAGCTAGAATACCTCACTTACGGAAAAAAAAAATTTCAACAGGGGACGTAAATTCTATTAAACAACATATAGAACAGGTGCCCCTTTAAAGCATGACTCTTCCTCTCTGAAAGGCACATGTAGCAGGTTCCCTACTGTCAGGTGTAGACTTAAGTGATGGAAGAAAAATACATAAATGTTTATTAAACCTTTGTTGCCATTCACACCACCAACTTTCACAACCCAGTGCCAAGCTATTAACAAATTCCCATGTTGTTCCAGAAGATATTTCACAGCTTCTGCCAGAAAAGGGAAGTTTCACGAGGGCAGCACTTGCTGGAAAAGTCTCTGCTCCCTCCACCATCAACAAAAAAAACCCATTCACAACCAGCTGTTTGTGGAATAAATGTGTCCTATCCAAACTGAGGGAATAAAAAGCTTCTTCCAGTGAGGCATGATGCCACCTTCACATAAACCTCCCGATACATATTTGTCTCAAGATTGTTTATTCAGACTTATCAATTTACCTAATGACAAGGAATAAAAATTATCCATGATAAGCCAAGTGACCACAAGCCAGTACATGAGGCTCAGGCCAGGTGGCCGCTGTGTGTGTGAAGGTCACGGCTCCTATGCTCAGACACAGTGTCACCTCCTCGGGTTGCTCTGCAGCTCCAGGCTGTAGCCCTGGCCAGCAGCCCCACAGCAGGGCCTCTCTGGGTGCACAGACCCCTCAGGGAGGCAACGTACCATCTACCACCCTGTGCCACGTTTCCTTTCTGGCAGCCAGGCTCTGCCGTGCCACCGGGAAAGCGCGAGGCAGGGCCCTGCACGCAAGGCACACACCGCCTACTCCAGCCTCGGCAGCTCTGCAGGACTGCCATGGTGAACCGCAGCAAAGGCAGTGTGAGGTTGTAGAGCAGTTCTCTCTGCTGCCACAGCTCCTCTTCTCCCCCCCAACTAGTTCTTTTATCTGCCACTGGAGACCCTTTCTAAAAACAACAGGCAAAGGCAAGATGTTTCTCTCAAGATGAAGTGAAATCGCTGCTCCTCTCAGAGTCATCCAAAACAAGAGGGGGGAGAAGTTAAATACTTTCCCAGCTCAGAAGGTGACAATTATGACATGCTATGTTACAGCTTAGACAGTTTTTACAATACCAAAGCTTTGACAAACTCCTTTATTTTGTCCCTGGAGGACATGGGGACACCTACTCATGTCACTGTTTTGCACAGCACATGGCTCAAAGCTTTAGCACTTTGAAAAATGCACCTGAGGATCTTCAGTCTCTCATGCTGACATTCAGTTATCATAAAGAACTAAGTGACCATTTATTAATGTGTATTGCTAATGGAAATCAGTCCCAAGCACTAGAACAGAAGGAGACTGTCCTCCTAAAACCAGAATGAATAAAGCAAATAGTTTTATTTCCCCCCCCCTTTTTTAATATCAGAAAACTGTGTTTCCAAATAAATCCTTTTAACAGTAATTTGGTGGCATGCTTCCATCAACCCTAGTTAACAGATTAGAACCCAGTATTCTATTAATTTTCACATTGAACAAAACAATCTCAGAAATCTATTGCCACTGTCTCTGCCTGTACCTCATCCCTCAGCTTACAGACAGCTATCACAGAGGCAAGATACTACAGAACATGCTGCATACTTTAACTTCATACCTTAAAATCAGCATGGCCTGCAGTATTTGCTCAGGATGTCTAAAAGACTTTGGTGGACTGGTCCTTCAGTGTGAAGGTAAATAACCTGACCAAGAGATTTGTCAGCTGATGGATCTTTAAGGTACTTATATATACACCATCTGATATTTTCCAGTGGAAGGTAATTGCTGCCTTAAAGATGAAAATACTGAAGTCTTTTCTTCTAGACTAATTACAACAATTAGAAATTTAACTTTTACATTCTAGTCCAGTTATTCAAGCAACACATCACATGACAGATTAGTATCCAAACCTGCTTGTTGTCAAAGCCTGTAGTTCAAAAATGCAGTGGCCATTTCTTCCCTGCACAGTGACTAATTTTCTTTGTGAGTCAATCTGTCTCTCCTCCTCACTATTCTCACAACAGAGAGATGCCACAAAAGCTAAGTTCCCCCAGTGAGATGCTCAGCCAGTGTGGATCACTGCACTGCATGGCATGCCTTCATGAAGTAGGTTTTCTGCAGAGCCCATTCCCCTCCGTAAGTGCCAAGAATCAAATCTTGGCCACCTAATGCAGCATGTTCCACATGTTAGTTCGCAACATGTTGAGCAACTGTGTTAACTGAGATGGATAGTGCTGTCAAACAGAAAGCTGGCTCACCAGGATGGAAACAGTGGGATACACTGACCTTTTACATTCAGAAAAAAATAAGAGTTCCCAAGATGACATATAATGTTTAATATTAAAAACCAAAACAACTACCTTCTTACAGAGCTTTTATTACCATATTGTGTAAATAAACACAAGTGCATGAGCTCTGCCTGTATAAAGAACCTGAGCCTCTCTCACAGAGCGGAGTCTGACAGAGGAAATGAATCACTGTCATCCTGCTTGGAAAGAAGTTTGTACAAGGAGCCCGTGCTATTAACCGCTGCCTGGAACTCCTGGATACAACACCACCAATGCTCCCTCTGTTCTCATGTTCAAATGCCTAGCTATACAAAATAACTAAAATCAACAGACAAAATCCAAATCCCCAGGCAAAGTTGCTATAAAACTACTCTAAATGTGCACAGGTTTTATTGGTGATATGGAAATGAAACAAACCTAAAGGCTTGTCATCCACAAGAATAAGCACTGAAATAGCCTATTTAGTATAAAAAAGCCTCTTGAAATGCAAAGTTCATTCTGGAAAGATTTTTCCCAACCCACCACCTCCTGCCCATCTCCCTCAAGATTAGGATTTTAGGTTTGTTTTTTTTCAAGCTGTTATTTTGGGTAGGGAGAGGAAAGCTTTGTTTATTTTAAGATTTTGCTGCTAACGGAGAATCATCTCTATGTGGAAGGGACTGTAGAGCTTTACGTAGGGCTTTGCAGTAATACAGTAGGTAAGTGAAAACAAAGAAATCAGCCGGCACATTTAGCCCTACAACTATTTGCCATAATGAGAGCATGCATATATATGTAATACAATGTATAATTTAAAAAATGGAAGGCTACAATACACTGTTCAAAATGGCCCTGCTACAAAGAGGAACACTGGATACCATCTAGCTATACACCTCCAGGTTCTACCCGGCTCTTCTGTGCTGACTCCTAGAAGCAGCATTCTGCCTTGTGGTACAGAACAAGTGTGTCATGAATATGCTGACTGATCATTATCACCATATTTCACACTTCAGCAAGATCTACCTAATGCTTTCTAGGCAGGCTAGCAAGGTAGGGCTTGTGGTACACCTACCTTAAGATTAAACAATTAGCACGCTGATATAACCACTTCCAAGATTTGTCAGCAATTTTCTTTCTTTCTCCTTACATCAAACAACCTCAGGTGCTGTCTTCTGCAGTGCAGAGAAGGGGAAAAAGAACTTTATTGAATACCTTGTGCCTGAGCTGCAGAACTGTGGGAATACCCCAGAGCCAGGAGCGCTGTCTCCACCAGCTGGCTAAAGAGCACATCTTTGCGAACCAGAACGAACTCAGCATGCTCTTCTCTACTATCGTATTCAAGAGAGGCGTCCGACTGCTCCACCACACAAAAGACTGGAATCATCAAACCTAGATGGGAAAAAAACCCAAAAAACAACAAAGCATCAGTAAGAGAGGAACTGGAAGTGTGTCATACATCTCTGATTAAAGCTGTAAATTAAAACACCTCCTAGAAGGCTCATCGTAAGTGGAAATCTGCCTTTCTTCCCTGTGGGATAGCTTTTGTTTTCTTTCCAAGGGAAATACTGAAGTTTCATCACTTGACTCATTTAAAAACCACACTAAAAGCTCTAGAGAATAGAGTTCAGGAATAGAATCAGAGTCAGCATGAGGATGAACAAGATTTCCTAATAGGATTTTTACAACATAGCAGCAGTTTTCTACAGTTCCATGAATGTCCCTGTTCTTTCAGGTTAGAGCTTCTCCACCTTCAGACATACAAAAACCTGACAGAAAAATGCTGCTTCTGCTTCTCTCTACATAGCGAATGCATGGAGAAATCAGCAGAGGCAGGTCCCCTTGGGGGACCCTGGGATATATGTGCATTTTCAGACCATGGCGGGTCTTCTCACTGTACCAGGAAAAAATTCTTGTATTTATTTTGCTGAAAATTATAACCTTGTGTTGGGCAGCTGATTGTCACACAGACCCGCAGAGATCCATGGCTGTCCTCTCGCTGCATGCATGAAGAGAGTGAGAACAGCTCTTTTAGAAAGAGCATCAAGGATGAGGAGGAACCACAGAAGTGGAAAACTCAGGGGGTGGTCTGGATTCAATTTTGTTCTCTCTTATTGTAAATTTACTTTTGTGGTTACAGGATCAAGTCCTCTATGGCAATAAATTGTGGGGCATGAACTCAAAGGGATTCAATACAACAGGCAGTAGAGAAACGTGCCAATTTGCAGGAAACAACCCTACAGTGCATGCACAGAGGGAAGAAGGAATAGACGGAAAACCTACAAAACTGTACAGCCTTTTCCATCACCTGCAACAGGCCAGGCTGTAATCAGGGGGTGCCAAAGGAAAAACCATTACCTGCAGTCACAGAAATTTATTAATTGGTTACATACCATTTGTTAGTCCCTAGATAAACTCGGAAATATTGGGGCAGAGACCAATCTCAGCCTATAGCAGTTTTCTAAATGTGCTATCTAAGGTTCATAACACCCTCAGAAAGTTCACCTCTAAATCTTGTTCTTCAGAACGAAATAGAACCATTTCTAGTAGACAATAATTACAAAAAAATATCTGAGTATATTTATGGAAGATAGAACACAAATCACTGTATTCCTGGACCAGGCATTTCTTTAAGGTAAAAAGAAGAGAAAACCACGTTTCCATTCTCCTGCACAAAGTCCATTAAATATCTTTGAGGTATTCTACTATCAGTAGCTTCAGTATCTACAAGTTGATAGTTATATATCCCTTCAGAAGAGTCACCCTGCCCTGAAATAAACACAGTCACACCAATTGCTAAGGGACTTAAATACTCCTTATCTTGAATTTCCAGAAATTAAATCGACTTTAGAAGATATTTCAGATACACAAGTCTCACTTAGTAACTTAGCCATACAGAGTGGGTCTCAATCTGACATTCTAACTGCAGGCCCTTAACAGGAGCTACAAGCTACTATATCCAGTTGATGTGTTTTAGTTCTTTGTTTAAAAATCTATCCTGAAGTAATGTACAAGAAGGTTACAGCATCACATTGATACTGCTCCCTCTTCACTGCTGGATTCTGGGTTAAATTGCTGCATTTTACAAGTTCAAGCAGCGAAATTCTAACACACCATGCTAAAAAAAATCTCAGCAAAAATAAAAAATCTCTAGGTGCTTTCCTGAAAAGACAGCACACGGCTGATCATGTTCCTCTGAAATCAGTGACAAAATTTCTCTTCCTATCAAAGGTTAAAACTCAAATTCTATTTGTCCATAAACCATTTAACTAGTTAAAACGAAACTAAGTCTCTTTAAGTGAGAAACTTCCAGTCCTGTCGAACATACAGGCTGTCACAGCACTTTTGATGGGGCTATTAATGTCTTGGCAAAAGATTAAGATAATTGGCCAAATGCTGAGGCTGTAATATCAGTTGTGTAAATTACATTTTGGCAAGACAGGAAAAGTGATGAAGCAAACTGATGAGAGGGAGGCCATAGTGTCTTTCATCCTCCTGCTGGATGCCTTCCTTGTCAAACAACAGTCTCTCCTTTTCAGCACAGAAGTTGCACTCATCCTTTACGGAGTACAAACAGGATCTCAAATGCTGGAACTGATGCCACACGTGATATCACGTTATGGATGGCACAAAGGACCCACAGAACTCTTGCCCATGGTGATTCTCCTGCCCCCTTCCTGCTGTCCACACCTGCAGGGACCCTGCTACAGAAACAGCTTTTGAAAAAACATCTCTGAACTCAGTGACCCAGCGTAACTGATGATAAGCTGCTATTAGTACCTTAAAAACAGAGAGCAAAGGGCAGGTTACCACATCTGTCATTGCTAACCTATTCTCCTGCCTCTCACTATAGCATCTGGAATCTTAATACCAATTTTATTCTAGTAAAACACAATAGTAATCCAACTTATTTCCAAGTAAATCTCACTCCACAGAAGTTTCAACTGCTTTGCCCTCTATTTAACTCTCACTGGAGAGTTAAACTGTCATATATTCAATGGATTTATTACCCCAAACTTCTCTTTTTCCTGATGTTATCTGAAAATAAATTAACATACTTTCAGTATGTTGCAACCAGAAGGAAAAATATCTGCAGTCAGAGGCCAACATGCTCTTTTCATGCTGATACACACCATGCCTCGCTCCTACATGCACGTTACACCTCCAGCCCACTACAGGGCCCTTAGAGAAGAGCAAGACAAGTTAGTCACTGCTCACCATCATTCCAAATAAAGAACTTAGAGCAATACTCAGAGAGCAGGAGACCAAGCATCCATAATGAAGTCTCACATGCAGTGCTACTGCAGTGCAAGGCAGCCTTACTCACAAATCCTGAAACTCCTCAACTCTTTCCCTAAACACTGATCAGGCAGAACTCCTGTCACCGCCCCTTGCCCATGCACATGGATAAGAAAGGGTTGAGGTCCCCTTGGCACTGAGCTTGTGTGCACTCGGTCTCCCAGCTCCAGAGAGATACTGCAGTGAGTGATGCTGTACAGCTCATGGTGGATGACACACGGCACTGATTTTCACACATGGAAAAAAACAAGGGTAATCTGAGGGCTAAAAAAGGAAAGAGTTTGTTTCCTTAAAGGATGCACACAATCCTGGTATGTACACAAAACATTAACAGCGATCTCAAATCGTATGAAAGATTTTTTTCTCTTTGATTTTGATTCACTTTAACTGACTTAGAAGCAGCTTTCATGCTTCTCACAGAGCTTTGACCTCATATAGATGGCATCTGCATAAAATGTCAGGGGAGCGCAAACCAAGATCGACATAAAGGCTTTTATAAGGACATCCATACACAGCAAGAATTCCATATAACCAATAAAAGAGACTAGTGAAAAACTGTTCCCACTATTACCTAGAAGAACAGAATGGTTAGTAGTGACCAGTACCTTTGTATAGCATATGTATTTAAAACAAACTAGAGATGAGATTTAAGCTCCACTGCTGCTTTCACAGAAAAGCTGCAATGTACAGAAAAGACTCTGTAAGCACAATTGCATTTTTTGGTGAGACTCTTCTAAAGGGCAGAGAAATCAAGAAGAAATTAAATATGTATCAAACAGACTGGAGTCCAAACATAAATTTTCTCCTCCTTGCCCAATTTAATCTATAGTTTTATTTCACTGAGGAGCAATCAATTCTTAAATGTGAAGGAAAGGGAAATAGATGCTTCATTCAAGAAGTGAAAACCTGGGACACTCTGCTGCATAAAGCATTCATTTTTACAAAAAAAAAAAAAAATCAAAACCAAACTTAAGGTCAAAGTATTATCAAACTGCAGTCATACAGCCCCCTGGAAAATATTTGCAGTTATAAGACTTCCAAGTCAAAGCTGAAAATTTACAATGACCAAATAGAAGGATGAGAGCGAACAGATACGAAGGAGTCCTGGACTATTTCTTTTGCCCCTTTGCAAATAATACTTTGTCCAGTGCATGCTTAAAGCAAATAATAAATGTGATACTATTGGCACTGAAATTCTATGCATTGTCCACTTCCACATAACCATCATAGGCTTCATACCCAAAGCAAAAACGAAAAGAATACAGAAAGCTGAGGAGCAGAGGACTCTTTCTGCCACCCACCTCTTCAGCCATTAAACAGGGAGCAGTGTCTGCATGTCCAAATAAGTATAAAATGAAGATGAACCAATATGAAGAGGCACCAATAAAATTTGTGTCTTTTTAGATTAAAATCTGTTTCCATCAGTACAGTTTTAAGTCCCATCTAGGTGTTATTTAGTTTAATATAATTTGAACAATTTCCAAACATCAGCTTGATTAATTTCAACAGCAAGGTGTTATTGTAAGATTTACTGTACAGGGGTTGTCTAGCAGGGAATTAATAAAGAAGCCAGTTCTTTGCCCTGAGTAACATGAGGTTTTAAGACTTCCCAGATTTCTAATGGGAATACTTCACAGCACAAGCATGTTTTCTTCTGGGAGTGAAACCCACCAAAATTATTAAAAACTGAGATCAAATGATGGTGTCAAACCCAAAGGAAATCATTCTACAGTGGAGAGATTTTTATCAAATGAAGAAAGTGGAAAATAAAGTTTTTGTTGTTACTGTTGTGCTTTGGATTTTTAGGTTTTGTTTGTTGGCAGTTTTTTTGTTCTTTTATTTTTTTAAACAGAACACAGACACACACACAGATTAATCTCTCACAAAGATAAAGCAAATTTCTATGGTTTGTCATTCAGAAACCAGGACATCTACTTGTAAACTCATAAACTACTGAAACTCTTCATTACTGCAGAAAGTATATGCAAAAAACAATTTCCCTACCAGAGACTGTAACATGGGCTGTTCTCTAAGCTGGTTTCCCCAGTACAACGAAGAGAATAGAAAAAAAAAAATAAAAAAAGAAATCTAGGCAACAGCAAGAGCAGAATCCACAAATATTTATTCCCATGCACATCTCAAAACACTGAATTACAAACAACTTCAGCTGGACTTCTAAGATGAGACCCTTACAGAGACTAGGAAGCCCAATTAGCAAAGCCTGGACTGTCTTGAGGAAATTATCTAGATAAAGATTCCATATATTTA
>JAWWEU010000163.1:28170504-28284863 GCA_035583155.1 Acropternis orthonyx | reverse complement strand
AATATTTATTCCCATGCACATCTCAAAACACTGAATTACAAACAACTTCAGCTGGACTTCTAAGATGAGACCCTTACCCCGCGACAGAGACTAGGAAGCCCAATTAGCAAAGCCTGGACTGTCTTGAGGAAATTATCTAGATAAAGATTCCATATATTTAACAATAAAGCATGCTTCCACAACTGGCAGTAACCACAGGAAGTAATCAAACTACAAACATTTCCTAAACCTAATCTGCTTCTGTTATTTCTCTAGGAGACCTTTATCCAGCAAAGGCAGTGAAGGGAAAGCAGTTCATTTATTTATTTCTCTTTGCACTGCAATAGGGCTAACCTTACGTACACCAATTTGGTATTTAACTGTCTTTCCCTTTCTTTTAAACAAACTTGAAAAATGAACCTAAACCAAGAGAACTGCTTTAAAAGTCAGAAATCAGCATCCGTGTGGCACAGGAGAGGTTTGCCAGTTCTCCTTTTCACATACTGCTGCTCTAATTGAAAAGGCAGAAACCAATTAAGTTTGACAGCTTTCAGTTACACAGAAATACCTGCATTTCTGCAGCAAAGATGCCATTCTACATCCCAGTGCAACATAAATCCATAATTCCCTTTCTGAAAAACATAGCATTTAAAAAAAGAAAAAAAGAAAAAAAAAGAAAAAGGAAAGAAAATTAAAAGGCAAGCTTTAAAGCTTCAGTGTGTCACTTCTTCAAAACGGTGTAAACTGAGAATCCTGATATGATCAGAAGTTAAAATCTAGCGCACATGCTAATAACCAGCAGGTTTCTATTCTAGACTCAACTACCTGAACAAACATAGAATCACAGTATCATTTTAGCTGGAAAAGACCTTTGAGATCACAGGTAATAAGAGAAGATAAATTCATAATTAGGAAAGATTAACTGCATTTCAAAATGGGCTTTTTTGACCAGTTGTTTGGGGTTTTTTCTAACAGGAAAGATGTCAAATAGTATTGGAAAAAAGGGATTTGTTCTGATCTCAACACCACTTTTACTTAAATTACAGCATAGCTGTAGCTGGTGGTGATGTGAGATCTTCCCCAGAAAATCCTGCAGAGCCCAGCTGAGGGCTGCAGGCGCAGGAGACACAGTGACAGGCTGAACAGGCACCACTGTACCATTTCCACAGTGCCACACACACCACTATTCACACTCAAGAAGGACCCCAGGTTCAGCCGTGCCAGTGCAATTCAGTGATGAGGTGGAAGAGACAGAGCTCACGCATTTCAGCAACTGTTAGGAATTGTCCATTAAGGCTCACTTTCAAGTTATCCCATAAATTAGGAACATAATTAAATCAGACAGAATATAAGCTGTTAGCACTTAAGTTATTTACAATAAATGATTGGTTTGTGTAAATGGACAGCGTTTCAGCCTTTTACGTATCAAGCACCAGCATACAACAGTGTCATTTTTGAGACTGAGAATTCTTCCACTAAATCTTTTTTAATGGGGACTGGAGGAATGACTTTGCAGTTGTTTGTCACTAAGCACTCGGAAACACGTGAAGAAAGCTGTGTGTGCACACTGACAGGCGGGCAGTAGGAATCTCTATGTCAAATACAGGAGATCGTATCAGGATCTTTACAACTGTACAACAAAAGTGCTAAATACCTTCTTACAGCAAAAGGTTTTGTTTAAAAACAAGGACCCCGCTTTCTGCTAATCCTCTGCTCTCCAGTGTGTCCTAGACAAAATGAGAGATATCTGATTCTGCATATAACCAGTAATGCGATGCTGTTAAACTCCTACTCTTCACGGGTTTATAAGCCCACTGCAAATAATTTGTTCCAGGATGCAATTTGGTAAAGAAAAGCTCAGTCCACAGATGATTTTAATACACTGTTTGCCAAAGAAACAAAATCATGTTAAATAACATTCCATTGTAGAATTTTTCTTCTTAGGAGGGCCAGAGGAAGTAAAACTAAGGACAATATCTTTCTCCTCCTCCTCAGTTATTTTTTCTGGCTTTACATATTCAATAAATCTGTAGGCAGGAAATGCATTTCTACATATTATATTTTAGCCAATGGCAAATGCAAACCACAAGATATTATTTACATCCTTCTTCAGCTTCCAGTCCTTTCTGTGGCTTCAGTCTCCCAGCCATCACAGCTATTCCAGATCTCAGGAAGTCTTATAAATAAGTCACTACCATCTCTGCAGATGTCCCCTGTTTCTGACAGCTTAACTAGCCAAAGTCCCTCTCCTAGCTGAAATAACAGCCTTACTTGTTTAACACAAAATATTTCAGGCCACTATCCCACCACAGAAACATATTATGAAACTCATAACTTGATTTGATAATACTTGAGTTTCTCAAAAGACAATATATAAGAAAAGCCATACTCAAAGCATGTGCTGCAACAAACGAGAATTGAGAAATAGAAGGATACCAAGCATTTCCCTCTAGCACAGCTCCTCCTGTTTCATGCCTGGGACAGAAGTGTTACTCATGGGAGATGAGGCCTTTTGTTAGTCAAATTGGATCAGCTGCTTCTGGTAACTAACCCCCTTTGCTAAACTAGTTGCACTAACTCAACCCACCCTTCGAATCTGTGACACCCGTTGTGTTCACAGAGCAAGAACGGGAGCAGCCCCACTGGGGTTTTGCCGCCGGGTTAGCCCAGGAACAGGAATGCACTGGACAGCATGAGGCAGGAGCAATTAAAGGGCACAATAAGGCACTTCTACCTCTCCACCTAAACGAGCAAAACGTGTGAGTGAGGATAACCCAGACCTCAAAATACAGTTTTGAGGGAGGCTGAGTCAGAAGGCAGCACAACCAGCTCAGCTCCCTGGAGCCAGCCAGCACCCCCCGGCCATGTGGGAACGCCTGTGGGGACCAGCGCCATGCACTCCCATCAGAACCACATGCATGACTTCCCATCCACGGAACAGAATCACAGAATCAGTTAGGCTGGAAAAAAAACTTTAAATCATCAGGTCCAACTATTCACATCAAAAGGTAAAGGTGAAGATACTATAGTTACATTTTTCCTAAAGAAAACAGCTCAGTTGTTTCAACTTGTTTCCTAGTTAAAAAAGAAGAAAAATACCCCACAGCCATACTTTATAATATGAACTCATGGAAAATGCACTCATTTCACTCAAAACCAGTGGAGCAAATCCTTCTAAATTAAATTGACCTTTGTTTTAAAAAAAATCATCTTAAGCCAATAATTTCCTATAAGTTGTAGGTTTTGGTTTCTGTAACTTAAAAATGTGCTTAGGGTTTGTGAGGGGTTTTTAGTTTGGGGGACTACTTTCTGTTGGTTTTCTCTCAACAACGTACCAAAACTTGCCTAAGGGGCTAAGACTCTCTATGCCAAGTTCCACCCAAAATTAATTTTAATGGCCAGCATTTTTAAATGCTCAAAACTGGAACCGCTAATAAGCCCTTAAATTCAGTGGTGCTAGCAGATGCCACCACATTATGTAACTTTTAAAGCAAAAAAATATCTTCTAGCAAAAGCATTTTAATGAAGGTTGTATTAACTAGTCTGCTGGTACTGAGATAAGTCCCCTGGAATGCAACAGAAAAGCTTTCGTAGCTGGTTTGAGGTTTTATTTCTGAAGAAGTGCTGCATACCACACTTGGGCCTATTTTGAGGTCTCCACTGGGACCCACCAGCAAGTTCTTCCTCCGTGAACCACCGCCTGACAAGAAAAAGAAAATGTATCACCCAGCCTTCATGTTACCAGATAATTGTCTGACAGAGAAACTAAAGTAACTACTGCAGGTAGACCTCTGTCTTAGACCCCAATGGCAGGCTCCAGCAGGGAGACAAACTGAATCGATCTACAAACACTGTAATCATTGCCTCTTTCCCTCCTGTCTTATAGATACTGGCAGCATTAGAAAACCTCACTTCTAAGTGACAATGTCATTAGATATGGCAGAACTGGTTATGGGCAAAAGTTACAAGTATGTGCACAAGAGGACAAGTCACACTAAACTCTCTGAATAAATATCATCAAATGCAACGGTTACTGATGGAGTTCTCCATCCTACTGCACCTTCAGCAAGGGTAAGGGTACTGCTGCAGAAATATCATTACTAGATGGAATTTTTCTGGTAGAAGGAGACCACAGAAATCTTCATCAGCAGGAAACTGAATAGAGGTGAGAATCACAATCAAGAGAGAGTAGAAATGACTCCACCATTCTGTTCTCTAGGAAGCAGCCAACTTCCCCCTGTGTCTCCCTCTTCACCAGTCAGTACAGAGTCTTCAGACAGCCTGCACCTACTGCCCATTATGGGTCAGGAACCTGCATCAGGGGCTTGGCCTTTACTTACTCCCATCACCCACACCCCACGCCCCTGCGGAGATAGGGCGACTTCTGAGTGGCATTTTCTTGTATTCTTTCTTTTTCAAGAACAGAAGATCAAGAGTTGTGGGGGCAACACTTTACATTTCACAAAGATGAGATCACACATTCGACAACTATCAGTCTGAATACTACTCTTTTAAGAATATTTACTTTTATCAGACAGCAGGTCACATTTTTAGTAACTACGAGATCATTATCATACAGGTCATGAGGTCAAGGAACAATAGTTAACAGGTACATTCTCCTAGTTGGGGGTGCATAGTACACTTCATCCAGTTAGTGATATTTTGGGGCAAGGGTGGAAAGGCTGACGTATTGTGTGTGGATTAACTCATTAAGAGTCAACAAGAAGCTGAATTACTACATTATTACGTACACAGAGGTACACCAGAGAATCAGATACTTCTGCCAGTGCAAATGCATGTGCTCACTGAGAGGTGTTAGCCAAGAAAGCAGATTACATCTGCACTCCAAAGGCTGAACTGGTTCCCAGTTCACTTTCGGATGCCATTCCAAATGTTGACTTATAAAGCTGTATGATACACAACTAGAGCCAAGGATACTGTAGAGAGGGTATCTCTTTCCGTGTATGGTACAGCAGAAAGGACACGTCTGCTTACAGCTCTAGGACTCAGCTTCAGAGAAAATGGAGCACCAGGATCCCTCAGGCCTTCGACTACAGTCAAGTCCCTTTGCCAGAGGCACACAGCTGCCCAGCACAGGGCCTTTCTGCCTATTGGGTTTTAGTCTGAAGACTGAGATGACAACTAAAAGACCATAGAAGAGTCAGTCCCAGGCAGTGACGGTCTAAGAGACCAAATACTCATATTGGAATTCATATCCACAGATTTGGAGATACAAAAACAATATGAAAAAAAAAAAAAAAACAAGTCCAAAAGAAAACAAACAAACAAACAAACCCAACCACAAAACAACAACAAAACCAACAAAAATCATGAAGTAGCAAGGCTTTTTGTTTTGAAAAAGAAAGAAGCAATTTCTACTACTGTCTACCTGTCCACAGTATTCCCCAAGCTCATCTAGATGGCAGGTCAGTATGGCACTGTGATCAGGAAGGCTCAATACACTCATCACTATGCCAGACCCAGACACCCAGCTAATGCCTAACCTGAGCATTACTGTCAAGCAGTACACCTAGTTACTGCACACTTGCTCATGGGAGCCCATATGAAGTCTACTATCCAGACTTCTAGCTTCAGCAACAAACTCTACTTTTAAAAAAAAGGAAAATTAAAAAAAGCACACACTTCTGTTACTCTGCATTTTCTCTAAGTCTAAAAATTGGTAGAGTGTATGACAGGTCCACCTCATTTTTCTTAATGATGTTTTTATTATTCTTTCACTCAATTAAAACAGAAATGGATATTGCATCTTCTGACTGTATAATTGTTATTGTAATCTGTTTTCGATCACTGCTTGGGAAATGGGTCCAAAACAACATAAACTATCCACAGCCTCAGAATACAAGTCATTTTCTTTTACTACGATACTTAAAGAGACATCTATCATGTTGCTCTGCTAACATGTTTGTGTTATGGCAAAGAAGTTATTTTTAAGTTGGGAAAAGACATTATGAAAATCACCTTTTACTCCGAAGTATTGTATAACTCATAATTCATAACTACCTTTCTTAATAACCATTCAAAATAATCAGGCTGGAAATTGTGCACATCTTATTTTAATATATAAATAATGGAAATGCATATAAACCAATATATGCTCAAAATATGGATTTATATTACTCTCAAAAAATAGTCTGGTTATAGTTTTGAAAATGACGTGCTTCATTTCCAATATATGCCTGTCACTTAAATTTATGGCAAAACACTCTCTTGTGAGTTTAGATTACCAGGATGGTAAATACTTCTATATGAGTTTCCTCACTTATCTGAAGTTTCTGCCCAAACGCTGACAGTGTCAGCAACTTCTCAAGAGTGAAGTGTTGGTGATATGGAAGTAAAGACAGACTAATCCAGTCGCTTCTCAACATTATACAAATAGAATGGTACAGCTGAGAGAGAGAGAGAAGGTAACCTTGTGGCTGTATGCAGTGATACAAATCATACTTTTGATATAAGAAACTCCCCTCGCAACATTTCTTGCCAGATTTAGTACCTTTGAAAAGATTTGCTGTCAATAGTGTCTTTTCATCTGTGTGTCTTTAGGGAACAAATAAGGAGGGAGCATATTTAAGTGGGAGACATTTCTACTGCACTCTGAAAATGCAGTGGGCATATTCTTATCTCAAGAGATGCTGCAGCTTCATATAAAATATAGTCTGATAGGTTATTTTTATTAAGCTTTTTCTGAGCTCTTTACCTTGCTGACACTGCTATTAACAAGGTACAGTTGCTCAAATTGTTTAATATTGCATGTCCATACAATTCAAGGACGTTGGTTAGAGCAAAATGACTGAACATTTTTACCATTAGCCAGATAATTTTCTATTTAGAACAAAAGTCATATGCTTAAACTCTTACCTAGAGCTACCTGTCTCTGTTCTTCAAGTTATTTCTGTTCCCTTCATACAGCTTCTACAAATAATGATAATCTTCTCTTTTTCTAACATCACTACATGAAACATCAATAATCATTCAACAGGAAATCCAGGATATATCTTGAGTTCAGACACAGTATTTCTGCCCTAGCATCCAGCTTAGGATAACAGCAATGCAGGGCTCACACTTCATTTTTTAAGCAATCTGTAAATTATTTGTGTAGCCTTATTCCAAGAAGTGCCTCCTGAAAGGAGGTTTTATGCAAGTCCTCAGGTATTAGCAACATCGACATTCACATCTTTAAAAACCAAAGTAAGAATTATACTTGAAAAAAAACAAAGCAAAACAAAAAACTAACCAAACAAAAAAAACCCCACCTTCGAAACGTTTTTTATAAGGGTTTCTCAATGTCAGCTGCCTTAAATTGCTAGTAGACAAATACCAACATCCTGTATATTTGTAAATCTTTGGGAATACCAGCAGCACTCCTACATATATTTAAAAAGAAAAAAACAACTGAAACTACAATTTCAAGTTTTTTTAAAAGTTCCCTAAAATAAAGGAAATAGTGCTGGAAATATGAAATAATTTTTCCCTTACCAATATCTGGATGAATGTAAATGATTACCCGGACAAAGTACACTCAACAGCTGCAGTACATGCTTTTCATACAAAGTGCAGGAACTCTGGATTAAAAAGAATTCCTAACTACAGAACTGTGACAATATGGACAACACAACTTGCTGGCTGAGAATGCATCACACATGAAGGCAGCCAGCACTTGTCAGTGGCCATGAGAGCCTCAACCAGAGGCTAACAATTGCCCCTAAATTAAACGGCAGAGCATATTTTCTGTCTTCCATACCACTAATCAATGTAAACTCATTTGTGTGCAGCCTCGCAGCAGAGACGCCGCTGATGAACATTCTGCAACAAGTACAAAGTTTGTTGGAGGGCAATTTTTTTTTTTAGTATGGCTAGAGGCTAGAAAACATTTCTCCAAAGCTATCACTCAGCTGCCTTTTGTCCGCTGTGAGTATTTCTTACATCTGCATTAGTGACACATGCCACCACGGGGACCAACGCATCTGACCCAGGACAGTAGGAACCAATCACCACATGGCAATTCCTTTTCAAAGCTAGAAAGGGCATTGGTTCCTTGTTCAGCACAGCAGGCTGGTTTCAAAACCACTTTGAGCTTCAAAAGGAGAGCACGCTTGTTCAGTAGTTACAGAGCCTGAATCAGGCACAGGTTATCTTGAACAAACCCCCATCGTATCAATTCAAAGGGACTTGGTAATACTTTATACCTTGAAAAAACAGGCCTTTAATCCTAAAAACACAGCAGTAGTTACTAATTTAACTAAATTATGAGGGGCAGTAATTAAAGGCCTAACTTAGCCATGCCTTGCAATTTGGGATTCAAAAGAAATCTTCCCGAGTTTTACAGATTTTGAGTTATTTTGAAAAGTTTAAAAATAAGATTTAAAAGCAGGTTGGGAACTGCTCAACCACAAAAATAAAAATTTTCCTAAACAGGTCACACAGAGATGTTTGGTGAATATAAATACATGACTGCAATAAACTCTCTTCATTTTACAACATCATAGATGTCATATTGTATTACCACGTTCTGTGTCAATGGGAGTGACAAAAATCATACGGGTTCAAGTATTTTACTTAAGCTCCAAATAACCATTGTGGCCCTTTTCCTCCCCATTCCACACAGACAGCTTTAAAAAAAACAGCAACAATAGAAAGTAACTGCAAAAATAAATATTCAGGCTAGCACCTCCATCAAGAGTACTGAACTCAAATATTTTTAAAGGAATTTTAAAGTAAGTGATACCATCTGAAAGTCTGTGCTACAAACCAGAAAGTTTCAATATGACATAGCTGTCTGTTGAAATGACGACTTGATTACAATTACATTATGCCAGGTTTTCTCTACTTTTAAATCTAGATAAAATATTCAGTACAGTAAAAGTATATAAATAGAATTTAAAGACCCCACAAAATTAAGTATTTGGGAAAAGACTCTTCAAACTTCACCTTAAGTGTTTATTCATAACAATAAAAAACTACTTGTCTTCCTTTGATGTCCGAATTCTTCATCTAAATTCTGAGTGGGAAATATGTTGCTATTTAATTTCTTGAAAATATGTTTCCTCATTGGCATCTTTATAGTTCTAATATGATTTTGCTATCTTCTTCAAGCATAAAAGCAATTCTGGGGAGTCACTGACAAACTCACCTTAACAGGAGTTTTCAAAGAATTGCCCTATAAATAAACAACAGTAAATATACAATGTTCTATACTAGTGAAACTAAGAAAAGGCAGGACTCAATTTATAAACTGAGGGGGAAACAGAGAATTAACATGGACTATTTCAAAGATGTTGGTTTCTTTCCCTTTCCTTCGGTTCATGATGAGAATAACAGCATGCACTTAACTAACATGATCATGGGTGTGGGGTGGGGAAGAAGTAGGGAGATGACTTGAAACACTTAGGAACTGTTGCAGGGCAAAAAAAAAAAAAGTCTCACTACCGCTAATCTTAAATCTTGAATTCAAAATTGTCCGTGGCTTTCTGAAGATGCAACTTAAGAGTTCCAAAATTACTCTAAACATCAAATTATGTCGAGGTCACTGACTGGGTGGATACCCTATATTCTGTTTAATGTGTATGTTCAATTGCACATATATTTTAACCAACTGTGTCTTTATTTTAATAACAGACCAAGTACTGAAAACACATGAAGAAAGACTATTTTTCTACCTCAGCAAAAATACAGCTGATACACTGTATGACCCTTCAGGAATGACTGTTCTGTTTATTCTATTTACAAAACATGACCTGATTGGAAAAGGGAGAGAGGGGTGGAAATCAGCAAAAATACCAGAAATTCATTTCTAACTATCAGTCCTGAAAAAGAAATCACTGTCTTGCACTTCTTACTGTTCCTGTTAAATTAGAGGTCTCTTCCTCATCATGTATCAGAAGCACGTAAAATCCAAGATTTCGCATTTCTTCTTAATCCCTACTGAATTATATCAAAGTATAAAGCAGCATTTTTCAACTATTCTGCCACAGATAAAATATATACACAAGCTGCTGGTTCCTGAACTAACAAGGATTTGCAGCTTTCACGCTTTTGTATCTCGTGCTTAATTCTTTCAAATGGCTACATACTTCTCTCAGGCAGCAGGTAGATATTCTTCATTTCGGATCCGGGGAAGAAATCTAAAACTTAACCTTTCACTTTACTTAGTTCCTAAGGACAAGAGAAACATGCTTTCTTACTCTTTTCAGGATTCCATTTAGAGCTCCACATTAACCAACCATTTAGAACAGAGGAGCAAATTTGATCAAGCTGTACCCTCCTGTCTCCACAGAAGTGGATTTTCTCTCCAGTAATACTTTAAATCCTTGTAAAAGATATAAAATGCAGCACAAACCCTACGATATTTTTGCAGAAGTATTTTGACAAACAGCTCTTTAGCCATTCTCAGTTGGTGTTTCTGTCACCCCAGAGACATAATAAAACTGATTTCTAACTACACCTAAGCACACACGACCACGATAGATCACAACTTTAGGGGGCTTACAGCAATCAGCAGCAGTCCTCCGAAGAGTCACTGCATCCACATTTCTGATACATCTGACTTTGTACAAGCACAGTGACCACAACTACTGATTAACATCCTGATCATACACTTTAGTTCAAATTGTCTGAAAGCTTTCCCCTCCATTAATATTCTGTAAACTGAATCACAGTTTTTAACAGTTAAATGAATAAGAACATATTACTATCAGACTGCGCCAAACTGATTTAACCAGAAAATGTTTTGTAATCATTTCCTGCTCCAAATTTGAACATGTTCCCTTGGTTATATTTTGGTTCTATGTCTCTATTTCAGCAAAACCAAACTTCAGAACCACTCATTCTGCATACTGGCATTTTAAGTTGCATTCAGAGGCTTTTGACGCTTATTTTCTATGTTCTTCAAAATCAACACATACATATATATATATATATATATGCACATCTACTCTTACACAAACAGGTTCATGAACTGCAATCAACAATTTTGTAAATATAAGTTTCCTAGTCATTAATCATTTCCTTTTTTTTAATCCTTATGGAGTGAATTACTAACTGAGAGGAGATGCCAATTCTAGTAAGTGAATGTTACCCAATAGGGATATAAAGCTGTCAACACCATAGTGCTCTTGCTTGCTCTAAACTCTCTCCCAGGCTTCATATGTTTTTTAAAGTGATATTAGCCTATTTTTCCCAGGGACCTTTCTAAAACCTGCCTCTCCCGAAAATCTGAACACTTGTGCATTATTACATACAGGTTCTAAAACAGACAGGCTAGATAACTGTTGAAACATTTTAGAAAGCACAGGGTTAGTCAAGCAAACCAAAACTGGACTCTAATACATTGGACTGACACTAACAACATTGTAAATAGCACCAAAAGTTTTAAATCCCCTATTAAACACAACCTTTAAGGCCTCGTTTATCTTTTTAGTGACCTTCACTAGTTTATTATAGCTGTTGTAAGGGCCCTTTGAATTAAGTACATTCATGTCAGGAGTAGAAAAAAACAGGAGACTCATAAGGCAAAATTTCTCATGAGTACAATTGATTTTCTGTCTGCACTACAAAAGCTTATTTTAAAACACTTTTTCACTCATAAAGATAGTGAGAAAGCTAGAAACATCTACAGCACTACAATATTTCTCTATTTCTCAGGGAAGTCACTAGAAAAATAATTGCAGCAAACACTATGATTATAAAACTGGTTACCAAAGGTCATCAGGCTCATCATGGCACCAGGCAGTTGAGAGCTTATTGCTCTGCTCTCAGGAATTAACTTCAGAAACATATTATTACACCAAAAAAAACCACTTGACAAACAGAAAGGAATTTCAGCATTTACATATCTAAGGCCCAAAATGAGACAAAAAAAGAGAATTGCTAGCATTTGTCTTTGCTTTCAAAATCTTTAGATACACCTTACAGAATTAAAAATAAAACAGAACAAAAACTAAAGTGGTCTCTAGTTTTTAGTAATATATCTCCATTTTTGTCCCAAGTGAAATTCACATTCAATAAATACTAGCAAGGCGTGAGAAGTAAGAATAAACTGAAAGACTGACAATTGAAGCCTTAGATGTCACTTTACTATGACTTTGAATCATTTCCTTTTTGTCAAACTCTATGCACAATACTAGGAGAACCTTTATTAATATTTATTTGAAAGAAGTTTTATACTAATTTACCAGTAGATTAAAAGTCTTTCCACAAATGTCTACAGCTGCATTTCACAATTCAAATGAAAAAATTACTAACACCACAGTGACCCCTGCAAAGCTACAGATTTCCAAAAATGCCTGAAATGTGTGTGATCTCTATTCAGGAAAAGATCACTTGGTCACACCAGTTCTTAAACATCAAACTTGAAAAACAGCAGAATACAAAATATCTGGAAATTAGCTATGTTGAATTATTGTGAGAGTATTTCCAGGAGGAAAAAAATTAAATCAATTTTAAGCAGCACCATTATCTTATTAAAAAAACCTGCCTTAACTAATTTAGTATTGAGTATTATAGAACCTAGATAAGTATTCAGACAAGAATAATTTTCTTCTTGCTTTCACTATCAATAAGAAGTAATGAATAACCTTTATTATGAACAGCCTAAATGCAAAGAGATTGAAACTGTTTAAAGAACACCAGCTAAGAAAAAGAAAATCTATTACTCCGGCATTTCTTATTTCCCCACACTTTTACACTTCAGTCTGCAACATCTTTATAAATGAACTGAAGAGTAATGATTGAAAACGTAAGCTCTTAAAAGTTTGCTTTCAGAAATGAAAGTCCCTTCCTTAAGTGGAAGAAATCTTCCATAGCTTAGCAGGCCAGATTCACGCTGAGCCACTGATAAAACTATAAAAGCTGCTAAATTTCTCTTGGATAACACAGCTGCAACTAGAAAGCAACGTATATATTCCAAAACATTTTAAAACATTCCTTTAAAGTATAATTCTTTCTAAAAATGCCCCAAGGAAAAACATTACAGCTCTTGTTCTAACATTCCCTTTAAATCAAGCAGCTATAATGCCCGAGTCTCAAGAAAGGCATCCAAAACTACATATATTACTTTTTATATGATTAGCTAGTTCATTTTTACAGTTACTCAACAAATTATTTCTCCACCAGTTTGTAGGTACAAGAGTATTACAAGTCTTTCACTGCAAAACTGTTTCTTCTTTTTCCATACATTGGAAGAACACAGAGAAGAGGTTTAAAAAACAGATATATAGTCATTCAAGAAACAGAAAAAAACGGTGAGCTCTCTTACCCTTCATTAGGTATATAAATGAATCCTATGATTTTAAAATAAAATCTGCAGCTCCTTAGCAAACTTGAGCAATTAGGAAGCCTATTGAGCCAAAGAGCTCTAAAACAAGCATCTAATGGTAAAATCGCTAAATAAACCTCACGTAATAGAGAGTCATGTGACAACTGTACTAAAGTATCTCTTGAAACGCCATTTACACAAACTCTTTGTGTATAAACAACTACAATGGTGTGTTACCACTCTGCTCATTTTAAAACACAAATAGAGATTTTTTTTTTAAAGTTATTTGTAGCCTTTCCTGCAGTATTCGGCTCACAACATCTGGCTGATTTCAAGATTTTAAAATGTATTTTTTCCTAACATGAGGCTGCACTGTGTTAAACACGACAAGATCAGAGTTAAGAGGAAAAAAGAAGGCATGTAAGAGCCTGGAAAGTTTATCTGCTTGGAACAAAAGAGGGGGAAAAGACAACCACAAGTGTCATTTAAACATGTTCTAAACACAAAACTGAGCAGCAACTCGAAAGAAAATTGTGAAAGATTCAGTATTCTAGAGAATTGCAGGAAAGCTGCAAAACTAATTCTCAACATATTTGCTGAAAGCGCTGAAGCTTGCATGTGCTTTGCCCTGTCCTCTTTTACAACAATTGCTACAAAATGCTACTTACGGAAAGAAAAATAAAATCCCTAAAAGCAAACATACACGCTGCCGTTTTTCCCACCCTGGAGACCCCGTTCTCAGAGCTGTGAGGGCGGGGGTAACACACCTAACCCATGCCACCCGCACCCGTGAAGGCAGCCCGGCTGCCCGCACCTCACCGGGAGGCGATGCCCAGTGCCGCGGGCGCTGCCCGGCCCGGCCGCTCCGTGCCCTCCGGGACGGCCGGCGGGGCAGGAGGATGCCCGCGGCTGCCCTGGGGCGACCCGCAAGGAGAAAGCGCCGAGCGGGAACAGGCTCTCACCCCGTCACCCTCCGGCAGGATCAGGCCCGGCCCTTTGTGAGCCGCCCGGCCCGGTGTGGCCTCTTTCGGCAGGCGGCCTCCTAACGCGGGAGCGCTGAGCGCCGCACACCGCTCCCAGTCCTCCCCGGCGGACCCCCATCACCGCAGCGGAGCCGAGCCGCCCAGCGCTCTCCTTAGAAAGCCGGCAGCGGCTCTCCGGCTGCCGCACGGTCCCGCCGGTCCCTCCGTGCCGACCCGCCCGCCACACGCTGCCCCGGGGCCGCCGAGAGCGCGGCCGCTCGGTTACCTCCCACGGGCTTGGTGACGGCGCCGTTGGGCCTCCCGCGGGTGCCCATGGGGCTGCCGTTCTGCTCCAGCCTGGCCACCTTCCCGGGGGGGGGCCCTTTGACATCGGGGCTGCCGCTGCCTCTGTCGGGGCTGTCCCGCAGGCAGGGGCTCTCGCTCCTCCGCTCCATGCTCGGAGACGCGGCTCCCGCTGGCAGGTCGCAGTAGAAGGAGCACGGACCTAGGGCGAGAGAAACAAGGGGCGCTTCAGTGGCCGCCGGTCCGCGCCGCCGCCCGGCACCGGGCCCCGCTCGCCCGCCCGGGCCCCCGCAGCGCGTCTCCCGGGCGGCCCAGCTCAGGGAAGCCGGGCGCGCTGCCGTCCCGCTCCCGCCGCCGGAGCCGGCCCCTCTGGAAGCGAGCGGCGCGCCTGACCCGCCCGGCCCCAACCTGCGGCGAGCGAAGGCAGGCAGCGCTGCGCCCCGGTCCCCATCGCGCCCGGCAGGCCTGCGGGCAGCAAGGAGCACACCCGCCCGCCGCAGCCAGGTGCCGCGCCCCCGGGGGCCGCGGGGAAGAGGCTGCCAGTCCAAGCGGCCCCGCTGGCACGGCCCCCCCCGCGCCAGCCAGCTGTGCAGCCACGGAGGAGCCGGCTGCTGGAGAGGAAGCCTCTAGCGAGCGGCTCCCGCGAGCTGCCGCTGTACTTACTGCTTATAGCCTGTCTGTAAGTTGGCTGAGTTGGGCTCTGTCCATGGATCAGAAGTAGAGAATCCAGGGTGGAAAGTTTTCTTGTTTCCTCCTCTCACGCCGCGTTCTTCCCTTCTCCTCCTTCCCCCCACCCCCAGCCCCCTCCTCGCCCTCCTCCGGGGGTGCCGGGGCGGCGGGGCAGGGGCTGCTGCCCGCGGGGCGGCAGGGGCAGAGCCCCTTTCCCGGAGGGTCCCGGGAGGCGAGTGGAGCGGAGCGGGGAGGTCGGGACGAGGGGGCGGGGAGCCGCGGGCTGCGGCGCGGAGGAGAGGGGAGAGGGAGACGACTTCTCACACCTTCAGCGGAGAAAATCAATACCGGGGGAGACGGGGGGAGGAGAAGAGAAGGGAGCGCCGCTCTCCCGGGCTCCGCGGCGGCGGCGAGTGCCTGGCGGCGCGGGGAAGCGGCGGCGACGGCCCCCGGTGTGTCACTTTCAGTCGCTCCCTCCTCTGCCAGCGACAGCAGCGGCAGGAGGGACTCGCCACAGAGAGCGGAGAAACGATTATTAGTTGCGTTGAGTCATCGAGGCAAAGTGAGTCCTTTTTGGGGTTGTCCTTGGTTTCGGGTTTGGTGTGTGTGCACGCCTGTGTGTGTGTGTCTGCCTGTCTGTCTGCGCGGCGTTCCCGTCCCAGGGCTGTGCATCCCAAACATCGCCACCCCTCCTCGCCTCCGACACCCCTCCCCCTCCCCGCCCCCCCGCAAAAATCAAGTCTCGGTGCTATCTCGGGATCGGGCGCAGACGGGCGCGCAGCAACCCACCTCCTCCCGGACCGGCCCGCCCCGCGTAGCCCCAGCCCCGGCCCCGCTGCGCGCAGGGGTGGGAGGCAGAGACCCACCTGGCAGGAAATTAAACACCAATAAATAAATAATACATTTCGCACGCGAAAAGGGAGCGCGGTGCCGCGGGAAGAGAGGGCGTAGGGAGGGCGTAGGGCGGGCTGGGTGGGGAAGGGGAAGCGTGGCAGGACGAGGCGGTGGTGACAGGAGAGATCCAGGGCAGAAAGGCGCAAGGACAGGGGCAATCAGGCTGGGGGAGGGCCGAGGGGGGAGGAGGAGGAGCCGGGAGAAGGGGAAGGGCGTGGGCGGGGGGGGGAATAGTTGGGGAAGCCGGAGTTGAGGACACCGGACTGACCGAGGAGGAGCGACGCTGCCACCGACATTCAGTCCCGGCGCCCCTGTCGGTCCTGCCACCCACCCCCACCCCCGCCCCCTCGGGAGCCGAGCGGCGGCGGAGACCCTCCCGCAGCCGCTCCCCGCCGGGGCGAGGCGGCAGTAACTTTTCGCGGTGCGGTGCGGTGCGGGCTGCCCGCCCCGAGGGCCCGCCGCGCTTCCTCCGGGCCGCCGAGCGGCCCCAGGTAGGGCCCCGCCGTCGCCCCGCTCTCCGCGCCCGGCTCCACGCAGTTACCGGGGTGGTCCTGAATAATTGATGGCGGGGGCCGGGAGGAGGTGACAAGCGGGCAGGGAAGCGCTGCTGCTGCCGCTGCTAAATTATTTAATAGCGGAGCTCCGGGTAGGGCATGACAGCGCTACGTAAGTGCAGCCAGCGGGGCGGGCAGAGCTCCGGCCGGGAAGTCGCAGCGGGGCGGGATCGAGCCCCTCACCGGTGCCGAGGAGGCGAGCGGTGACCCGGCAGGCTGGCAGGCACGCGGTCCCCTCTCCCTCCGATGCAAGGTGCACCGCGCCGCTCCCCGGGCTCGGCGGCGGCGCGGGCGCGTCCCCGAGCGGGGGCCATACCCGGGCCGGGGGGCGCCCCGAGGGCCCGCAGCGCCCCCTGCCCGGCCCGGGGGGCGCGGGGGAATGAGCGGCGGCCCCGCACCGCCGAGCCCTCTCCGCCCGCCCGGCGGCGGAGCGACACCCCTGTTAAGGTGGACCGAGGGAATCCCTCCCGGCGCGCGGGGCGGGCGGCGGACGGGCGGTGGGGGAGGAGGCGGTGGCGGCGGCCACCCGAGGTGCCCCGACGCCCCCCTCCCCCGCCTCCCCCGCCGCCCGTCCGCCGCTGGCTCCCTTCGGGGTGCCGCCCTCCCCGCCATGCCCCCTTAAGAGCTCTGCCTTTTACGGTGGCGTCGGAGGGTCAAAAAAAGGGGGCTACGGGGGGGGGGGGAGTTTTGTGGGGAGTGGAGCCTCCCCCGTCCCGGGCACGGCAGGAGTGGGGACCGGCGGGATCAATCACGGTCACCGGGCAGCCCTGGAGACAGGGTTTCGTTGTCCCCATAAGTGCCCGGGGAGGATAGGGTGGGCAGCAGCGGTTGCCCCGAGCCCGCACTCAGCCGTCCCGATGCTGCCCCGGCGTTTGGAGGAGGGTCAGGTCCCCGCGGGAGATCGGCCGCCGCCGGCCCCGCCGCGCCCCTCCTTCCCTCCTTCCGAGCGGCACTGACAGCCCGCCCGAGCGCTCGGGTGGCCCGGTGGGCTCCGGGCCGCCCCTGAAAGCGGTACCGGGAGAAGCGGCGGATCCCCGGGCAGGGTAAGAGAAATCATCCCTTCGCTCCGCACCCGACCTCCGGCCCGGCCCCGAAAAGCAGCGCCAGTTGCGGCTTCCCCCGCCTCGGCCGAAGGATTCGTGTCTCTCCCCGCCTCGGCAGGGGCAAGGGGACCCGCCGCCAAAGTCTGGACGCGGTGACAGCCTTGGCCCGCGTGAACGCGGGTGGGCGCCGGGTCCTACCGCCAGCTGAAGTTTGGGGAGCCGGAGAAGATGCGGGGACAGCGAAGGCCGAGGCTGGGGGGCCAGGACTCCCGCAGCGTTCGGAAGAGCGAGCGCCGATGCCGGGAAGGCGGCAGGCTGCGGAGGAGAGAGCGCAGCGGCTGCCGCCAGCCGGGTCTCCTGCCGTCCCTCTCAGAAAGGAGCTTCAAAGTTTGGAGAACTCTCGGTTTTCTTTTCAAATAACCCGATCTAACTTTCCTCCCCCCCTTTTTTTTTTTCTTCCCCTAAATTTGATAAAGCTCAGCAGCAGCTCTTACATGGAAGTTAACGTTTTCCACCAGCTTCGAATAATTGAATAATGTTTTGTTCTTACCTTTGATGTTGAACTACGAATTCCCGCGGATCAATGGCCAGAAAGTTAGAAGAATTGGTGATTTAGGACTTCAGTACTTCTGGAAAAAAAAATGCCAATGGTTTAGCCAGGATCTTCCCTGTCTGATTCGTTACTATTATTATATCTGATGATGTGAATGGAAGGAGAGATTCAATCCAAGCCCATTAATGAGCTATTTTATAAACACCACCGTCTGAAGATCTTCATTTACATTTTGTCAGTGATCCTTTCCTTAACAGCGGAGACGTGTGGCGACAGCGCGATTACAGGACTTTAGTAAAGCTCCTATAAGAGTATGACTGGCTTGTTAATCGATTAATATTTTATTAAGTGTAAATATTTTATAAAGTTTTTAGGAAAACTATCGATTCTAAATTATTAAACTAGTCAGAATGGCATTTGAATAATGCATAAAATTAAATACATTTAAATATATATGTAGCGATTGCTTCATTTGCAATGAATCCCCTGCACCTCTCCCGCTTTCGTTTTTTTTCTCTTCACCGGCAGCTGGTTTCTCATTTGCACGTTCACTGGGATATCAGGATCGCCAAACACGTGTTTATTGTGTATTTATAAACTGAAAGTTTATAAATAAAAAGTTTTGAAAAAATAACTTTGAAATCGGGAGCGGTAACAATTTTAAAATTTTGACGCGGAAGCAAAGGGGCTTGTTAGTGAAACACGGAAACTGAACTGAGTTCGTACAAATTTTTCTGGTTGGTAACTTCTGTTTTGTAAACACTTAATTCAGACAGATTTTATGAAGCATGATGCTTATTTTTCTTTTACAGATTTTTCCCAATAAAAACCTTTTCTTTCTGTTTCAAATTACAAACAGTTTTTTTCCCGTTGCATGATTTTCACATGTTGTCCTTATTTCCACTGGAAAAAAGGACGATTATTTCCCATCGCTTTCCTCATCCGTCTTCAATCTTTCTATTTTAAAAGGGCTTTTTTTAAAAAAACAATATTAAAAACTTATATTTTTTTCCTAACACGAACTCCAGTACGAGAATTTTCTGCTCTCGCACTCTATTGAGCGCAGGAGTGCATGCGCTGCGAGTGCCCAGCTCTCCTTGTTGCTGCCGTTCATGGACGCCTTAAGTGATTGATTGCCAAAAAAATTTGAACAAAAACACCTCCTTGGAAAGGTTTGGTTTTCATTAACTACGTCTTTTAAAGGCAAAACGCATGGAAGCGATCACAGCTCCGTGCCCGCACAGGCTCCAGAGGCCGGCGGCTGCCGCCGCGGGCGCTCGGGCTCTCGCCGTCCGCGATGCCGCTCCCGGGCCGGGTCAGCCCTCGCCCCACGCAGCCGGCCCCAAAACGGACCGCCGTGCCTGGCAGGATGCGCCGAGGCCCCGGGCGCTCTTCCTCGCCTCCTACTTTGTCCCCCTTCCGCCCAGTGGCTCCCAGGGGCCACGGCGCCCCGCAGGACGGCATTCTCCCCGCGGGGCTCGCCCGGGGCTGGGCGCCCGGCCCGGGCCGAGGAGGGGTCCCTGGCCTCCACACACTTGGACCCGGGGGGGCGCCAGCCCACCACCCGCGGTCACCGCCTCGGATCGCGGAGGTCCCGGGACGCCGCGACGGCACAGCGGCCCCGGGATGGGAGCGGGGTGGCCCCGCAGCACCGCCGGGGCAGCGCAGGGTTCCTGCGGGGGCGGCGGCCGCAGCGGGCACCGCCAGGGCGCCGGGGCAGGCGGAGAGAGGCGGGCGGCTGCCGCAGGCGAGCGCTCCTGTCTCCCCGCTCGGGCCGGGCTGCATCGCGGCGGGACTCGAGCCCGCGGCCGCTCCTGGGGGCCGGGACCACCCGCCCGACCCGTCCCGGCGCCTCCGCCTTCGCACAGCGCCATCGCGCGGGCAGCGGCGCCGGCGCAGCCTGGGGCGGCCGCGGCTCACTCCGCCCGCGGCCCCGGCGCTGCGGGAAGGGCGCCGCACCTGCCGCGGGGCCGGGTGGGCTCCCGCCGCCACCCTCCGCTGTGCTCTGGGCTCCTGCCGCCACCCTCCGCCACGCCACCCTGCCTGCCACGTGTGTAGGGGCTCCGGCACCCGCTCCTCGACCGGGCCCGGACAGGGCAGAGCGGTGACACGGGCAAACCGGCGGCGGGCAGCGCCGGGGGGCCGACCTCCTGCCCGGCCGCACTTTTTTCACGCTCCCCTCGAAGTCCGGGAAAGGCGCTGGGCAGCCGAGGAGCCGGCACCCCCGCGCCTCTGCGGGGCGGCCCCGGCATCAAGCTCTCCCTATCGGGGACGAGCCGTCTAAACCCTGCCGCCACAGGAGGGATTCCTACTCCTCCGCACTACCGCGATCCCTCGCTCGGCGCCAGGTTCAGGAGGTGAAGCCAAAACGAAACGAAAGTGTCCCTGAGCCCAAGGGCGAGAGAAGCTCGGCCCTGCCCTCAGCGCTTCGAGGGGAGAGTTCTGACTCCTGCCGACAGTGCCGGCAGGGGCACGGCGCCGGCCATCGTCCTTTCCCAGCCGCAAGCCGCTGCTTTCCCGCGGCAGCCCTAAGCAGGCGGCTGTCCGGACGGGGAGTGCCACGGCCGCGGGGGCCCGGGCCCGGTACAGCGCCTCGGCCCCGCGGGAACCGGCTCTGCCGCCCCTGCGCACCTCCCGCTGCCTCCAGACCCTTCGGAGGCCACGCGGCTCGTTCGTGCCGTGCCAATGGAACAAGCAAAATTAAAAACAACAAACCAAAAGAGTCTTTTCGGCGTCCGAGCTGCGACCAAACCGTTTCGGGACAGCAGTATCTCTGCAGAACTACCCTCGCCTCTATTCTTCCCTCACTGGTTTTATTAATAAGTCTTTTGCCGCTAACGCTGGTGCTACGGAGAAAGAGCTGTGGACAACAGAGAGGCAATCTCTACAGCCAGACGTGTACAGGGAGGGGAACGAGTCGGCCGGAGTTGTTATTACAACGTATTTCGGTGCTCAGAAGGCAGCGCAGCCCCGGCTCACCGGCAGGCCGGGCCGCCTGGACTCCTGGTGCGGGGCTGAGCTGGCCGCTGCCGGGGTCCTGCCTGGCTCTCTCATGCCCTCCGGCTCCCCACTGCGATCTGCAGACTCCCCGTGTTCCTCACACACGTCTCCAGATCTTGGCTCTCCCCCTGGCCACGGGTTGCGTTCTCCCGCAATCGTACACTGAAGTGCTAACCGCAAGGGACTTCCTCCGTGAGATATCACGCTCATCGACCCACCTCACCTTAACAGACCTACGAGACTCTTCAGTACTGTATAGCTTCTCTAAAACAGTTCCGTTAAGATTTGTAAACTGTCAGGAGCAGAGAGCACAGAGCTAAGCGCCTGTGCCCTGTGGCTCTTTTCCTTCAAATTAGTAGCTTATAGCTGCAAATGAAGGAAGAGTTTTGCCACCTTCGTTGCAATTCAGGGAAATTCCCTAGATCCGAGAAAGAAGTGACTAACAAGTCCTGCGGTGAACCCCGCCACTCGAGCACCAGCTGCGGCTGCTCCTTCGCCGCAGCCCAAGGCTGTTTGCCCCGTGCCGGGCGGCGCCCCCCGCTCCCACCCCGAGGCGGCCGTGCGGGAAAACGAGCATCCTGCCTGCCACGCACTGCCGCAGTTGCGGCGTGAACGAATGAGGGAGGGGGCTGCAGCAGCGAGCCGTCCCACTGGGCCCGGGACCCAGCCCAGCGCCTGCCTTTACACCCTATACGTGTCTACGGGGTGCGGGGTGCCGGGGCAGCCCGCTCTTCCCTTCCAACCGCGGTCTCGCACGGGGTAAGAGCGAGTGACGGCGGAGCTCAGCGGGACATGCCGAGCGTGTAAAGCTGAGGACTCGTATCCCGAGGCACGAATCGTTTTAGTTACAACGATTTACGTAAATTAGCAAGATATCAGCCCTTCTGCTCCGTCAGGCTTCGACCTGAAAGTACAGCATCCCCCGCCCACGTTGGACACCATCGCCTGCCAAGCGCTCTCCAAGTTCCTAGGGTCGGCGGAGACCAGATGAGAGTAAAGACCCCAACAGAACCGCGAGGACAGAGCCCGTTCCGAGCCCCCTTCTCGTGAATTTCCCAACGAGCATTGCTCATTGCCCAGGACGGCAGTGCTCATTAGCGAGCACTGTGCCACAGGGCTGCCATTTTCCTTCTAAATCCAAACTTTGCCCCTTAAAACGCACTCTTGTCTTCGTACGCAAACCGCCCGTGTTAATGAAACTCCCAGCAAATGCATAGGGAGAACCCTCCGCTCTGCGACACGAGGCAGCAGCTCCCGCCGGCTCCTGCCACGCTAAATGGTGCTCAGGGAGCAGAGCTGTGGCAGGATCGTACGGGGGCCGGTGCCGGCCCCCACCTCCCGTCCTCACCTCCACCGCTCCCCTGAAGCCAGAGGCAGGTCACCCTGTGACAGAACTGAGCCCGGCCGGCAGCTGGGTTTACAGTTTTCAGTGCAAATAGCTGAAGGCTGCTGATCTCCTCAGAGAAGAGGGGCACAACAGTGCAGGGGATTTCGAGTGAAGATAAACAGCAGGGGTTTTATTGAACTGTAAAGGCTGAAAAGGCCGTTGAACAGATCGAGGAAACGCACCCTTAGTACACACGAGCCGCAAACATCCCGCAGCCCGGCCCAAGACAGTGGCAGGCAGCTCAGAGCCTCCCGGCCGCGCCACGAACCGGGCTTGTCCCTGGCGAAATGTCTGCAGCTGGAAAGCTGCGAGAGGCTGACCGGATAACGCTCAGGCTTTTTAGGCTTTCTCGAGCCCTGTACTGCTACCAACGGGGCTTAGCAGGGCGCTCTCTGCAGAGGGACCACTCATGGGGCCTCGGGGCAGGAAAAGGCCAAATCCTGTCGCTTTTCCTCCTGCGAACAATCCTACCGTCTTTTCCCGCGACTTCTAAACTTTGACAGCCAATATGCACAAACACAAAGAGTTTCGGGTCATGAGCTGGTATTCGGCACGTGAAACGGCCCCTTCCGGGGCTGCCTGCCCGCTCCCAGCACCTTCTAGAGTAGCCAAAAGGCAGCCGCTGCCCGAGGTAGCCCCCGTAGCCGTGCCAAGGTGGCGTCCTTCAATCTGGACGTGGCCTCCCGGTGCGGCCGAACGAGGCAGATGCCTATCCGACAGATGCCGAGGCAGCGGGGGCCTGGGGACACTGCCCTGCCCTCTTGGCTCCGCGGGGTTGGCCCCCCTCTGCTTCCACATCCGACGACGACTCTGCCTCCGTGCCACCCTCGCCCCCTTCCTAAGTGGCAGGCAGGGCGAGGAGAGGGCCGGCAGCAAGTGGCCGGCCGCCGGCGGGGGCTGCCACCTCGCAGTGCGGGCGCAGCCGCCGCCTGCGGAGCCGCCGTGCCCGGGAACAGCAGCGGTGCCCGCGGCGCCACGCACCGCTGTCACGCAGCGAGCGCGATTACTCCTAAAGCCTCTTTCTCTTCCAGCCCTTGCGCCTCCCCCGGCCGCCCTCGCACCCCCCGGAGGGGCCGCCGGCCTGCGCGCAGCTAGGGCGCTCCCGTGACAAATTTCACGTTTGTAACGGGACTAGTGAAAGGTATCCGCCGTTTGAAATCCCATTACAAAACCAGAGCAGACGCAGTGCTCGTCTGCTCCCCGTCACGGAATCGCTCCAACTAAATCAGCATCTATCAAGCGAGTTTGTCCCCAGCGGGGACGGCAGCTCTCGCTTACTCTGCTCCGTGCACCGCTGCAACTGCTGCCCCGGGAAGAGCCCTTCAGCCACACCGCCCCTGCGGGGTGACACGATTAGTTCCTCCTGGCCAGCGTTTCGCTGGGAGCAGAGGCACCCCCTCTCCCGGCCGAACGGGCCAGCGCCGCTACCCCACGCCCCCGCAGCCTCCCCACCCCACGAAAGACGAAACGCTCCAAGATCTCTGCGCTTTGTCAACGCAATGGAGTATTTGACAGCCACAATTACCTGTAAATATTCTGACCGTTTTTGTATACGGGACACTCTTAGCCTTAAGCCTGGCAAGCCTCACGCGAGCGGAACTGCAACACTACCGCAACTTCACCGCGGCAGACGGCAAAAATCCGCGCTCCACTCTCGGCACTGAGTGCGATCCTCCTCGGCACCGCGGAGCCCAGAAGCGGGAGAGACAGCTACCGCTTCCCCTTCTCCGCACTCTGAAACGCAACAGCTAAACACTCGATTTAGAGCGCTAACATTTAGGCAAGAATTCAAATCAGTCACAGCAAAGAAAAAAAATAAAAAAGAAAAAGGTGCCTGTTATCAAATCGCCCTTTCGGACAAAAAAAAACCCGATTCACACACGGACAAATAAGGTGCCAGATTTTCTAACATATTTGCAAACGCAGTTTAAGAAAAAACAATCATGAGATCTGAGATGGTCACTACTAAATGAACTCAGAGATTTCATAATCGGTCTTCCCATTTTTTACGTCAACCTCTCCCTTCCCTACCCATCATATCAGAAAAATTAGCAGCGAGGAATTACCTGTCTGCTTCTTTGCGCCTCCTTCAAGTAAAGAAGGTAAAAGTCACTTCATCTATTAGCTTGTATAAGTAATAAAGAGGTGGTAACTTTGAGCTACCACATTTTGAAGATTGTGTCACATGCTTTAGCATAAATAAGGGTGTTATAGCCCTAGCGATTACTGGATCAATGCATTTGTGCAACAACTTGTGATGCGTTTGGTTGTTAGCAGGTATTTGTTCTGTCCCTGGGAACAGCTCTGCACATCCCATCTCGCTAAGACGGACATAAACAACAACAGCCTCTCAGTTTCTGCGGCGTCCCTGCGCGCGTTTACCGAGCGGAAAGGCGGTTTGTCAGCGCCTTGACTCTGTATCAGCTTATTATGAACCAGATACGGAATTTCTCGGGCTGCAGCATCTCCCTCCGCAGCGAGGACAAGACGGAGGTGCAGCGGTTCCTGTGCGTGCCCTCACTCAGGATGGGGTCATGGCGTGTGCTTTCTGTCTCCCCCCACACCACAGGGAGAAATTTGCCCACCTTTTTCAAAGTTTCTCAGCCCTGTACAATTTCTAAGTAGCTTGTAAGAGAGGGGGCTGTTCAGGAGCCCGGCCACACTGTCGGCCAGCTCTAGAGGATTTTCACAGAACTGTCCCGCTCCCACTGAGGGGCCGCGAGTGGGCGCCCAGCTGCGAGCGGAGCACGAGCCTCGCAGGGGCGAGCTGGCGGCACCGCGCACCCCGGCGGCTCCAGCCTCCACCCCTGCTTGATCCGCTCCCAGGCTTCCAGGGAGCTCGAGCCAGTCCCAAGCCGCACGGCGTCCTCGCCAGCCCGGCGGCGAGACGGGCAGCGATACCTCCCCAGGCAGTCACTGCTGCCCGTGCTTGTGGGAGCCCACAGCCCTGCCAGCTTGCCGCACTAGAGAGGGAGGGGACACTGAGTTTCGCCAGGCACCGGACTGACGGGGAAGCCCCCATGCAAGCGGAGCTGGGCTCCAACTCCTACGGGATGGGAAGAGGACAGACCTGCTCCTGCCACGTCGGGAGGGAAGTGACAACAGCATCCAGACTTTGAGACTTTTGGTCTCAGCGACCCTCGGCGCCCCCAGCTGCAGTGGGGGCCGGGCCAGTGCGGGGCGGCAGGTGCTGCGGGCCAGCACGGCGGGGCACAGGGCTGGAGGTGACTCCTGACCCCTCGGTGCCGGCGGTAACCCTCCGCCCCGCTCGCTCTTCCAGTCACATCTCGAGCAGAATGAGAGCCGAGTGTGGCCCAGGGATGTGGGCAGGGGAGGGGACAGCAGAAGACGCCTTCCCGATCCTCTGAGTGCCGTCTGCGCCCTCCGTCGTTTCCCTGGGATGTTACGAAGGCCAGCCGGGCCTCCCGCCCCCTTCCCCTCGCAACGCCGCCACAGCGCAGGGCCGGGAGAGGGTCGGGCCTCAGCCCCTGCAGATAGGCAGCCCCCCGCCCCGCCAGTGCCTGGCCGGAGTGCTGAGCCCGGGGACCGAGGCAGCCACGCCCGGGAGCTCCGCACATCACAGACCACCGAGCTCAAACACCATCAGGCCGGCGGCGCTAGTCTGCCAAGTGCTCAGAGCATGGAACCTTCCCACTCTCCCGGTGTGCTGCCCCTCGGGTGGACTCTTCCTGGCTTCCCCATGCCCTGCAGCCGCTATCACAGCATGTCGACTCTCCCGGCAGAGGCCAGTCCTTGTAACTGGATGGCAGAGTGTGAGCGGCATTGCTAACTCTGTCAGTTGCCTTCGGGCTCCTCAGGATGCCTCTGGTAGGTTATGGCAGCAACTGCATGACTACAAGTGGAAGCAGTTGTTCAAAATTTTCACTGCTGGGTGTTTTCCTCCTGTCTGAAGAAAGTGCAGCTGCACCAACTGAAGAAAGGGGTGCGGGATGCAGGAAAACTGCACTGCCAGCCTATCTTTAAGATGGGGACATGAATGTCTCTGCTACTCAACTCGGGCCCACCGTTTCTTGCCCATTTATGCTCTCCCTGCTCACACAGGAGCTCGCTGGGCCCCGGCCCGTGCCTGTGGCAGACAGCTGTCAGCGGCCATGCTCCTGCCTGAGAGCTGACACTGGGGCGGGCCAGCCCTCCACCCTCCCTGCCTCGGTGCACAGCGGCACTCCACGGTGGCAGGACGGGAACCCTGAGGCTCGCAGGCTTCCCAGGACCCACAGGGGCTGGGCACTGAGGGCCTCGGGAGCACCTCCCGGCACACCTGTCTCTGGGGTGACCACAAACAAGTATTTGCAGACTACTTTGAAGCGTACGAGCCCAGCTAGACCTCTGGCTGCCCCTGAACGCCAGTAGAAGCGTGTCGTGCTGCCCACCGGCCTCACAGCAGCACAGAGGCTGCCGCCCCATGCACCCTCCAGCGCTCAACTACCGCTGGGAGAAGCCGAGAGCCGAGCAGGATGAGGATGAGAACCAGATAAATCACCTACTCAGTTTCCACCTTGATTATATGGTCCTGCTTTTATAGGCTGGCGCGGCAGCCTGTGCACACACACATTGACACCACTTTCGAAAGCTCTGACAGTAAAATCCCAACGAACTCCCAGTGCCTGTCCACTCCCACAAAGCAAACAGGGGAGCGCAGCACTGGGCGGGCCAGCCCGATCCGTGGAGCTACGCCCCGAGCTCCGCCAACTCCCCTCTGCCACCCAACAGCCCTCGGCATCACTGCAGCCTTGGATGGCTTTCAGCCTGGATAAAGACAGGGAGGAGAGGAAGTCTGAGGTCTATTTATATTAATGTATTTTCAATTAAGTCAATTAGGCAACCTGCACAATGCGGCAGACCCTCCCCCTTAACATTTTCCTCGTTTCTGCCAAGATAATTTACGCACTGTGGCTAAAACAAGCTTCCTGATCCCTTCACAAAAATTAGAAGCAACAGCTAATAAAGAAGCAAGATAGAAGGTAAGCGTCATGGGAAAGCTGGCACGTAATGTAACTGTACAACTGCCAGGCTGGATTTCTCTTTCATATATTCATGGCTGATGGATAATACAAAACTCATTTCCCCAGGTTCTTAAATACTAGGCCCTAGGCTGCAGCTGGCCATCTGAGTGGACACGTACAGCAGGATAAAGCCATCAAGTGGCAGTGGGGTGACTTTTCTCTTGGAGATGGCAGTGGGCCCTTCCTTCCCAGTTCTGTACAACCAAGAATTTCCTAGGAAGATGATAAAGGATCTGAGGACATCTGGGCTTTGTGCTCTCCCAAGGGCCTCCTACATTTTTTTAGTTTCCAAGCATAAAAAGGGTAGCAAATAGAGTGGCACATATTTGTTTTGAAGCCTTTGGGTGATTCACATTTGGTGATTTTCTTGCAAGCAAGAAAAATTATCTTAGTGCCCACGAATTAACACATTTCCTTTTGAGATAATTTCCACCAATGCCTGTAAATAGTGTTAGTGATTTTTTCCACCTCCTCAGTTTCCTGTAAATCAAATCATACACAGCCATGATACGTTCACAACTCCCTCTAAAAACTTGTAGATGATGGCTGAAATAAGCCATTGTTTAAAAGTTACAAGGAAAACCTAAAGTATAGAGGTGAGAGAGATCAGTAAATTCCTGCCAGGATGCACAGTAGGGAGAAGGGTAGAGGTGGGCAGTACTGTAATTTCTCCCCTGGTGCGACTCACCTTAAGAAAAGCTGCAAGACAAACTGCCTTATTAGACAAGAAAGAATCAGCTGGGGAGGAAAGCAGATATAAATGGGCCATCTGCAGGGAAAAAACCTCTCTATCATGGCTCATAGATACCAGACACAAAGCCATGAGAAACCATGTCCTCTTCCTGGTGTTCATGAACTTCAGTGTTCAAGATGCAAAAGGTGATTGTAAGAGATAACAGGGGATACTTGAGATACCCTAGATTTAACTGTATTCAGGATCCTATCTCAACATTGCTGATATATGTCCTCTATAATTCAATTCCCAACAAGAGGTGGGTGTTTTTTGTTTGGTTTTTTTTTTTTTATTTCCTGCCTTAAGCAACAGCTAATAAAGAAAATATTAGGGAGTTTGCTGCCTTTTCTTTCAGTAGTCCCTGTTCAGCACAAGCTCAAGTGACCACAGTGAATAATTTGTCTTTGGGTGAAGGTCATGACCCTGTGTCAGCCTGAACAGAGCACTGCTTGAACACCGCCTTTGAAGCCATGAGGAATCTTACATAGGCACAGCTAAGGGATCATGCTACTAGTTTGTAATGCAATCTGGAATGTTTTAGAATAAGAAATCATTATAAGATCTGAACTTATTGTCCTGATACAGCCTATTTGTCAGTGGTAATAAAAGTATTGGTACCATGCATGCTGTTCTCTCTGTGTTCTCACGAGGATGTTGCTCTAGAAATAGAAACAGCATCCTCAAAGTTCTTGGGTAATAACTGCTTTTATGCAGTTCCTATTGTGCTCACTATTGCTCCTAGAAAAATAGAGTTGCTTGAAGATGCATTTGGTTTTCCTTACTGCTTTGTAAAAGGTTTTTGTTTGGTTGTTGAGGTTTTTTCATAAACAATTAAAAATAGCTTGTCCTCTAAAAAGACGTCTTTTCAAAGCACTAGAATGAATACAAGCAGGGGAAACAGTCTGAAAGAAAAATCACTTTGGACAAGTTTTGAATTTCAAACGTAGTCTTTGTTTATATTTCACTGACAAAATGCCTCTCAAATATTCTTTGAAAGGTGATTACATTAGGCAGGGGGCTATTTTAGCAATTTCACCTCTCATAGCACTGTTGTATACAGGGATCTGTCCACCCACTTCCCTCACTGCAGTCACAGCTCCTTGAGCCTTTACTCAGCTATGCTTCTAAAATCATGCAGACTTTTCCTTTTCTTGCAAATTAAAGTCAACCTTTTCTGTACTACCAGGTCTTCTCTAGGACTTCTGGTGAGCTACAGAATCACCTCTTGGTGATGTTCTGTTTAGAGATTTGTTACAATACTTTGCTTAGAGTTGGGAAGAAAATGTTTTCCTGTTTTAACAAAATTTTAGGACAACAAAACCCAATTCCCACTTCGAATCACAACAGAAAGTTGAGATTTTGAGTGTTTCGTACTTTAAAGGGAAAAAAAAAATCACTTGCACTGCAAGTCCTTTCCAAATTACGTATCCTTCCTTCTCCATTATATTTTCCCTGTAGTTTAGGAAAAGAGCACAAAGCCCCTTCTGCAAAGGCACTGCACAGCCATGAAAAAACAGCACATCTAGTTATTCCTATCATCAGCTCAGGTGGTGAAAGATTCAATACCTATTCAAGTTCTCAGAGTGCCAGGAAAGCTCTCACTGTTTTTACTTTCTGCATAGTCTCCATACCAAGATATTTTTATGTTCTTGCTACACTTATACATCTCCACTTCAACAAAAACTAAAGTTGTTGACACATTTGAAATTTGTTTAATACTCTTCAAATATTTCTAATGGGTGTTTATCAAGACAAATTCTGTACCAGCTTGAGATCCCTCAACACTAGGAAATACCTTGCAGTTTTAGGAATGTTTCTGAGCCCCAGAACACAATGGCCCGTGCCACCAGATACTGAGAGTGATTCTTGGCATGGGTTTGGCCAAAGACAATCAGCACTGTCTGAAGCAGCTCTTGGGCATATCTCAATAGTTAGCCCAAGCCAGACTTCAAGGCCAAAATGCAATTCACTTTGGGTTTCCTTGTTTTGGTGGGCAAAACATAGAACAATGTCAATAGAGGCTGCTGCAGGCAAGAAGGCCTCAGTGACAGAACTTTTCTGACACCCAGTGCAGACAGTGCTCCTGTCAGTTTTGCATAAGGAAAGGTGGAGTAGCATGAAGCAAACATCAGTGCAGCCTTTGGAAACTCCAGGATCCAGTGCTGTAAAAATGCACAGTACAGTGCAATGCATATAAACTGGCTGAAGAAGAGCAAAAAAGGCCACTCAGTGTTTGATGTGATGTGCTTCTGTACAGTTGTGCCAAAGCAGATGAAATCTGAATTTTGTTTTTTGTTGTGCTATCAATATTTAATTTTTCATGTCATTACAACATCTGTCCTTTCTCAGGTACAGCAGAGTTACATGTTCAGTGAAAACACACTACCTACCTACTTTAGTAGTTTTGTGAACACAGGTAGAACCCCAAAACTTCTTTTCTCCCCCCATCAAACAGACAAGAAAAATGCCTCATTGTTCTTCACTCTTCAGTCAATGCTCTCACCATTCAAATAATCACTGGTTACCACTTACACAATCAGACCTTTTTCATTAACTGATCCATGCTAAAATTATCTCAGATTTTTGGTCTGTTACTTGTCCTGTCATGAGGAGAAGCAGATTAGTGTGCCTTTTGGGGGTCTGATGGCAAAGGTGGCAGAAACTTTGCTAAGGTCCTCACCACATTAAATTCATTCCCCATTCTATTTTATGGTTCATTAGAAGGATTTCAGAACTTGATGGAAGAGTAGACACTTAGAAATAGGAGGTTCTGGGTAACTCAGATACTTAAAAGCACACAGATTCGCAGTAAAACAAGATTTGCTAAGAATTAGGAACAGTACATATGACACATTTTTTCTTACAATGTTATAAAGCAGATGAAATGCATTCTGCACATACAAGTTTGGTCTTATTCTTCCCTTCTAAAGCAGAAGTCACTGAAGATAGCAAGCCCACACCAGCTGACATCTGGCCTTAAGATATCAAGAATGACCCAGACTCAGCAGTGATGTGAAGGGTTATATATGCCCCACACAACAGAAGCCAACCATTTTGCCAGATGTGGGTTAAGGCCTAGTAAGGAAGAAGCTACAAAACAGATAACAGAACTTATCCTCTGAGATGTAATAGTGCTATTTGACAACTTTCTCATGAGTGGTTGTTAATGTCTGGTGGAGCTCAAGTGTCACCAGCTCCTGTTTTAAGAGATGGTCTAAAGGTTAGTGCACTCAGATGCTTGGGCTACAGACAGTTTTGCTCTGATTCTTTGTCTACAGAGAGATTTCTTGGGTGGGGTTTTCAGAAGCACATTATTGACCCGGGAGAACAAGTCTGACAGTCTCCCAGACACATCCTCCTATGTCACAAAAGAGCAACGGAGAACCTCTCAAGTCACCTCTTGCTTCCTATATCTGTAAAAGAAAACAAATCTGACCCACTTAGCAGTCAGAGATCTGTAAAGATCTATTTGCTGCAATTGTAAAGTCCCAACACTGAACTTGCCAAGGCAGCTCTTGCCCTTTCCCTAAGGAGGAGCCAAGTGCCCGCAGAACAGTAATGTTTCTGTTCTGCAAGAAGGCAGACTTGAGAAAGACAACAAGGATCCTGCCCTGCTGCTTCCCAGCTTCTTACCCTCCACATGCACTGAGGGTCCTTCAGTGCAAGAAGGAAAGGAGGCAAGGAGCTGAATGATTGCCCAAGGCTACTCAGCTGGTCACTGGCAAGTTCCCCAGTCATACTTGATTCCCTATTCTGTGCGTTTGTCCAGACCAATCTGCTTCCCAGTCTGAGAAAACATTTCCAAAATGCACGGCAGAATCCAGACTCCCAGATAATTTTGAATGATCTGCAAACTTTCCATATTTAGGATCATTGTGAACGGTCTGTTGGAACACAAATACTTGTTTTACTATAAAAAGAGACTGACAAAATGTGTAACATCTAGAAATTCCCTAGGAAAAACAGTATATGGTTATTGTCTCTTCTTTCACACATATCAAATATTTTAAACATGCGTTTGGCCCATCACCTGGTCTGAATCAGCAATCAACTCAGTACGGCAAAGAAGCTTCAGAAACAGGGCTGAATCTTACACATATCAATGCCAAAAGTCCCCTTTCTACAGTGGCATCAGGAGTAGCTTCTGCACTGTTACACAAGTAACTACAGTAAATTCTGCCTTTCAATAACTGTAAGGACAAATTTATTGAAGGCTTACCTACAATACATTCATAAGTATTTCCTTTTCTATGCTGATAGTTGCTGCTGTAGAGAACATTTAAATATTGAATAAGCCTTCAGGTGATTCCCTTCTCATCTATTCTGTTTCTGAAATATGGGATTTCTGCAGCCTGATACAAATTAAAACAAAGTTGTTGATAAAGTCAACTAGAATTTAGAATAAGTAACACTATAAAAAAGGTTTTATCCAGTCTTTCTGTCTTCTGCTGTTCTTTGGGGTACTCCATCAGGCCTCCTTAATTCAAACCAAGTCATTTATGTCTCATAGAAAACTACTGTTGCTCTTACTAAATCAAAGGAGTTAATGAGCTGTAGGTATCATCATACCAATAAAACAGTGCAGCCCCTTCTGCACAGGAAAAATCAGTAGCCAATATCACAGAGGAAAGATTTTAAGTGAACTTTGCCCAGCAGGCACATTTATTGCTGTGTTCCTTCCCTCCCTCAAGTCATAAACTCCAAAAACACCAAAGATTATCACTGAAAGAAAAAAATTAAAAAATCAGATAACCTGGACTAGATACAAAGTACCTGCAAAACAACTACAACAACAACAAAGGGCACTTTACATACAGTGACAAAACTACAACTTGTTTACCAGTATCTATGGCAGGATGAATCATGTTCAGTCATGAATAAACTCAGAAGGCCTGGAAGAACATAGGAGCCTAGCCTGGGATCCAAGAATTCCAAAGGCTGGCTCTTTGACAGACATGCAGAATTTTACTCCCCTGGAATATTCAGTAGGGTAATAAATGAAGCCACTCAGTCACCATTCACACAGCTCTGCATCTCTGAGGTACCTGCCTTGAAGACACCATCAGTTTTCATTTTTGTGCCACTGGCCAAGCTGCAACACTTGGATACACTCCTCAGCATTTGCTAGTTTCCAGCTACTGTTCACCTTGACACTATCATTTTTGGTCAACTATTCTCTTGCAGATCCTGCTTAGGATCTTCATAAATTCAGTTTAAACAGGTGACTATAACCAGTTTTAAAAAATTATTTTTAGGAATTTGGATTTTTTTTTTACTGACAGTGCATTAGTTATAAACATTGTTGAAAAATAAGACAATTGCATGGTGTTTGGGATATTTGTGATAACAAATGTAATCACATTTAGGCTGGTATTCTCTGTGAGAAATTTATTTCTTGGAGCTGCTTTGGGTGTATGTTAGTTGTATATTTTAAGAACAATATCCACTAAAGCAATTTTGTGTGAAAAAATGGAAATATAATTCCAGAAAGTATTTCTACTCTCAACTTCCTTTCATTCTCAGTGGGTCTATAGCAAACACTTGGTTGCTAATCAAAAAAGTTCAGAATGGTCAGCCAAGAAGATTATTAAAAAACAACCAGGGAGGCAGCAGATGAAGATGCTGCAAAGTACTGTTCTGAAGAAATTGTAAGAATATACCAGAAACTAAAACACACACAGATGAACCATTATTCAAAATGTATAATCACTGTATTCTTGAACTTAAAAATATCAGATTGAATGTAGCCTTCAGTTAAAGTGCTTGAAAAGAGAAGACAGGGACCTGCAGTGTGCAGTTTAGGAGCCATCAGGTTTCCATAAAGCTCCTGCTCTAGGTAGTAACAATGGGGAAGGTAAAGAGATCTTGGCCCTACTGGCCTTTTCCCCATATTCCCCCAGCAGATGAGGTATTTGGAGACAAATATCATTCTAGACACAACTGTTTCTTCGCAATATTTTCTAGACTTTTTTTTTTTAGTTAAAATGTAAACAAATTAAAAATCAAATGGCTTAAAACAAAGGGGAGGGGGGAAGGAAAAAAAAAAGCACCAACCAAACAAAAAAAAAAATCCTCCCAAAATATTTACTCTTTGATTTCTATACATATATATTTGGAATATATTAGGTCAACCTTCTCTATAATTTAATTCTGTTTTTTTTAACCACAAAAACCTTTTAATCTGACCTTAAGTTCATCTTTTCCTGGGTGGCTTGTTTCCTTCCTGATTCACAAAATTTATTATTTTTCAAGAAGCAGCCTAGGCCAGCCAGGCCTGAGCTTAAATAGAACCCCTCAACCCGTGCTATGACTCTGTGATTTTATGGGTGGGACATGTAAGGGGACGCCCCAGGTGAAGCTGATCAGGGCCAGTAAGGCCTCTTAGCACTCAGAGCCCTGAAAATTGTTAATCTAGCTCTAAACTGTGGAAAGAAATGGAAGAAATTAAAATGGGTTTTGGTGTTCTGGAAGCAATGTGTACTTTCCCACTCATCCAGTGCTTAGACCAGGCGAGATGTGGAGTGCTCATGCACATGCATGTTTTGCTTGGGTGGAAAGGCACCATACAATTGATGTTTAGCCTCAATGTTAATAAATCTAACTGAAGGATTTTCTTTGGTAATGTGAGCACTGGCACTTCATCCCAATAGATAACAATTGAAAGTCCTATGGAGGCTGAGGCAGCGTTTGGTCAGTGGTGCGTGATGCCCACCGTAATACTGAAAATCTGAGATGAAATCCTGTGTCACTGAACTCATGCAAGATTTGCCACTGCTTTCCACGGAGCCAGGATCTTGCCTCAGGCAAAAGCAAAACTGCAGAGGTTACAATATATGCTCTTCCACTCCAGCTCCCAGGAACAAGACCTGAATGGCAGATGTATTATTATTTATTGATATGCAAACTTGCACAAACCTTATAATCTCAAATGATAGCTGAGTGCTTTCCTGGTTGATAAACCATATTTGAAGAGCTTTTTCAAATAAAGCTTAAACTTCTTTTTATTTTTTTTTTTTTGTTTTTCCCTGAGTAAAATGGAATGTTGAAGTATTAACACTAAACAGCAGAAACTGTTCTTTTCAGATATACTGAACACACACAAGTTTCAGTTGGCAAAATCTGATCACTGTTATAAAGCAAACTTTACCTGGATTGTACAATGAGTTTGGATTTTCCACCCCAATACATGTGTTTATTGGTTTCTTTACATGGAGAAATAAGACTTCTGAAAGAATTATCTAAAAGAGAGTATTAGGGATCTGTTGTGGCACAGGACACAGGGATACATAACATAAGAACTGTGGGATAATTAGAAGAATCAAATACATCACTAAAAACAGATTTTGTTCACTGCTGAAACTGCCTGTAAAACATGATTCTACCTTTTGTACTTCCTTACTTAAAGACAGAAAACCAACTTGTACCTTGTGTGGGCCAGCACCTGACAACAGTGTTACCAAGGGGGAGATGAGGCTTTTGTCCCCACTGAGCACTGGCCAGCCTGGGGCATGCTTCTGTGTTATGCAATGCAGTCAGGATGCTCTTGTCCTGCTCCCCTCACCCTCATGTGAACTGATTTGTGTTCATCCTACAACTGCTGGTCAATTGTTAATTGTAATGCTGCCACTTGCTGCCTTTGAAAGACCACAATGAACCCTGACAGTTGTCTCTCCTGCACCTACATTTTGCAGAAAAAAAACTAGATCTTACCAATCCTCTGGGAAATCAATATTCCTCTGTTGCAAACAGGAACTGGGGGAACTGAGTCAACTAACAATTTTAAAGAGGAGATGAATGTCCTCACCTCATGGCCATACACCCTCTTCACTTCAGACATGTAAATGCCACTGACAGCAATGTCCTCTGGAGAACCAATACAGCAGAATCAGAAGGTCATTAAAACAGATGACTTTTCCCCTTCTTTTTCACAGTTGTTTTATTGTTGTTTGGTTTTGTTTTTTTTTTTAACTTGGCATCTGTTCTCCCATGTGTACATACATATAAAGGCCACTAACTCTAGCAGTCTCTCTAGGTACATTTCTGTGATGGGGATGGACAAGACTCTCTTTGGAGAAAAGGACATCAAGATCTGAAGCACCAAACCTTCTCTTGCTTTCAAATGCCTTGAACCACTGCAGTTATGTGACACAGCCAGACAGTGGTTTAACTGGCTGTCACGCTCCTTCAGAAGTGAAAAAGTAATAGCTTAAAAAAGAGAATCAAGTTCACAACTTGCAAAGCACCTCTGGGCCTTTTCAATATACTGTGTACATCATTTGTACATATGTGTCTGTGAGATGGGGAGGCAGGCCTGGGAGAGGTATGGAACAAGTAGGAATATAATTAAACCTAAAAACTAATAAGAAAAAAGATCTATAGGAAGCTAATATCACCTTGTGGTTTTGCAAGTTATTTTTAAGTACTGTATAAAATCAGTGAGAATTTGATTGTGGCGTTCACAGTTGTGATACTAATCACTGGGCTCAGCTACAACACAAATCTGGCCTCAGGTTTATATTGATTCAACATCTATTCAATCAATAAAAAAGCATAACCCATTCCTTTATTTCATCTAGTCTCAGACTCTGCTGTCCCATACATTACATCTGAATTGAAGCACAGCAGTTCATGCTGCTCATAGCAGGAACAGCTCAATGCACAAAGAATCATGTAGTGCTACCACCTTTTCCACAGTGAGAGCTGAGCCACTGGTGCTGCTCCACTAACCAGCAGGGACAGATGCCAAATGAGAAATTCTGGATAGAGCTTGGGACAGCATTTTGCTCCTGGTCAAAACTTGCAAAGAAGGGGTGTGGGGGGAATAAGGGATCAATGAGGAGTATTTGCATAGCAGTAAGCCCTCAGTCTGTGGCTTTTGGGCCTTGGGACCAGGAATTTACCACCTGGGCTGCTTTTGGATTATATGACGAGGGCCTGAGTTTGGATCTAGTTCCAACAGGCTAATCAGACATGGATGATAATCCAAACAGATATGGAAATAAGGCTTTATTGAATTAGGCAAAAGAGTATTCATTTTTAACCTTCACTTCAACTCACATAAGTGGCGAAAGAACTTGTTTTATTATAAAACTAACACAAAAAGCCCCCCAGAGAATGCTTTTACAAAAGATACTTGATCTGAATAAAATATATGAAGATACAAGATGAAAGAAGATACAAAGACAGAGAACAGAATAAAGGTTGCTATTCCTCCTTCTCTTTTGTGAACATACCCTATAGTTTATTATCTACGTCAGTCTTGTGCACCTCATGAAATTAAATTAAAATTGGTAGAATACAGTGAATAAATAACACAATAGCTTCACTTTCCTGTGGAGGTGCGTGCAGTCATGCACGTGTGTGCATTCCCACACACACAGGAACCCTCACAGTGAAGGAGCAGAAGCAAGGGGTGGGAGCAGGACTGCTGCGGGGCAGGGCTCACCCTTGTCCTTGTCTTACCAAAATTTAAAGGTTTATTCACAGTCTGATTCTGGGAGACACCTTTCTTTAATCCTACAATAGAAATCACAGGCTTGAAGTTCTGATGCTCCAAGAAGTGACAGAGAGGGAATAGGGACAGGTTTAAACTGAAAGATGAGGTTCAATCACAATGCAGGCATGTCCTTTTCTAACAGGAGTTCTGGCATCTTAGCAAATATTTTAAGGGGCTATTACTAAAAGCAAGTGAAAAATACCTTCAATTTGGAAAATACAATAAGGCAAACAACCCAAAACAATCTGGATTTCCTTTCAGAACTAAGATACACAGGGTATCTCCCTAAAGAAAAAAAAACAACAAGCAATAGATAAACATAATGGATACATATTTTTATGGGAGCACTGCCTATATAGCACTGATGAAGCCCTACATTTTACATCCCTATAACAAAAATGTATTCCAGAGGAAGGTATCTTAGACACTGCTGTTGACTCTGCCCTGGAATGTCTGTGTGTAGCAAAGCAAATGATTGCCCTGAGGGGATTTTCCCACTGCTCATAAAAAATGTCACAGCCTAGTCTTGTCCCATCTGTACTGTGCTTTCTCAGGGCAACATCAGTGCAACCCATTTGGAGAAGCCTATCCTGTAAATAGGGATGTTTCAAACATTACACAGAAAAGTGACAATTTTTTTTTTCCATTTAAAATGTTAAGAAATGAATATATTAAAAGTGGAGTACAACGTAGTGCTTTACCAGCAAAAAAGTAGAAGGGTCAGATTCACAAAGATTCAGAGCATGTCTTCATTTGAAGTGAAAGGTTTGGGAAAACAGAGAATCAGCAGGAGAAATTATGCGTGTACTTGCTTATACCTACATGGACCACACAGTTTCGGCTAGAATTGCAGTCAGTGACTGCCCTGCCTGGCCCACCTTGCATCCTTACTGGATGTAGGGAAACCTGAGCTCTGGCACAAGAGCAACTCATAGCAAGGGAGGCCTAGGATGTGGTAGGGTCCAGGCACATCCATGTGTGTCCCATGGTCCCACTGTCACAAAACCCGTTGGATCTAAAGCGTATAAGCAAAATAAATCTGTGTTTGCAATGTCTCTTCACTTCCAGCAAACCCTGGAGTGTAGCTTGGGGCTTCCTCTTAGAACAGACTGTAGGATATGGATGCAAATTTAGCGTGTCTGAAAGTGAGAAAACCCCAAAGCTGTACAGCATTCCCAGAGTGACATGAGAAGCCAAAATCCTCACCAGGCCTGCCTCTACAGACCAAGATACTTGAAATGCCATATGGAAGCTCTTGCCCTGACAGAACCTTCCAAGTCAATCTATCGGCTAAAATGTTACACCTACATATAATCTGCAAGGCTGTGTGCAGCATGGTTTCTGCCACCACATTGTTCCACCAGCCCTGCACAAATACTGAGCATGGGAAAAAACTCCCTATGCCCATGCAACTTTCTAATTCGTAATGGAACCAACACAACAAGCCAAACCTGCCCACAGCTATCAGAGGAACAGTCCACTAGACTCCAACCACTACTGTAACATTTACAGTTAAATGCTTGCTACAACTGCATGGTGGCTGCCAGGAGGCTTTGAGAGGTGGCAAGAACAAGGCAATAGTCATAGGTCAAAATATCTGTAAAAGAGATAATGAGGGATTCTGTCTTATATACCTTTAGACTTATATCCTTTCACTCCCTCCTTCCCATACCACATAATGGTGTCCATGAATCTCCTCACAGTCATCTTGCCAGAGATTTCCACTGCACTTCTACAAATATTTCTTCCTTATGGTGTGTCCATTTAGATACAAAATTGGTTAAGGAGAATGTGACGTACAAAATGGGCTTGGGCTTTTGAAAAACTAGAGCTAAGCCTGTACCTTTGCCTCAAATTCACTCTCTCAACAAGCTTCTTATTAGTGGGCAAATCAATCTGGATTTGCCAGACCCAGTATTTGCAGATTTGAATCTTTCACCTTCAAGGTAAAACTTTTTGATTCAGCAATCTAAAACCACAGGGAATACAGAGACCATTATATCTGCTTTCTGATTCTTGGGGCCCTTTTTGCCTCATCAGAAATCCCTGTTTGCCTCTTACTGTCTGCAGAAGAGGATGGAACTCTCTGTAGAAATAGAAAATGGGCAGGACTGGAAACAATGGATGCTGACAAGCACGCTATCATTATAGGTATTTATGTGCTGAGTATCAAATTGATAGTAGCTTCAATTGTAACTTTTGCTCATCTGCTCACTATTATTAAATGAGCTCAGAAACCAGAGGAGATTTGAGAGTGACAAAGGGTAATTATATACTTTAGAAGAAGATATTTTTCATTGTGGTTTTAGAACATAACCTATTAAAAAAAACCAGCAGAAAGAATGTGGGTATTTCAATTCAGCTACATTGCTTTCCTCAGAGAGCAGACTCATTAAAAAATCTGTTTTTCACTTTGGTTCCAACTAAATGTACAAACAATGCAAAGGCTACAAAAAGCTTTTCCTTAAATACTTAATTCTGCTTAATGTAGAATTTTGAAAACCCTGTATTTAAATAGTGAATTTCTGTTGCTGATCAACAATCTTAATACTATTGATTTTGTTGAGTGATTTATCTGTTTACTTTCATAACGTCCATCTGTACAATAATTTGTCTTGTCCAGCTGTAAGGTAGCTGTGGCTTATTTTTTCATTTGATCTAGCATCAAAAACTAAATATTTTATAACATTGAAGTCAACACTGAAAAATGGGTATATTGAGGATGAGGTTCAGCAACAAAGAATAAGAAAAGTTGTGGGGAAAACTAACGAGTTGTCCTACCCACATTACTATGTGAAATTAGTACCTTCAGCTTAAAGAGGGAGGTGTCAGAAACGACTTATTTAGGAAAAATGTAACATATTGTTATTCTTGATCCTGTACGATGAGATCCTCCAATGGCAACTCACCTGTAGTTTGAAGTTTCCCTGTCATGTGCTGAGCAAGGTTTTACTTTTCAAAGGGATCTTGCAGTTCATGCTGCCACGGAAAGAGCAGCATGATCTGGGTATTGCATTGGCATACAGAGGTTTGAGTAATTTATCTGCTTCTCCACAAGCCATACCCACAGTCTATCCAAAACTCACAGGAAAAAATGGATTCATTCTGCTTGAAAAAAGGCACCCAGACAGCACAGAAGTCTCTGGTCAAGGGTAATTTCACTTTACGTTTTTTTCCACCTTTACCAGAAGCTTATTGCTTTTATCTCAGTGTAGGATGTGTCTGCAAAAGCAACGTACTACAGAACCACAGCCTGAAAAATATCAACATTTGCCTCACACTGCTATAGCAAAAAAGAAAGCAGCCTCAACAGCAACATGGTATTTCTAAACTGATTCAACCAGCACATAAACATCCTGAGACGATTGTCATTTATACACAAGTATGGCCCCGTTTCAAAGGCAGGCCAAAAGGACTATATTTTTGGGCTTTTCTTGGTTATTGCTAATCCACTGCAAATGGAATAGTTCATCTTTTCCTATCTCCTCATCTTCTGGACTCTCTAACCCAACCTGATACTGGTGGCAAACTAACTTAATAAGATGGTGTATATGTGTTTCTGCATCAAGATAAAGTAAAACATTAAAAGAATTTATTGTGTTGAAATTTTCTATGCCAATTTTCTGCTAAGAAGGAGAGATTCAAAAGGTCAGAGCTCTTGCAGTACAGAGTTAGTGGTATATTAGTTACAGTAATTCAGCCTGAAAATTCCAGGAGAAACAAACACAATGGAATGCCATGAATTACAGGAGGAGACCACAGCTTTAATCAGCTCTTGGGAAACGAGAAACATGAATTTAGTTATTGACAGTTGATAAACTCAATTATGAGGTTTGAAGAAACTAGGAGTTCTAGGTTTTTTTTCTTTAAGTAAATAAGCTTTTGTTTTCTTATTTTTTTTCCTGATTACAGAGACTTTTTTTTCCCCTGTTTACCATACTGATACACTGGAAAACTGTTCCCACTGTTCCTGGCATTCAGGTTTTTCTGACCCTAACTGGACTGTAAAGGCTGGGAAGAGTATGTCTCTAAGTGATGTCTTGAAATAAAATTCAGGAAGCAGAGGAGATTCTGAGGTGATTGATTCTGTACTGACTGAAACAGTACTGATTACACAACGGTCTTAAAATCCAAGGTCTGACTGAAGTCTTCAAAAGACAAGTCAGTCAAGGCTTCCAAGTCAGCTTATTGTGTCTGTTTTCAGGAGACAACTATTTCCACAATTCTGTCACTTAGAACTTGCCACTGAATTTTCCATCTTTGCAAAAAATTCTGCCTCAAAATGTAATTCTTTATTAAGAAATGAAGATCAGCCATGACAGTGTTGCCTATTTCTCCTCTTTCTCCACACCATCATTATCATCAACATATTAAGCAAATACAAAGTAATCACCAAAAACACAAGCAATGCCATAATTAATGTAGCATTTGAGTTTGCATAGAGCCTGAAACAGGAGCTTCCAGAGGTACAAAGTGCCCCATTCATTTCCAAGGTTTGATTACTCTGCAACTTTAAAGCTAGCATGTTGATATTACATTAAATTGCTGCTAATTATATCAGTGAGTTTCACAATGTTGAACAACCTCCTGTGACTGTCCAGAGGGAAATATGAGAGGAATAAGGAGAGAGAGCAGGCAAAATCAGCCTTATTTATAGGTGGGGGTTTTATTTGTTTGTTTGTTTTTAAATCTCATTATTTTCAAGCCAATATAGGGATATTTTTTTCCATTTCCATTTGACTAGTATTTCCAAATATTTCATCAACATTTTCTGCCTTGGCCAGAAGCATTGGAAACTCACACACAATACCAGAAAAGCATGCAAATGCCAGAAAAAAGAAGCAAATGAGAAACTACCAGGTTCAGGAACATCACAAAGACATGAAATGAGGAAAAAAGTCCATTTGAACATCTTTTTTTGCTATCATCTTATGGTAATTAATTCCATAGGACAGGCATTTTTGTTTTGAATAATGTTTCTTTGCATTGCCTTGCAAAATACCAGTGTCTGACAGCTGTCAGGTTTTCTCCTCTTTAAGCAATGCTGCCACAATTTCCTATCAAGTAATTGCCCTCACAAGCAGGTACCGGAATAATATGGGACAAAGAGTTTTGCTGTGTTCCTTTGAAAGACATTTGAGTCAGAGGTTAAAGAAATCACTGCTCCAGAGGCTCTTAAACATGTCATTGTCATAATATAAAAACTGACTTACTAACTTAGATTATTTGGAGAGTTAAGTGCTTGTGTTATTGCAAATTAAACTAATTAGTATCATTTCCTGACAGCTGCAGTGAGCGATAGCAATTCCATGATTTTTTCTTCAGCTGCTCATGTGGGATGAAGAGAAGAGTGGAGACAGCTTTGTGATTTAATGGAATGGGATCAGTTTATCATTGTAAGGGCACATCGTTCCATTCTTAGCACAACTCTGCTGCTTCCTCTGCTCCCTCCCCGTTCATCAGCTATTATCGCACTATTAACATATTACATGGAAGCCAGGGTAGACAGATGGAAGTTGCTGGGAACTTCACAAATAACCAGACAAAAAACTGCACTGGAATTTGCTTGCAGTACTTCCCCCTTTTGGAACTGTTGTAGATTATATTCACCATTCCTTTAACCAAAATTGTAGCTGCCAGTAGAAGATACAAGAACTCATTTCAATACCACAACTGGCTTAATTGCTATAAAGGCGGAATCGTGAACTAGCACTGATTGGAGTCTCCAGTGTACGAATAATTGCGTAAAAAGGGAAAGTTACAGTAGGTAATTGGGCAGGCATTTAGCAAATCACTTGCATTTATCATGTGTGGAAAATGTGTACCAATCGTGGTGGTAAAACCATTGTGCCTACTGCTACCCAGAATTTCCATAAGATTACATGAGGAACAATACCAGACAGTCCCAACAAACTCTTATAAAATGTCATACAGAAAACTAAGGGTAATCTGATCAGTAAGGAAAAGTCTAAGATTTCTTTAGATGAACCAGAATGAAATAAAACTCTTGTCCATCTCCCACTTCACAGAAGCCCACACAAATGGATGAAATTACTCTGAATTCAATTATTCTGGAATTCTAACTTTCTAGAGACCATTGAGTCGTGCTTGAACTTTTTCATTAGATCACTTTGGTCAGATTTATGCTCTACTTATATTACTAAACTGGCTCCAAAGGTTTGCTCTATCTTGGAGCCATTGGAATAGACTGTAGCTTTGTGGTTCACAGACTGGATTAATGTTTTCAGCTACTAATTAATTGCTAATCACCAGCATGGAAATTGAATTATCTATAATCATATTAAAATATGGGGTTTTGTTCCCTTTCCCCATGAATCATTTTGCTTAGAAAGTCTTGGTGGAAAGAAATGCATATTTTTGAGACAATACAATACTTCAGTAAAAAGCTACAAGGGTTGGAGAAATAAACTTTCTTCATCATTGCTGAGCAGTAAATAATGTATAATGCCATCTAACTAATGTCTCAGTACAGTCCCTGTTAGCGCAGGGTGTCAGTACTTTCCACTTCTTATACATTTATTTTCAGAACTCTCACAAAATGGAGAATTTTTATGGTTTCTAATGACCATTTGTCAAAAGAAGAAGCAAAGAGCAAAGGACTGAGAAGTCCTCAAGACAGCATTGGAAATATGTGAGGAAAGAGGGAGATAAAACTGCTTCCTCCATGTGCCAGATTTGCATCGGTAACCACACAGTTTTTCATATCTCCAATCCAGATGGCAATAACAGACAAAGTTCATCTAGGGAGAATTCTTTCTCAGCATCCTGACACTTCCAGTCATTATTTTTCCTGTAAGATTGATTTCCATCACCTACACCCACCTGACTCCTTTCTGCCACCTCTTGACCACACAGCCTTTTCTCCTTCTTGGCCAAGAACCCTTGGGTGGACTTCTTGGTGAGCTAATTCACCTGGCTGACTTGGCAGAAAACAATTTGCCTATTTTTTTCCATCACAAAATGCATTCCCAATCACTGTCACACAATCCAACCGTTCACTTGAGACATTATGTTCATTGCTATGAGATCTGATGGCTTGGGTTCTCCAAAGAAGTTAAATGGTGGGTGAATACCTTTGGGCTTCTCTGAAAACTGTGTTTCAAGTCCTTCTCTGCTGACCTCTGAAATGGTCCCAGTGCAATTTGGAGAGCAGATTTAGCAATACTGGCCAGCACACAGATGAACCACAAAGGAGGCAAAATCACTTACAATTCTGCCCAGCAGAGAGTGTGAGTGGAGCCAGACAATTGTTTTTTGATTGAATTCTTCTCTCTCAGTGAAAATTCTCACCAGAGCAGGCAAAACACATCACAATTTCTAGAAACACCTTGCATGGTTTTGAATTTACAATTGGCAGTCTTAACAGATTCATCAGAGGCCACTGGGAAATGGATCAGTTTGGGTCCAAAAATGTGAACATGCCTGGGATAGTTCTCAGTTTAAGAAATGCTTGTGTGTAATAAAATATAAAAACACATTCAAAAGCTGAACTCCCATTACTGTTGCCTAATTGCCAGATCTAAATACGAACTTGAGGCAGCAGCAGGGAAGGAAAGAACTAATCTTTTGACATTTACACTTTGTCCTCTGCCCTGGTCCTACACATCCCTTACAGAATGGTGCAGCCAGTTTTTCCATGCTGCCAGTATCAAATGAACCTGTTTTCCTTAATTTTACCATTAGAAACCATTTAATTTCTTTTCCAAGTATATTACACCTGCACTAACCACACAGCAATGTTAGGAGCTACTTTACACTGTTCTTTCCCTTTCTTCTCATGCACACAACACAAAGGTTTGTGGAATTCATCTTCCATGCTCTGTCACTCTCCATTTTTCCACTTCCAACAGCAGCCAGGTTTGTGCACAACTGGCGGGAATCATGAAGGCTCTGGGGTAACTTTTGCAATAGCACCAGCCATCTCTGCACCTTTGATACTTCTCTCCAAGAACAAATATAACCGAATTTCTATAACTTGATACCAATTATTCCTAAGGGTCCTTCTCAGTTTGAGTTCCTCTGACTATTCAGGAGGCAACTCCTCCTCAGTCTCTGTTACACCTGAGTAATTCAAGTATCTGTCTGGATCCAAAATACACAGGAAGAACTTGTACCAGGATTAAATAGAATAACATAATTCTTCTTCTGAAGTCAGATTTCATGGTACTGGTGTGTGAGGGAAACCCTCCCACTCTCATTCATTTTCTTAGTCATTCATTAAAAGTTACGATTTAAAACAAGAAACCAAATAGGTCTTGCAGGGAAATTCCCTTTGAAAGACTAGAAACTTTTGCTGTGACACCAGATCTTAACACATAGATGGCACCACTAAAACTTTTCTTGAGCAGCAGAAACCTTTGTGTGGCCTTAATGATAGGAATGATTAAAAATATCAGTTATTGTCAAGTGAAGGACTTAATTAGGATTAAAGAAATAAATAAACAGTAATAGTAATTTTTTTCTAAAGTAGTACAGTTCTGCTCTCTGCATAAACTGCTACAGGGTAGCTTCAAAAATGCCTGTTTCTTTCCTTCATGAGTTAGGAGATTAGTTCAATTAAAGCAAAAGCATTTTAGATAAAACAGCTACACCTACCACGGAGGCCTTCAGGATGAGTATTAAAGATGAGAGGACCTTCTCAAAATGTTTCTTAATGCTGCTGTGATGCTATTTCATAATCCCTGTTGCTTTAAAACAGGTATTTGGTCAGAGGTACATGGAAGGTAAACGTGAATAAACAGGTTGTAGCTATTGCTACTAGAATGTACACTTTTCAGATATACCAAATGGGAGAGGTTACACACTTACAAATTTACATTCGTTTAACTGAGTGGTCCAGCTATGGACAGAATAGAAATAAACAGCACATTCTAGATGTAGTTTAAGTTCATTATTTTAACTGAATATTCAAGGTCTTTAGCCAACTCTTTCTTAAGAAAAATAGTATGTCTCAAAAAGAGAAGATATAAAACATGCAGTGTTAGAGTGGGTAGTGTATTGTTGTCTAATAAAGCTCTCTGTTTGTAAGACCTTTCTCAATTTGTCAGCCAGGGCACAAACAACCAGAAACAATATTCAGCCTTAGACAAACCAAAGCTTTAACATTAGAGATGGGTGAACCTCTCTAAGTCTGTGATTTCGGGAAATTCTTAGGACTCATTTTGCAGGGCTGACCCAACTGTATGGCAGCATGAATTTCTTTTCCTGTGTTTTAAAAGCCATACACAGGGTTTTTTTTTTTCTCCTTTAAACCATATTTTAAAACTTACATCAAAATTTCCCTCTATTAGAAACACCATGAAAGCAAAAATGAGCATACCTTATATCCACTAGGACAATATCCATTAGGGACTACTTTTCATACTTGCTTATTTTCCCACTCCAGTTTTCCTGTTCTGGCTCTTCTCTGCACATTTATCTCCAGAGTGTTAATTTCTCCCTATGCTTTCCCTCTTCCATTCTCTGCTTCATGTTCTTAATGTACAACTTTGCATTTTCCCCCAATGAGTGTGTCTTAAGAATTAAACCCAAAGGTATGTAAGAACAAACCAGTTCTAGAATCAGCCATGTGCAAGCAAGTCTGGATTTTAACTGGAGAAGTTTGCCTTCATTGTCCCAGCAACATTATTTTAACTTTCCTGTCACCAAACTTTTCTCAAGGTGCAGAAATTGTTGAGGCACTGTCAGTAATGGGGACTTTGTCCCACACATTTTCTCATGAATGAAAGAGTGACAACATATGTGAAGTTTTAGCAGATCCTTCTGCTGCAGGCAAAGCCTACCCAACTCTGGTATTTTACTTTCTGTCTCCTCACAGGTCCTGAGAACCATGCTTATATGCCCAGTTTCTTTTAGAAATCTACCAGCCTGTTAAAAATTTGCTACTGGGGCTAACCAAGGTGTGTTTTAATGTGAATTGTAAACACACCTCAGTGTTTCCAGACAGCACGTTGGAAATTAACATCAAAATCCACTGAATCATTTACTCATACAAACTTGGTATAATACTTTTAAAATGTATCCCAGAAGCAAAAGTAGTCTGATTTTAGTTTAAATTCAACTTTTTAAATTACATTTTTACGAATTATAGCTCATATAATTCTAGATATCTTAAATTATTATGAGTTTTAGAAAATAAGTAATATTTCAACATGATACATCATGGAAAAGCACTCAGTGAGGGTCTCTAGCTTTCAAAACTGACTAGTGATTTTGAGTATCTGAAAAGACACAGATTATGGCAAGTTGTAGTATCTATCATCAGAGAGGCAAACTTGTTTAAGATATTTCAAGAGAGTATTTTGCAATATAATTTCCAAAATTTCTCAAAGATTAGTGAATTGATATCCTAGATGGAAACAGGCACTAAAAACATACAAGAATTACTTTGAGATCACATGAATATTTAGCCAGAGCAATTCTTTATAGGATTTTGACGTGCAAAATCTCAAGACTGTAGTCTCAAAATTGTTGAGGAAGCAAGATTTTATGAGTACAATGTTTCTTTATGGACTGGAAAAAATAAACAGAATTGGGTTTCTTTACCAGAAACACATTGCCATTTCTGTATTATAAGATAAATGAAACTAAAAAAGTCAGCTATTGACTTCTTAGGTTACAAGGGTTACCACAATAACAAAACAAAGCTCACACTGCTGATCTATTCCAGGGGTTATGGCCAGTCCTGTCTGGAACAATAGCCACAGCAGAAGCCACATGGTGCAGCAGGGATGTGCTACTTATAAAAACATTACTTTGCAGAACTTGTTGTGATTCAGTGGCAGACATCCCTGAGACATATAGCTCCCTCATGACAAATATTGTCTATTACTCAATTAACACATCTTTAAACTGAGAAGACAGGATCTTGGCAAGAGGGGCTTTCATTGTGCAGTTAGAGATAAAAAAGTTGCTTGCCTTGTTACAGGAAAGTACTCAGTGGTGGAAGTGTGCACCCCTCCCCGCTCACAGCATCTCTACACCAGGGTGCTACTCCAGCACCTACAGCACTGAATGCTCCACACCAGTATGGAATATGCCTTGCAGTGGCCTGACACAACTGTGTACAAGTTTGTCCTATTGCACTAGTGCACAGCAAGAGCTATATTCTTACCAGCTGTAGTAAATGCCATCTACTCTCTCTCAGCTCTCCTACCAGTAGCCAACACTGCACCTTCAGAGAGTTGTACAGTATTTTGCCACAGACCCTTTGGCCTGAGTGATGAGTGTGTGTAAAAAGCTCATCCAACACAGCTGGCTTGGCGTTTCTTGCTTTTACTTTCAAGATCAGAGCTCCACAACATCACAACAGCTTAAAGCAGCACTGCTAGCACACACTAAAAACACATGTCAGCATCTTATACCTATTTTTTGGTCTCAGGGTGAGAAGCTAGTCCTGCAGACATCCTTTCAAACCCATAGTTGCGTGCTCTCCCTACTCTCCAACTCTCTCCTCTCTTAGGAAGGAGATACTGCTGCAAACTGCACAGTATCCTGCCCTGATCACTCCATCTTCCCATCAGTACAGGAGTGCCAGCAGCACACCACCTTTCTGACTAGGCTGGAATGGGATCTTGAACATTCTTCTCCACTGTGAAGACAAACAGGCTGAGGCAATGGCTATGAATGTAGAACTACAGTACAGAACTGTAGTATGAATATGAATATGCTCTTCGATGTATCACACTTTCTCTCATGCTTATACGCAGATTTTCAATGGCTTCTTATTTCATTCTAATATCCTAGAGCTTCTAAATAATTTTGCTGTTAGCTAACTTGTGTATTTTTTAATACAAAAAATTAGTAGTTGGTGTACACTCCCCTCTAACACAGTGGATTGGAAATGTGATTGTGGTACTAGAACTAAGGACTATAGATATAAAGCTCAGGACTTGACAGCAATGTCTGCTCCTGCTTAAATAGTAGACACGGGGGTTTTTGAAGACAGGAGATTGAGTGCTAGTTATCAACGTTATCAGCATCAACAGTGAATACATGGGTTTTTCTAAAAATGTTAGCCATTTCTTTAGGCACACACACCCAGAAAGGGCTACTACTCACAGGCAAAAAAAACGTTCTGCGCTCTTTGCCACAGGAACATTTTCTCTGTCATTAATTCATGTGTCTCTTTGCCTTAAATAGCCACTAACAAGACAAATGAAAAATTTCCTGTAGTTACTTCACAATGAAGTCTTTTGTTCAAAAACTCAAAAAAATTATAGCTGCTGTTTTATTAAGAAAATTTTGGGTTGCATACATACTACTATACATGGCTATTTTTAAAATGAGAATCCTTTGGCACTTTTCTATACTACAGTTGGTCAAAAATCCAGAGAATAAAAATTCCTGGTGTTTCAACAAACTAAATCAAGCAGAATAATTTTATATTCTATTCCAATTCTGAAAAATTCTCTAACCAATCTTCAGTCTAGAGAAAAGATAAACTTCTACCAATTTCTTTCTTCTAAGGATCTATAATCTCAAATATTGGACTAAAAAGAATCAGAAAAGGACAGATTTCTTCTAGATTTTTGTGATTCATTATCTACCTGCTAGATACTGAATTTCTGTATTTAAAGAGTTCAATTTTTTCAGGTAAGATGGTTGGTCTGTTCTCTTCCTTCCAGTGCTCTAATACTTACATATAATTTTACTGTTTTAAAAGAGAGTTGGAGAAAGTGGTGAAAAGGGCAGGTATTTATGAATCCCTGGGTTGTGATCTTCGTCAGCCTTTCAGCTGGCTTTCATGTTAGTTACGTTCTGCTTACAGGACCCCAATTTACAATTTTAATGATTTAAATAAGAGTAAGTACTCTGAGAAGAAAAATATACTGGTAGGGGTATTTCCTGATCCTATTCCTACTGCAGATCAGGTAAGATTCATTAACTATTTGTTCTAGACAGCCGAAGTCACAGCTAACACAGGAGAAATGCAATTTATCCTCAAAGTGTACCTGGCTAATGTTCAAGTAGCCAACTTAAGAAATGCCAGGTTATTTTTAGAACAACAACAACAATAATAATAACTATTCAGAACATGCAGTCATGCAAACTGAATATAACAATGCTAGTCCTGGATTAGTGAGACTTGACTCCTGTTAAGATGGCTCTTCGTTGTGGCAGAAAGCACTTTTTGTATCTTATCACTTCAGCACAGCACTGTGCCTTAGGCAGACACAGCCCAGGTCGGGGAGGAGGGTTTGCTGCTGCTGCAGGACTCTGCAGTTTGGTAGCACGACAGCACGATGCATTGTAAGGCAGATTGCTGTGATTTGCCACTGTGCAATTCACAGATATGATTGCATCTCATTTCAGAACTAAGTGGAACCGTCTGCCCCTTTGTACTCAATCAAAAGCCACACAGTGACTCTCAAATTACATCTGCATTTACCACCTAAAACATGAAAGGAAGCCAGCTTGTGTCCCAGCAGTAACTTCACTCTTTGTGCCCCAAATTCAGCAGCCCACCTGCTCTGGTGTGCACAGCAGTTCCCTTCTCCCACAGACAAGATGAGCACTGATGGGATTTGTTTCAATACAAGAGTCCATTCTCCCTTTTTCGATGTTGGGCAGTTCCAGGTTCTCAGTCTCTGCCTCTGGCTGGTTTTGTAACAATACAGGTTTCTGGACTGTGTAAGAAATCCCCTGGCAATGTGAAAAGCCTTGGAGACCATATGTAACTTTTTTCTTTTATGTTAAATAATAGGACAGTTGTATTTTACAGGTACTGTCATTAGCTGTGTAACAGCAAAACAGGACTGTAATGTTCAGCTTGAACGAGATACCATCCTGCCGAATACCTTGTATCCCTGTAGGATGAGGCAATCCCTGCTGCCAAACCTCACAAGTGAAAACTGAAGTAAAATGAGTCTTATTGCTGTGCCTTTTAAGATGGGAACAAAGATTAAAGAATTTCTTGAGGTCATCTAGGAATTCTGCAGCAGAACACAATGAACAGATCTTCTGAGTCCTACCTCAGCAACTTAACTACAAAGCCTTCCTTCTGTGTAAGAGATTGAAAGCAGTTAAACCAGCATGATGTGTTACCCTCTTACAAACTAACCTAAGTGCTTATTTAAGACCATATATTTTCTGGTGGATGAAATATCATTTCTGGGAACCTCCCTGCCATGTTGATTTGTAGAGCCTTAATCAGTTTGATTCCAGCAGTGATAGGAACAGAACAGCACAGGGCTCAATCCCAAGAATCTATGGTTCTATGATTGATGTTTGAAAGACTGTAGGCAGGATTCTGTGTTCCTAGCGCCATCAACTAGAGCCCTGCAGGAGACTGTAGCTTCCCTGGATTGGCAGCTGATGGCTGCCAAGGAGAACAAATGCTGTGTGTAGATTTGCCTATTTCCTCATGCAAGACTCTCACCAAGAGAAGGCTCTTTAGGAGGTGGGAGGGAGGGAGGGAGGGTGATGTAAAAGATAAAAACAGCCTAACAATCCCACTAATCACATGTGTGAAGATGACATGGTTTGAAACAATGAAAACAGACAGGATAACAACCACCACTACTCATTTCTCTTTCCCTGGGAATACCTGAGTCACCTGGAGTAAGTGTCAGGTCTGCATTACTGTTACAGGTAGTGCTGGAACATATACAGTAGCAGAATCATAGAATCATAAAATTGCCTAGGTTGGAAAGGACCTTAGAGATCATCCAGTTCCAAAGCCCTAGCCGTGGGCAGGAACACTTTTCACTAGACCAGGTTGCTCCAAGCCCCATCCAACCTGGCCTTTTACACTTTCAGGGATGGGGCATAAACAGATTCTAGAGCAACCTGTTCCACCTGCCTCACCACCCTCACAGTAAAGAATTTTTTCCTATAATATAAATCTACCTAATATCTAAAATAAACCTAATATCTAATATAAATCTACTCTCTTTCAGTTTGAACCCACTACCCTTTGTCCTGTCAGTATATAACCTTGTAAATAGTACCTGCCCATCTTTCTTGCAGGCTCCCTTCAGGTACTGGAAGGCTGCAATTCAGTCACCCCAAAACTTTCTCTTTTCCAAAATGAAGAATTCCAGTACTCTCAGCCTTTCTTCACAGCAGAGATGCTCCATTCCTCTAATCAACTTGGTGGTCTCCTCTGGACTCGCTCCAATGGGTCCATGTCCTTCCTGTGCTGGGGACCCCAGAGATGGATGCCGTGCTCCAGGTGGGGGTCTAACAAGTAGATACTATGAAAATTTCTTAACAGTTTACAATGAAAAAAGAGTATTCATTTTAAAACTGAACAAAGCAGGCCAAAATTTCCAAGACCAGAGTTTCTTGTGCAGTTGCCCAACTAGTTTCAAGCCTTCCTGGTGATGTGTTAGTCACTAAGAATACTCATGGCTTAGCATAAAAAGACCCCATGGCTGCTTATTAAAAACCTACAGTCTAGGCAACACAATCAAGGCACTGGCACGCCCTTGAGTTAGGCCCAGCTTCCATCTTCCTGCCAGCCCTGCAGACCTGGGAATGTGTGAGTCAGACACGCAGTGCACATACAATAATAAGCAATGTTCAAAGCAGCACATGCTCATTTGTGAACTGTGTATGTCTGAGACCTCCATCCCAGCAGGCTGATTGCAACAGTTTTCATTACTTTTTGTTCACCATCACGAAGCAACAATCTCTAGTGGTTCAGCCCAAGAAATAGTGCAGTCTCCTCTCCACATCAAAGAGTGCTCTAGTATTAGTGTCTTGCAAAACAGGACATCAACTGCTATCCCGGAACTACTTAGAAAACAAACAAAAAACAAAAGCCAAAGCCTCCTCATCCTTATACAACTGCAAATATTTTGGTCCCGCATGTCAAACAAACTTAGTTTTGACATAGACTTCTAAAGTTTCTGCTGAATTGGCAATCGACACCCCTGTCTCACAAGCTTCTTAATATCCTAAAATTCCACAACTGAGCAACAAGAAATGATATGATGAGGAATGATGGATTAATTTGCCTCACATATCTGTTTCAGGGAATGACAGGAATGAAATAATTTAAAGTTAAAAGTCATTGCACGTCTTTCTTCTGAAAGACTCTTTGTATCAAATGCTATGAATTCATGTTACTTTGCCATCAATGAGGCATTTGCAATGTAGCAGTGGCAGCAAATAACATATAATAAGTTGTGGTGAACTGTCAGGAACATTTAATTTGACATTAAACACAATTCCAACAAGGCATAGACAAAGATGTTTTCTAGGTGTTAAAGTACTTTTGTATCACTGAATTGATAACACAAGTGTCTCATGCCTTCCAGCAGGAGAATGCAGTATCTGCAGCCAAGGGATTTATTTTTTTAATCACGGGTTTTGGCACTTCCTAGAGACCTCATATTCAGCTATGGCTCTAGCACAAGTTTACAAACTCAGAGGCAGGCTGGATGCTTGTAGAACATTGCCATTCCTCCCAGAGAGTGATTGGAGGTCTGTCAGACTAGCTAGAGGCAATGCAGAAAACTTTCCAGGAATCCATAGAAGTTTTTATTTTTCTGTAGACTTTTAACTGTCTGGCAAGGATTGGAAACTCCTGCTTGCATCAGTCCTAAAGAGGGCTGGCCCTTGCTACTACCCTGTAAAGAATGCTCTGAGGTCCCAAGAAGACCACAGCTTCACGTGCAGGCCATGTGCCCTGGCAGCAGCAACCTCCACTCCATGCAGATGTTCTAATTTGCCACTCTCAAAGCAGATGTGTCACTACTAGCAAACTTGGAGGGGGACAAACTTACCTCCCTGAGGGACCACTTGCAGAAGGAGTTCAATGAGCAAACTCATGCCTCTGCTGTTAGAGCTGAGCACATGGCAGAGATGCTTGCTTACTGCTTTACAGGGACTGTAACCACCACCATTTTGGGCAGTCACACAGTACTTGCTCCTGCTCATCTTTGCAATGTGATTAGCAGTGCAAAGATTTTGTGTTAACACAGTCAGAAAGCCACACACATAGGCCCTACATTAAGACACTTGAGAATTGTGTTCGTTACAAATCATATAATAAGATAAATAATTCTTTGTTCGTTTCTATCTACCACAACAGTGATGTAACACTTAACAAAAGAACAGTTCTTACAGCACTTCGGAAAAAGGGCAGTGAACAAGCAGAGTGATGCGTATTTGTATTGACATAACATTCTGAGATCCTTGGGTATCAAAAATGCTATAACTTGTTTTTCCAAACATCATCTATTTCATTCTTGAAATACAGAGACTTGGACAGAAACAAAGCAAGTATGAGGTACGTCCCACAGAAATTTACATTCTTATTTTTGTGCAGAAGTACAATTTTTCATGTAATTAAAAAGAATATTTACTATTCTTTCAGATGTATAACTGTACCTAAAAAAAAAATTATGAAAAATCAGAGGGTAGATGGAAATCTGATGGAAATTCCATAAATATGGAGGCCACATGGCCACTGAGAGAGAATACATGGCATTGTTCTGGGAAAGAGAGAAGATATAGAAACGCATCTTATTTTGGCATCATGATCAGCTTGGATTGTCTGAAGGTGCCATGATCCCTAAATATCAGATACATGAAAAGCAGAAATTTTGATTTCAGATATCTAAATCCCAACTTGATTAAAACAAGAAAAAAATTTCAAATATTCAAAGCTTAAAAAGTAACATTAATACTGACATAACAAGCTGAAGCGTCAGTCATAGAAGTCAACCTGTGACAACAGAACAGTAGGAAACCCCCAATCCCAACATGGCTACAGTCAGACATCCTAAACACAGCTTTGGCTGGCAGTCTGGAAAATGTTAGGTTTAAATGCCAATATTTGCACTTGACAGTACACTAAATGCATAAATCCTTTAACATGATACTTTGCTTGAGTCAGAATTCTTTGTCTATAAAGCTATTAACACTAAACCACAAATGTCCCAGCAGTTTAAGAGATGGAAACTGTTACTGACATGTTATTGGGGTTTTATGGAAGCTGGTACATTATGGAAAACTGTTCAATTAAAGTTTCATTTTTAAAATGCTGTTTTGTGAATGAGATATCATCCAGACAGAAAAATTATTTTTAATTTGCTTGTAACTTTAGTTATCATACATGTGACAGTTGATGATTTTTTATGATGAAATAAAGATTTGCTCTCAGTACAGAGTAACAGGAAAAGCTCAAATATGGAAAATATCTTTCATGTTACTTGAATAATCAGTTTCCTCATGATTTTTTCCTGATATTTTTTAGTGGAATTTTTTTTCCTTTTTTTTTTCCCATGAAAAGGTTTTGATATTCTGTACTCATTGTTTTAGAAAAACATGCGTTCTTTTTTTCCCCTTAAAACCATATCTCTCCAGTAAAAAAAAAAAAAGCAGACATTTAACAGCCACTGAAAATTCTTGTTAAGAAAAGGTAGACCATGCTAAGTTTAAAAATCTTTTGACAGGAAACTGTTGGCCAACTCTACTCTTAGAAGTTTATTGATCCTTTATTGGTGAAGAATTTGCTGTCTGAGAGCTGTGAGTGGTTTGTAGTGTGCTCTGTTTCATAAAGAGTATCCAAGCACATTTTAGCAGCAATTTCTGACTCAGGTTTAGCATTTCAGCAGTGAGAAATTGTTTTGGTGCTGCTGATATTTTCGCTCATTGCATCCCAAGAGCAGTGGACAAGAGGAGCTCTGGAATAAACAGAGAAGACTATTTACCTGCAGAACTGAAGATGACTCTTAACAAGAGCAGATTCTTAATTCCTCTTTAGAAAGAAGGTGAATTCTTTCCCAACACAAGACAGTGCCATGCCCTGTTGATCTGATTACTGCATCTGACACCTTAGTTTATGTAACCAAGAAAAGGTCATTGTGTTAGAGAGTACTGCAAATAAACTTTGAGTACAGAGTGTGATATTTGGCTCTAACCTCAGACATTAGAGAGCTCTGCAGCCTCCCTCCTGCACCACGACTCCATGTGCAACACACAGGATGGTGGGTTTCAGTGCTTTGCACTAACTGTGCTTGGCTCACGGCTATGTACTTTATAAAAGGCTGTGGCCCTGCACTGCACCCCTGAGGAAACAAAATCCTAACTACACAAAAATGTGAAGTGAGATTCAGCTTGTTAATGTGCTTCTTGGTGTGTGTGATTTATCATGTGTGTTGAAGCACTTCCATGGAGGACGTGCAGGGTAAATCAGTTCCACAGCAGACGGATTACAGGAACTAATGACATATTCAGAAGACTCTCATTTTCCTCACGTACTGATAACTGTGGCAGTGAACATGCAATAGGACAGACTCCAGCCAATAATCTGTGGAAAAACATCATTTTCCCCAGAGGATTTTGATGTGTAATGCAAGTTTTACTCCCATATTCAGACAATTATTTTCTTTTTTTCTATACATAATTTTTTTATTCAAATACCATACTTCACTCCAGTGCTGAATCTGTGTCGTTTTTGCTCCCTTTGCAAGCAACGTGGGACTGAAAAAGCAAGATTCTGATTGTTGCCAACTGATTCTACCTTCTCTCAGAACAAGGAGACACCCCTGTAAGGGTGTCCATGCTTCTGCAAATGAAAATAAGCTTACCTCATAAGGGGTATAGAAAAAAATTGTCTGCTATTTTTGTATGAATATTTCCACTACCCCATGCCTATGTACCAAACTGAGTCTCTTTCTCCCTAAAACCAAATTAAAGCCTCCTTGCTGGACGGCACAACTTCTTGGTGGTTTTTGTAGCTCTAGCCACAGAAAAATTAAGTTATACGAATTTCAGTCAGAAAGTCTTGTTTCAGGTTCAAAAAAACTGGGAAGTGATTAATCCTCTTCTAAAATACTCCAGATGAGATCTGACACTTAAAAAAACACCAAATCTCAAATGGTTACTCTCCAGAAATGCAGTTCCTTGTCTAATGGCTGAAACTACACATGGGTCAGTAAATAAAGCAGCTAGATTTTTCAGTTCCAGTAGAACAGTACGTTAATAAAAGACGAAGAGATTTAAATGTGCATGTTTCCTAAAGATAAGACAGAAGCAGATGCTGTTTGAAACACATCATATTTTACCAAACCTTGTGGTTAGCTTAAGAGGTCATGAAAAAAAATAAATAAAATTGGCAGACCAATTCCTATGGCTACACACAGTAACTCTGAGGAGCATAGGCCATGAGTCCAGAGAATCCTCTTCTTCAGCACTATGCCATATAACCCTTCTGAAGAACTCCTTCCAGCGCATGCCCAGCATTAAGGTTTACATTTAGTGTGGAAAGAACATAAGTGTGTATCTGCTGTTTCCTCTGACTGCAAACATAGAAGTAAATCGCGCTGGTCAGCAGAGCAGTGGGAGAGAGGTCATGGCTACACAGAGTGCCAGTACGCCTGCTGCAGCCACCTTGCCACCAGCCTGCATTCCTGAGCTCACAAGGCCATATTTCTGGTCCTCAGAGCTAACTTGCTACAGCTCCACAACCCAGCATTGTGTCATGTAGACATAACTCACATTTCTTGTAACGCAACCTCAGTCCTAGATGGAATTGTGATGATTACATTTCATCAACCATGGTGCTCACAACGATCTAATTATGAAGAAACCTAACAAGGCTCCAAAAATCATGAAGACTGAAACACAGCTCAGATGTACAGTTGTAATACTTGTTCTCAGTCAGCTACCATTGCTTCAGCACTGTGCATTAGCACACTTTCATGCGTGATCCAGTCACTACAGATCAGTAAGAAAGTTCAGCCAGGCCAGTCAGGCAAAGTGGAATTAGAAAGCAGACTGCCATCTGTATGCTGAAAATATTCTTCACCTTTCCAAAGCTCTCATATACACATTCCACAAGAAAGAGCAGATGTTTTGGAAAGATCTTATTGAAAGAAATCCTTGGCATCTTCATTTTTATATGTGTGTAGAATATATTGTTTTGTAATCTGAATCTGTTAAAAATGCGTAATTGAAACAAACCTCTCAATTTTTTCCAAAGGAAGGAAGGAGGAAAGGAAACACTAATAGTTTGCAATCAAAGCTTTGACATCCCCTTGGCATTCTGCTGTACTTAATGATAGCTCTACAAAGAAACACAGTTACTGTCTTATGTGGGAAAGCATATTTGTGGCTGAGAAAGTGCTGCAAAAATTGCAGAGAGCTTATATAATTTTATACCATATTTTCACCCCTGTTTTTACAGCCAATTCATTTAGTCAAAAGTCATGTTTTCTGCTTCTTATTTTTTCATTTCATATCTCCTGATTTAATGTTTTAGTTTTGGGATGAATATCGTTTTGTTTGATGAAAGATACCAAGACACAACTAAGGCTGTAACAGTTTGCAAAGTTTAATTCCTTCAGCTCGTTCTATGTGAGGGTTCTCAAATCAAAACACAGATTACATTGCATTGCTTTTATATTCTCAGCTCTCTTGCAACCCAGTCGGTCCTCTTTCAATGTGTAGATGCCCTTGTCATAGTCACACTTTCTAACAAATCAGTCTTCTGCCAGCACATCAAAGTTCCCTTGTGATCCAAAAGGGGGTGTGTTGTCTGGCTGAAGTTCAGACACAGCTTGTTCTATTGTGCTTCATTCCACTTCACTGCAGACTTTTTGCTTGCAGGAGCTAACAAAAAGGCAAGATTCCAGCTTCTAAGTTTTAGGATGTAAGACCCCAAATGATTTTGCATCTGATTCAAGCCACTACAGTTTCTGGGAATTTTTTCTCTTGATTTCAGAAGGTTTTCCACTGAGCTATCTATATATTTCTAGAAAAAGTCAATGGATTGTGATTTATAATATTCTCCACTGCTTCAGCATTTGAGGCTTCCTGATAGAAAATAGATAGTAAAGGCCAAACCCTTAAATCATAACAAACCTTTTAACAGGGACAGGTAACAGTTGGTCATAAGCTTCTTGATTTTTGTTGTGTTTCAAAGTCACTGCTTTTTGTCATTGTTGTCATGTTTTCTATGAGAAAGACTTAATTTTAAACATGTTATGGTTTAATCTGCATTTCCTAGGATTTCTTATTTCCTTGGATTTTCTCAGAACATGTAGAATGAGAGCTTTTACAATTTAGCTCAACAGATATGGTCCTCCACTCTCTAACAAAGGCTTCTCTCCTCCACTGTGTTAGCTACTAAAGTTAAATAAATATTCAAAACCCAAACAAAACATTTAAAGGGTTCGATTTTTTTCCTCTTAGATTATGTGTAATTATTTTATCCATTTCACAATTATAGCCTTGCCTTTCAGGCTGGGTAGGACTTTTTAAAAATATAATGAACAATCCAAATCCTTCTGCTTTCTGAAACTTTAAAATCTTGCCTTTCCACAGGCCAGAACATCTGTAAGGGAGGATAAATACTGCCTGGACTATGGGGATGGGAATACTGGACCTTGCTCTCTCTTAAATGTAGGGACCTGTTAGTTATCTGTTTATATTTTTGCTTAACCCCTAACCATATTTCTTGCCTCAGTTTAGCAGAAACTGACAAGAGAAATCCAGCTGGAAGAGTCCATCATAACCCTTCAGATGTGTACCCCTTTTCCTGTGCTGGTGTGAAGGGTATGACTCCCAGTCCAGCATGGAGAACTACAAGCTCAGTGTTGAGCATCCCTGCTGTTCAAATTACATTGACTTCTTTGGATAACAGTAATCAGATCCCTCATCCCCTTTCTTTAACATCAGGAGTTGCTATTGAGTTCCAAGCTTTGAAATATACAGAGCTGATGCAGGGATTCCCTCTGTTTCATGGTTTAACCCCTGCATCAGTTCTGTACAGTCTCCAAACCAAGGAGTCCACAGAGTGCTGGTGCATCCTCAGCCAATCTACCAGGCAGGTAGGAAGAAATCCCACATATATGCTTTCATAAGCCAAGCCCACAATGTCTTGCCTTAACTCTTCACATATCCTGGAGCTTACGTCCAGGAGCTGGGATGGCCATACAATATATTTTAATGCAGAATCACTCCAGTATGATCCTCAATGTGATTAGCACAGCTCAGCCTTAGTTGGGATATTATGGGTTGGATTATTCATGTTAGTTTCCAGCTGATCTTGGAACACAAATATTACATCTGATTTTAATGAAACACAAGACTTCGTTGTTTTCAGTCAGCTAATGAAACAGTTGAACCTTCTCAGGCCTTGCTGTAATAATACCAAAGGCTGTGCATTATCATGAACAATGCTAACCTCTTTACAAGACATAAAGTTAATCCTTCAGTACTTGTGTACTGATATGTTTGGAAATGTAAACTGAGGAATGAAAAGAAATCAATGCTACCCCAATGAAATGCGAACCCACCTGGCACAGAATCTTTCACACAGTACGCTCTGGCACAGCCTCTTGGTTACATGTAACTTTATGTTAACAGGAAAAGTCACTTTAAAATCTGTTTTGTTCATGAAAGCCTCAAGCACATACACAAGTTAATCACATTTTAGAAGATCATGTTAAAGTACTTGTTAAAAAACAGAAGTGCATTATGAGAAAAAAAAAGTAAAATTCAAGGTGGAGACATTACCAAGGCCTTGCAAGGAATTTCTTGCTTTCAACAGCTTTTCCAAAGACTCTGGCAAGACAACGTACTTTCAAGACTGAAAATCATTTCCATTGGGTGGCTTGTTTGCTGGCTTCTGTAAAACAGCTTGGTGGTCCGGGACAGTTCTTACTGGACTAATGTTCTTCACACAAAAGCCACGACTCTAATTGGCATTAACTGTAATTGGTATTAACTGTTCCCTGCTTTGGCAGCCTCATCTGAGAAACCAAAAATGAAATCCACAATGTGGATTGAATTGCCCTTATTGGCCCCTCCACACCAGGACTAAGGGCATTGCAAGAGTAAGGAAATGCTTTTGTTTGTGGAGGCAGGCAGAGAACTCCAATTTCGTCTGCTGTCCAGTCTGCATAAAGATTAAAGGGCTACCGAGTGATCAGTGAAGAGACAGAGCACCATCAGATCCTCTGGAGAAATGGGGCATTTAGTGGCAAGCACTAACTTCTCTCAGCCACTGAGTTGCAAGGCGGCCTTGGTCATATCGATCTCTGTGCCTTCTGGCATACACACACCTGTTTCAAAATACCATTTCTCCGGCAAAGCATCCACAGCTGGAAACAGACTCTAGTATGGGGTTTCTCAAAGTTTAGAAATACCTTATAACTCTTGGGGCAGGGGCATGGGAATAACAAGTATCATCCTGTGAAAGTTACCTTGCTTCTGTTTACAAAGCAATACAAATTTGGAGGGGGTTGCTCCTTTGCTTCTCTTTTCCCCAGTTCTGTTTTTTTTGGTTTTTTTTTTTTTTTTTGCTTGTGGGCAAAGGTATATATGCAGGTCTTTTCCCTAGATTTAAAGACCCCCAAGGGTCCAGTGAGAACAAACAGGCTGCACTCTCAGTTCTCTTTCCACCCAGATAAAGTTATATACTAGTATTTAGTAAGATTTTAATCACAGCCTCATAACTATATGGTTTCCTTAAAAAAACCAAAACCTACATTTTTCAACAACAGCACAGCTAAGAATACTCCTTTAAATGAGTTAAGAATGCTTGCAGATGGAAAATCAAATGCTATTATATATAAAAAGTACAGGCAGGTTTCATGCATCGTTGCACCAGAAGTTTAAATATATGGCTTTGCTCAGTCCACTTATGCCTGCATAGCCAAGATCATTCAAATGCTACTTGTAAATGCAGTATGAACACCTTTCTGCCTTGGCTGCCCTGTACTTTCACACAAACATACATCCTAAGTCCCCAGGCACTCAGTCTGAACTACCATTTCAAATGCAAGCAAGCCAGCTACTGTCAACTATTCATTTGTACAGCTGTATCACTGAGGATCCCAAAGTATGGGATCACTGCTGTGCTAGGCTTTGCACAGGTACAGAAGAAAACAATAGCTGGCTTCAAAGAATTTCAAGGACATAGCTATGCATTTTTAAAACTTCACCAGCTCCCAGGCTCACAAAAACCCAGAAACACTGATAAGCCAACAGTGGTTACCAGTATTTAAGGCAGAATCCTTAGGCTTTCACAGAGGTAACCTTGTGGCTAATTTTTAAGGTGAGTTAACCAACTCCTTTTTAAATCAAAATCACCAGCACAGCTCTATATGCCAAGCTGGATACCCTTTCACTGATGCCATGTTTCCTGCTATGTCATTCCATTTGGAAAAAAGAAGGGAAATTAGATCACATCCTTCTAGTACTAGAGTGTTTGAGGGTAAAACAGATAATTATGAAGGAATCCAGTGCAGCGAGCAGAGGACTATAGGCAGAAGGAAACTTGTAAATATTGTTGATCTATCAGCACTTAGGATTGCTCTCCTCACCACCAAGTTGATATTTTCCCTTTCCTGGAACTGAAGACATTATGTTCCTGTAAATTAGTTAAAGTATTCCAGTAATTTCTGTCTTATGCAATATATTCATTCTCTCTCTCCACAAATGTGGTAGAAGTATTTTTATTCCATAAATTTTCTATAGTCACATTTGTATTGAGATCTGTCATAGAAGAACATGAAATCTTCAAGGTAGAATTCTCTCAAACTCTAAAGTCCCTAAAAATGTCCCTAAACAAATAACTAGCTTATGACCTGGCCTTTCATAAACCATAATTATTTTCATTTTGGGATTAGGATATTTGCTTCTTTTTCCTCCTCTGACCACCTATTTTATTGTACTTTTTTTTTTCTGACAAATACACTATAGAAATAAAAACACAGGTTTATAATAAAAGGACATACAGTTAGTTTGTAAAGCTAGTTAAAAAATGGCAATCCTCTCATGATACCCTGGTCTACATAATTACAGGTGCTTAGATGGAGCTTTCTGTGGCAGCAAATGCCAAGCACAAAAGGTACGGGCTCATTGTTCTACACAGCTTCTGCTGTACAAGGCATCACAAATAATAATGGCTGATACTTCCTGCCAGTCATGGCAGGCAAGAGTTTCTGCTTTTGACTTCTAGTGGCCATGAAGTTCAACTTTGGCAAGGGTTATCTTCCCATAAAGAAAACAAAGCAATGTAAGATTGCTGTTCCTTTGGGGCTCACTTTTCTCTAGCTAACTTGATATAGGGCACTCAAATTTAATTAAAACATCTTAAATGAGCTTCTGGCACTTTGCAGTATAAACTGAATTAAAACACCTTAAGAAACCTTGCACCAGAAAATTGGTAACTTAGTGAGTGCAAGAGCAGCAGCATTTCTGTGTGAAGAAAAGTTTCCAGTTCCATTAACTGGCAATGTTCAGGGCTGCAGGGAGTAAACTGGGTCTCTTTGACCATATTTCTCAAGAGCCTGACAAGTGTTTGTTCAAAGAATTCCTGATCTTGACTGATCAGTCCTACTCACTGTTAAGGAATGACAGAATGGGTGAGGTTGGAAGGCACCTCAGGATATCACCTAGTCCAACACTGCTCTTCAAAGCAAGGCCAACAGAGCAGGTTGCATAGGACCTTTTCCTGAGACAGAAATACCACCTCTTCCTCTGTCACTAGTATAAAACCCACCAGGATTCCAGAAGAAAGCAAGAAAGTATTTTTAAGTCTTAACCTTAACATAAGGTCTCTTTATGAACCCCTAAAGTGGAGAAGTGAGTGACTATCCTTTTGCACTCAATCTGCTGCAGACAAATACTTTGATGTCCACTCCAAGCACAGCAAGCACTACTGATAACACAAACTGTGTTAAAGCTGTTAGCAAGAAATCAATAAGCCTACTTATGCTTAAGAACATGAGAGATACAGAAGTCAAGTGGATAAAGCTGAGCACTCAGAAGCCTGTTGATTAGGGTTCTCTTCCCAGTTCATAGCAAGTTACTTCAAAAAATGTGCTGTACTGCAGAGTATTTTGAGATCCTGTGGATACAACAGTCCTCAGTCCCATTCAGACACACAGGAATTCACAGTAGGTCAAGAAGTGCAGTTAAAACTACCTTGCATCCCTGAAAACATGACACATGTGCCAATTTTTTTAACTGTGCTTATTATCAGATTACACAAAATTACATGCAGACAAAATTACAGTTCGCTAGTTAATTCAGCATAAATGATGCCAAACTGCTCAGGAAGATAATTCCTAAAGAATGCTGCAGTTGTTATAGTCCAGGAAAGTAATCCAGCCTATCTCAAGCAAGTATTAGAATAAACCTAGAAAAGGCCTCTTTTCATGAATGTTAATACTTTTTACATCCAATTTCTCTGCTTGTGTCTTATTTATTAGGCTGTTTCACCAAAGACTCATCATAGTGTCAAAGTAGCAAAATTTAAGGATCCCTAAGAGAATCATAACTAACTGGTGATACCCTTATGCAGCATCTGCTGATAGAACGGATTTCTACATGAATAGATGGTCTACTTTAACGGAAACGCTGTAGCCAAAAATCTAGTACGAACAACTATAAACAGTGAAGTTACCATGAAGAAGACAAGCAGTTTAGGAAATTAACCTAAAAATGAGTGGAAACTTTTATAATGGTTATGCTAACTTTTTGCCAAACTGATGCCTTAGGATTTTTATATATGTGTAGATTTTAATATTGTATGTACTTGTAGATTTTATACGGCTGTATAGTCTCTCACACTTGAGGTAGCAGCTAACAGTTTCTAACAGTTTTTCACAGTTTGTGCCATATTCCTTAATTTCTGTTTAACTGGCAAGATTGCACAAGGACATAGTGTTTGGGACACATGCACCTGGACCGGAATAACAAGACAAAACAAGATAAAAGACCCGGAACCCTTGGAGGTGCTCCAGTGGGGCAGTTCTGAGGGTGGTACCAGGGGCAAAACGTTCTTGGGTTGGATAAACCCACTAGACACGGTAATTAATTAGTGTTGTTAATTTGTAAGAACCCTATACTGTGTGTGCACCTATATACTTCGTGCACCTGAAAGCTTTCATTAAAGAGCTGCTCCCTACTTTTCCAGTACTAATATTGTCTCAAAAGTGTTTCTCCTCGATTGTAGGCAACAGGCTGGTGATTCTGGTGGGACATGAGACCTGCAATTTCTCCAGATCAAGAAATAGTTTTGTTGTCTAAAATAATGTTGGCTTTCTAAAATGGCTTGTAAGGAACCACCATTCCTCACATTTTCACTAAACTCCAGATGCCTCTATACAGCTAAACTGTGTGCTAAGCAGGCCATTGTGGGAAGGATCTGGCTAGGTCACTTAAAGTAGGCTATCTAGGGTTTTTTCCTCTCTGGTTTTTAGGCATTTTCTTGAGCACTAAGAAAGCACAGCAGCTAGTCTTGGAAGAAAGACTGAGAGGTCCTATGCCTGTAAGTGGATTTGCAAGAGACAGAGAAGTTTGAATTTTTTTTTGAGGACAAAAAAATGAAGAGGCTGATTTTAGAATTCAAGTCAGCAGCTTACAAAAATATGTTGTGATAAGTAGTGAACAGTAAACTGATCACATATCATAAGCTGCAGAGTGCTTCCATGTGAATTCCTCCAGCTCTCTCATGAAGTGGAGAAAGATGAAAAGCTACTTCCAACTTTCACCTAACCTATCAGGTGTTCTAAGCACACTTATGCACAGCCTCGAACTGGAACTTACAAAACAGATTTTGAAAATCATTTGAACTTTGCCGCCTGAGAAATGTAGCTGAATGACAAGTAGGCAGTTTTCTAAAGACCCTACTTTAACTGAGAACGGTCAAATAAAAAAAATTATAAAAGTTCCCTCAGTGTCCTTTCTTCTGACAGGCACATTGAAATTGCGATACCAGTATCACCTTCATGGTCAGAGAGAAGAAGAGGCCATAATATTTCATGATGGTCAACAAAGCAGAGGATTAAATCTTTGCCTATCCTACATGTAACATTTAAATACAAATAAATATGCCAGTCGTGAAACAAGAGTGCATGAGACCAGTTTCCAGGGTTCTCTGACTGATTAGGAACTCATCTAAATTCAAATTAAAGCAGATGATCCTTTTTTCATTTGTTTATACAGATTCATTTACATAGCACTGGCCTTCATTATACCATTCACGACATATACTAGCAATGTGCTATGGCACATCTTCTCAAGATCAAATATGGCAAAAATAGAAGAAAAATAATTTATTTGTAAAATATATCTGCCATAAAAGTACGGAAAAGCATCCAATAGCCTGTTTGATCCTTTGCTTCATAATTTTTTTTCTGAGTTGGGATAATTTCCAATGCCAAATGATGAATAGCTTTCTTGGATAATCACAAAATTGCCTTCATAGCAGTTATTTGTATTAATTGTTATACACTTTAAAAAGCTCAAGCCAGTCATCAGTTTTAGCCAAGAAATGTTAGTGTTTGGTTGTACTTTTAACAGGTAAGTTCTTAAGGTTGAGAGTCTGTTGTGAAGTGCGTTGTACCATCTCCAGGGTTATCGTACAAGTTCCACATGCCAGAAAGTGTTTTAATACTCATATTTGACAAATGTTCATCGTGGCTGACAATGAGGGCACATGGATCATAAAGTTCACTTGGGAAGTAGATACAATAGGTCAGGATATGCTGGCTTAAGGATCTTACTCAACTAACTGTTTAAAGCAGTGTGCCCAGAAACAGGTTAGGTTCATTTATTTAAAAGTTTGAATAAGAAGTTTCAGGTGACTGAGGTCTGATCCTGAAATGAAGTTCGTATTGGCACAGTGCATGCCCTTTCCTCAAGACTGTGGTGGTGCAGCATACTTTCCAAGGATTGCAACACAGAAAAAAACACAGTAGGAATGCAACCACTGGGCTGGAAAGAAGTAGAGGGAGTTAACTAGCAGTCAAGACTCAGTAGGTGAAGAATTGTCTCTTTACTTATGGGAGAGAATATAAAATCTGGGTGACATGAATCTACTGTGATGATTTTAAAATTGAGGCATTCTCTAAGGAAGAATGTAACTCTTTCAAAAGAGCAGATGAAGCTTCTAACAAAGGGAAAATGACAGAAGAGAGACTGATTTATTTGGTCTCTGGGGATTTAACATACCTTTTGTAAAAATCTGATCTGCTATTACTATCCTCTGAGCAAGAGAGCTTATTGTACTTTAATAATGACACAAATAGTGTGTTTGAATATTGTGTGTTTCTATAATTGACTGCTGACAACATATTATTGAATTCTGTAGCTGCAAAGGGTTGCTCTGGATCCCTGCTTATAAAAACAGCACAGTGTGTGAAGCAAAAGATGGAATGACAGCATTGCAACTGCACGGACATCACATGTTGAAGGCCAAATCCTACAGATGCTCGCTACTGTGAGGATGTCCCTCACAACAGTAAGTACAATGCCTAGTGCCAAGCAGTCACAGGATTAAGTTATGCATAGTCAAGGTAATAACTAGTGATGAAGGGCAATAAAAATGAGTGGAAAAAGTGCTGAAAAATTGCATGTCACTCATAAAATCCCAGTCTTGGAAAAGCTTCTCTTAGTCTAGGCAATTTCTCTACAATTCAAAGGCAGTGGAAAAAACCACTTGTGGCAACCATAAGATCATACAGAAACACCAAGTGTTTCCAAATAAGTTAGTTAGGCCAACAAACATTATCCCAACAGTATATGAGAAGGAGAACAAATTATATAATAGCTTTCCAGATCTTCCCAAAGCAAGGCAGGTAGATAAATCAAATGACTATCATTAGAAGATCTCCTTAGACCTTTTGATCCAGTACCATTGTAGAAACACGACAGCTCAGGCCTAACAGAACAGCAAGGTATGACACAAAAAGCAGAGAGGTGGTTTTTGCTCAAGCAGTATACATTTGAGGGGGGTAAAAAAAGAAAGAGAAATGGGGTTTGCACTTTGCCACAGCCTTAAAAATGCCAGGCACTAATGGTCTAAGCTGAGGGAGCAAATTCTGAATGAGGAAACACCTTGAGCAGCCTACCTAATAGAAACTTTCTGTTAACTACTCCTTTTTGTTTTTAGCAAGTAGGCTCCAGTCACAAGTTTTGGGAGATTTCGTTAACAGCACACCAAAAGCCTCAAAAGTGGATTGCAGGTTCCTCCATTAGCATCTTCCTGTGCTGTGTTTTATTGTATAATCTTAGGAGGGCACTTCCAAAAGGACAAACCAAAGGGTCACTTTTAAAATGTAATCCCATAGTTTAAATTACACAGCTTTCTGATATTACTTTTTCCATATTCTTTCTCATATCACCATTAAAAGATTTGTAGACTTGTCTCCCCAACACACTTAATTGTTGTCTAGAAAGTTTATTACATAGTTGTTAACTTTCAGTGTTTCTAGTAGTCAGTTGGAATTTAATTATAGCAACTATCCAAATAAATCTGACTCTGTAGATTAAATAACAGCTACTCTTAAGTAAATAACATTCGAATATCCTCCCCCTTTCTCTGTCAAACACAAGCATTATTTGGAATACTGACAGCCTTGCAAAACATGCCATTTCCTAGCTGTTTGGTCTCATTAGATATTGCTCTAGCATTCATTTGTTTTATTAGAACAGTAGGATCATTCGGGTTGGAAAGCACCTCAGAAGGTCTCTAGTCCCACCTCCTGCTCAAAGCAGGCCTAGATATGATGAAACCAGATCTGAGATAGATACACAATCACCCCCTTTTTAAATTGTGACGCCCGAAGCCTTGATACAGGGCAGGAACAGGGTGATTAATGGCTGGTGGCAGTGAGCATTGTGCCTTTAAGCAGAGTGGGTGTTCTAATTCTGACCACCATGGACTAAGGAAACTGGTGTTACAGAACGATCATTTTGGGTTAACGCATGATATTTGGAACATCTGAAACCTGTTATTTTTCCTAGCTGAGGTTTATCCTGAAGCTTCATAAACTTTCCATTTTAAATTACAGAGCTTCCTTTTTTAACTATAATAGACTTTTATCTTAAAATGGTGTGTGCCTTTTAATCATTCCAAAGTATTTATTTTAATTAGGTTTTAAAAACCCTGCAGAAGACAGCACTGTTCTTAATTTTGGCTGTGAGAGTTTGCTCTGCATTCAGCTAGCAGCAGTTCCTAATACCCCTGCTGAACTTCAGCCAAATAGAGCATTTGAGGCAAAGCAAGATGGCGTGAATTCAAAAAAGATTACTTGTTTTCATGAAAACATTGGTCCAGTTTCATGGCATTATCTATAATCCACTGGTTTAGTAGAATAAAAGAGTTTTCATCTTTCTTTCTCTACAGACACGCAGCATGTGGCATTCTTGGAGTGTCAATGTTTTCCTTGGTTTTCCTATGCATCATTAAAGATTTGAAGTTCAGAAATCTTGAGCATCCCCAACCCACAAAAAAACCCCTGAGAGCTGTAAACACTTACCCCTTCGCAAATCTGGTTCAAATGACAGGTCCAGCCAGACAGAGGTGGGACAGGTTCATATCTGGAGTTGCTGAAACTTCCTCCCTGAGGCTATACAGCTTCCTACCTGAGGCTATAACAGCAGCAGAAACAAGACAACTCAAATTTTAAGTGAAGTTATCAGTTACAGCAACAGATAATTGAGGAGCTTGTAGCAAGTACTATTGCAAGTTAAAATCTAAGATGCCTTTTTTCTCTGGCATTTTAAAATCAAGATAGTTAACTTGGCTTAGCCAGTCTGAGCTAACACAGGCTACAGAAAAATTTATCAGGGTCTTTGCCATCTGAGCAACCCCAATAGTTCTTTCCCTTTTCTGGTGTGGGGTCTTGCAAAGACCACCTGAGATGGGAGAGAGACTGTGGGTTGAGCTCATTTCTGTATCACCTCCCTACCTACAGCACCTCAAGGTTTCTCATACTGGACTAACTGCTGGCCACAAACAGAGGTGTTGAGATCGGCATGAAGAGGTGTGGGATTAATGTTCTCCTGCTCATTCTGAAGTGACATTCTAGCAAGTTAAAACTAATACTGCTTTTTCTTTAGGACACTTTTCACCAGGCCAAAAAAACAGCAAAGCATTAACTCCTGCAGAGCCATTTTGTAAGACCTTCCTCTTACTCCAGCTATATAAGCAGAAATTCTCCCCAGCTACAGACACCACCTGATACAAACAAAAGAGAAAGTTGTTTCCTGTAGTTCTTTCTGGGAATATTATAAAAAAAGGATACCAACACTTCACAGGCTTTTAAAACAGATTTCTTGTAAACTGGACTGAGGAACAAGGTTATGGGTGCTCAGACACGTGGAGGAGTGAATGGTTGCTTTGGCGGGGTTATAGACCTTGGGCCTTAAAAGGAGAAAATGGGAATCAAAATACCTAAATTTAAGGATCAGCTTAATATAAGAGTCACAGAGTAATTGCATTTCCCTGGAGTGCTAGTGCTTGAAAAAGAAAGATTCTTGTAATATAGATTCCTGGGCTTTAGATTGCCCTATATTCAGTGATATGTAGGCTTTCTGCATTAGCATTAGTTTCTTTTTCAGCTAGTCTTTGTTCCTGTTTATGCTTTTATATGTCAGTTCTGCACAGGAATAATGAGGCTAATAAGCCTCACAGATGTATGCTCGCCTAGTGACATTTAAGAATTCTGGAAAGTGAATCATATTATTTATTAATCTGGCCTCTAGTCCTAATTTAGTCTCAGAACAATAGACTCTGGTTTCCCACCTAAAAAGAGCTAATGTAGCCCTTAGATGACATGACTTAAAGATGACTTGCAATTGAAGGGTAAGAAACATCTGAGTAAATCACACGTTCTGAAAATGCCAACCTGACTTCTTATTTTGTTAAATTTTGCTGAGTTGGTGACATTGGACTAAACATGCTCTCAGTTCCACTGATGCAAAGCCCCATTTCACTCTAGTCTGAGCAATATAAGGACACATCGAATTTTAAACACACTGCTTTCTTCAGTATGTCTGCATGGAACTACTGAAATACATAATACTCCTATGTACTTAAGTATCTAGCCAGTGCAGGACCCAAAATAAAGCTGCATGCTACTACAGTTACTGCAGACTTTTAAGTATATTCAACTCGATAAATTGCAAAGTCAATTCACAGGTTCATGATTACTCTTTATATTACATAAATACGTGTTTCTCTGGCAGTGTCCCAACACCTGAACTAAAGATCTTACCAAAAAGGTTATTTATAACAATTCTTTTACAAACTGGTGCAGCACATCACTTTTATTCACATGGAGAGCACAGGTGAAGACAACATTTTTTTTGCCAATGACCAGTACCTTCTAAGTAAGTTTATTCCCATCAACCATGCAAAGCTTGAGATAATCATTGAAAGAATACTGCCATCACATTTTCTTTTGTGGTCTTTTTTTTTTTTTTTCCTCACTCAAAATTTGGAGCAGCCCTGAGTTACTCAACAGAAGGAAAGCAAAGAGGAGATGCTGACAATAGAGTGGAAAGAGGCCGAGAGGAGAGTACTTTGGTTTTGTTCTGTGCCTCTGAGCATTTTCAACAGAAGGATTCTCAGCTGCAGAAAATAATTTGTTTCCTCTTTATTATGTAAACAATCTTGGACTGACCTTCAAAATACTCTTTCAGGTCTTTTTTATTTTTTACTGATCTTTCCTGGAGGAGGCAACTGAAACCAGAACTGGGTCCTCACTACAAAAAGAATGTATAGATTTTTGCTTGACAAAAGTGATGATTTATTGGCATTACAACACCTTTCACATTTATCTTGCAATTATAAATATATATATAAATATAAAACTGTGTTCACAAGAACATTGATAGAAAGGAGCAGGACTGGGAATGCTGTCACGGAAGTGCCAGAGTTCAGCAGGTACACTATCAGGAAGAGGGAACCTTGCCACATGACTAAAATTATGAGTAACAGCATGAAAATCAACTACTTTTAGCAGTAGCCATCACAGGACATTCAGAAGTGATTCATAGGCTGAAACAATTAAATAAAATCAGAGAAGTTCAAGCAATTAAAACAGAAAAATATGCTCTTGGAAACTTCATGGCTGAAGTTTCAACATCTGATATTTCATTTGTTCCAATGGAAAATTCAAAAGGTGAAATGACATTTGCAGAATCCTTTTGGAGGATCCTTAACAACTAGAAATTTTTATAGCCCCAGTGTCTTCAGGGAACTCACAGACTTGTCTTGCCTTCCATAGAACCACTCTGACTCAGACCAGCTAATCACCTGGTTTTATGTAGTGGTTGATTCACTGCCAATTTTTGTTGTGCTTCTATGAATTATATATAAGCACCTTGAGTTGCAAGTAGGCACTATTTGTTACACTGAAATAAATAGAAATAAAAAGAGCAATTTGGCACTTGTTCTTTTACTACCAAGTAGTATATAATTGTAAGTCATTGGGAAATTCTAAGAGAAGCAATTTGGAACAAATGTTGCTTATTCTAATGTTTAATATTTAGACTGCTGGGTCAACAGAAAGAGTTACAAGAGTCATTTATGGTGGCTAATTGAAGCCTATGAAAAATATATTTATACGCAGTGGGCTCCCCTTTTTCATCTAATGGGTTTACTGATCTATAGATTCACTATTTGATCTGTGCATCTGGCCCCACAGGCTTCATGGTTTGCAAACCACAGCCTACTAATAAGCACCCTGCTGCCTGTTTGCTAAACAGATCAGTGCTGGCAGGCACCCAAAACTCTAGCCTTTGAAACTTGGAGTTTTTTTTAACTTGCCCAGCCTATTGTGTGGCAAGAAAGACAATAAACTATGAACCTCATAAATGTTGAGCAATTAAACATGAGTTAGTAATACAGTTGTGGTAATAGAGGCTGCTTACCTCAATCCAATATATGTCTCATTTGTTCTTTGTGTCATCCCTGTTAAAAGCTGGCCATAAGCAGTTTGCACAAACCCTAATGGTTGAGATTTCCTTGTAAACAAGATGGTGGCTGCCTGCGAAGGGAAATCCATCATCCGAGTAGCAATATGATTTTGCTTTCATGTTCAGCAACAAAAGCATCCACTCAAGCTCCCAGCCCTTATCACTTAGCACAGTGAGAGAACTTCCATTGTAGATGTTTTCTATAGGTGTTATCTGAACACCTCCCTTAGCTTCTCTAGAGAAAGTGATCTACTTTTGGAAACATGTTTTCAGAAGAAGCAGCTTCCCTTTAAGACTGAGAAGCATCAGATCAACTTGGTTAATGACCTTTCTCAAGCTTGTATTTTGAAGAGAAAAAAAAAAAGGACTCTGTTCTGTTCATGCCTCTATTATGTTCCTAAATATTCTAAGCTAGGCAACTTCAGTAGTATATGAAACAGGACTTCAGTCGTTGGGTCCCATGGCCTGGGAAGAATGTGAAGGCACCTAATTACCTGTGAGAACAAGGAGTCAGGAACAACCATAGGAGTTTGGGAAAATACCATTTCTCTGAGTGCATCTAAAAATGCAACAAACAGAAGTTTGTTTTAGAGGAAGAAAAAATGATACAGAAAGGAGAGGACATAAGGGACACAATATTTGCTCTTCATCTGCACAATCCATCTGCTACTTAGGGCCATTTCAGTCATATTCTCAGCACCTGGACACACCTGACACCTATTTGAGAACTGATCATACATGAATCAGGTGCTGATTTCATGACTAGGCGCTGTCCTAGCACCCAGAATTGAAATATTTATTCCTACATGAGTCAGCTCTGCCTTGGTCTGGCCATTGTACAGCCTAGTAAAAAATAATGCAAAAAATTATCTACAGATGCTCCAGGGAGTGCAAAGCTGCCTCGGGAAAAGAATCTGTGGAAAAATTTACCCCATCCTTCCTACTTTCCAGGATTTCCAACTCAGCAATAATTGTGACCTATAAAGTAAATTCAGTATAGGTATTTTGGAGGAACTGCTAGAGGACAGAAAATGATAGGAAAAGTTTCCTGAACTGCTATTCTTGTAAATACACTTTGTGCTTGATACAAACAAAAATGGAAGAATGGAATACACAGAACAGAGGGGAGTCTCCCATATCTAACAGCTCCATTTCTAAGTGTTGATGTGATGGGTCCCATAATTTTCATATATTTATGAACTATATTTGGTGCTCAGGGAACACCTTTGGAAGAAGGAGTGAGACATACTCTGTGCTAGTCTTACAGTTTTAAATAAAACCAGTTGAAAATTCTGCTTTCTTGAGACTGGGCCAAAATAACATGATCTTTACAAAAAGTCAATTGCTCTTCATCTAGTCCAAAGCCTCCCTTTGAAGCTAAACAACTACATTTGCAAAGTACAAAGGCAATCTAAATTCTCATTTATAACCAGAAGAACCACTAGGTCGATTTTTCTAATTGAATTACTAACAATTTTTCAGCATCTGTTCATAGAGTGTGGCTAAAGGAGAAACCTCTATCACAAGAGACCCTTATTTAATATATCTGTTCTCTGCCCTGGGTTTGTAGCCTTTGTATACAACACACATGCCTGTTACTGTACACAGCAAACCTGTCGGGTCGTTTTGTTTCAGCAGTGACCCTCAATGGGAAAGTAAGAGGCACTGGTACTTTCTGATGGCTTAGATTGAAAATTCTGTTAGCTGAGAAGTTAAAATGAGTTGATCATTTATATACAACCCAAAGTACACATCATCTGGAGAGCTCCTGGGCTGGAATAGAAAGGATGATCATGTCTGTGTGCGTGGGCAGAACAACAGCTTATCATAAGCTTACAGCTCCACAGAGATCATTCCTTCCACCACTGTATTTCAAATGCTAATCCAGAGAGGCCCCTGCAGGGATGGGGAGGGTGGTGCACATCCCGGATCACTGCATTCCAGCACCTGCATCAGAAAGGTCAACAGTGCCATTTCCAGAGGAGGTTTTAGGAGTATACGCATGACCACTGAAAGCTGGACAGAAGCCATCCAACAAGAAGCAGCTAACAACCAGTCCTGGCTAGTACTAATCTTGGTTGGAATCAACCTTGTAACATACAGGAGAAAGTTACAGTATGTAATATCAATCCCCAGAGACCTCAGACCCTCCCTGAAATATCTGAGTTTGGATATCACTGATCTAAGTTTTCTTTACCGTACTAGTGTCCTTATTTTGATAGAAAGCAAAAATTACCTGTACTGCTTTCATATCTCATATGGAGCAACCTATCTATAATGTTAATTGCTTGTATTTTACTTTGCCAGCAGTCCAGTCACAAGAGAAAAACAAGCAATCAATTTCCTTATTTGAAAGTCAGAAGCATATAATGTTTATTAATAGAGAGCATGGTTTACATAGATTTTACTCTTATTGACCATAAAATGGTGTATACTATAAGCAAGGGTAAAATTTCTAACTAATTAGCCTGTGAAGATCATATTTAATGGAGTATATAAACTTAGGCTCTTTACAAATCTTTAGGGTCTAATTCATTAAACACATGCATATGTAGTTTTTAAGCTGAAGCAGGATTTTGACACATAATTCAAGGTTAAATAACCCACCTTGAGATTCACAAAATAGAACAGCTCACTTGTTCCAGTTCTTTCAGCCTCTAAGAAAGGAATCACAGGAAACATGATAGACCTTCTCCAGCCAAAGAACTCTAAATACACCCAGGGAAAAAAGCTGTAAGAACCCGGACACTGAAAAAATGTTATCAGTAGGAGAACAACAGTGTTTGCAATGCACATTTTATCTCCTGGTGTCCTGATTAAAAATACAGTTTCTTAGCTCTTACAAGAAAAGCTCCTACACTTGTGCCTGGGTCACCTACTGCCACTGTGCAGGCTGATAGTCTTGCTGTCCTGATGACCTAAAGGTCTGTAATTCCTTTCGTAGTTCTCCTCTCAGCAAAGCACTTCAGCACACACATCACTGACATCAGTGGAACTTGCACATAAATTTGCAAGCACTTCGTTAAGGTAAAAATGTGTGGTAAAATGTCTAAAAACTCATGTGGATGCATTTAATTGGACCAGAATTTAACCCAGTATATGGAGCATTACTAGTCATGGGCAGCTAGGTAAGGAATGGCTAACCTGATAACTCTGCACTCATCCAGTCCTTGTTCAGTCAAAACTTCTGGCAAATTCCCTTGAGCCTTAGACCATAATGTAACTACACAAGTATTTGCCTGTTTTCATCCAAATCTTGCATCTGACTCAATCCCAGATCCAAAGACAAAGTGATGTCATTGAGAGTTTTCATATCAACTGAAATCTTCAGGATCAGTGTTCTCAATTGTATTGATACCCAGTTTTCATTAAATGTGCATGTGACTTCAGTAGCATTCCAAGTCACAGAATGCTCAGAATTTTGGTCCTTTTTTTCACTTGTTCCATTTTTGTTTCAAAACACTTTTAAGTAGAAGGCTGTAGGTGTCATACCATAACTAAGGTGGAGTAACCACTACTCTGAGGAATGTGTTACTATTGGAAGACAAACACCATGCCATTGCAGAGACAGTATAATGCTTCCAAAATTCTGGATAATGGACTTGCTTTGTCATAATGTCAGAATATAAACTTAATTCTGGCTTTAACAAATTTAACAGTTGTATTTGTGTTACCTTTTGGAGCCTCTCCCGTTCAGACTGAAATCCTTAAATTAAACGTGTCCGTGTTGTTTAGGTTGATGCTGCCCTCTTCTGAATATATTGGATTATGACATTCACTACTCAGATGCTTCATGACACTCAAAAAACAGGCAATTAGTTATACAGCAATCACCAAATAAGAAAACAAATAACATTTTCTTTTTAATCTTACATAACCCTTTGACTTTAATCAGTTTTTATTAGAAAGGACTTTGGTAAGAAACTATTGTTATTTCAAGACCTTCAAGAACAAGTCTTACGCTGGTTTATCCTCTTGTATTCTGTCGTAACTACAGCTTTCTGCCTCTCATTTCACAATGCAAGCATTCATTACCCACTTGCTATGCTTCCAGGAAAGCTCCTCGTGCTTGATCCCACAGGGCTTTTCGTGTATGGCAGGAAGTAATTGTAGAACTATTTCATCGATCATTTCCACATCACTCCATATCCTCTACTGTAACACTTACAAGATACCTATGTTCAGTATTGTGCTTTTCTGCCCATGCACTGCAGTTTCTACACTGATTATAAGCCTTTTGGGGCAGAGATGATCCTTTTTGACTGATTATGGTCAGCACTTAGCACAGCACAGACTTTGCTGGAGTTCTTCTCTGTTGCCGCAATGCAGTTATTAAACCTTTATCAGAAAGAAATTAAACTAGTCATTGATTAATAATATTTTTCCCAATTAAATCACTATAGGCATATTAGTGAATATTGTGCTGGGGATGATGAATCAGCATGACTGAGCTTATTGATTCTTCTTGGAACTAGTTTACATCTATGTCCACTGGAGTCTGCAATCTGGTCCTAAATAAATGTGAATATTCAATAAATACAAATTACTACTGAATTGGGGAAATGAATGAAAAAGAAAAGGGAGAAGCCACTATATTCTTCACTAAGATGGTGCTATGAAGGTTTTATTTCTATGTTCATGCCCTCCAAGGTTTGCTTTGAGTTTCACATGGAAACAAACTGATAATATGACAAAATCACCAAGGTTCTTATGTCCTGGGCCATACTAGCATGTGAGCTATTCATGAAGGTTTTAATTTTGGTGGGCTCGGCCTCACCAGTCCCACACAATCCCAACTCTTACTGATCTCTTTGGAGCAATTTCTTCACAGTGAGCACTCAGAGGAGCAGACCTGCAGACTTCCAGCATTGGAATATTCTATTTTTAGGGCAGTTAATAGCTAAGTGCAGTTCACATGACCAAACACCTGCCCAGACAAGTAAGAAGTTGTACCTGTGGCAACAGCAGTTACTTCAATGTTTACTTTTGGTAATCAAAAAAAAGTGGCAGTTTCAAGCTACAAAACATGTTCAAATAGGCTACAAACTACGATCATCTGCAAGTACACTATTGTGCTGACGTAACACCAATGACTTTTAATACACAGCCCAGATTATCTCGGAAGTTGTGTATCATCCACACATGAGGTTATTTGTAACAAAGTGTGTTTAGACCAACACAGAGCTACAAACCTTACCACAGTCCTCCAAAGGCCACTTGTGTGTGGGCATCTGAAGTGGAGCCTGAAGAGTTAGGGCAAGCAAATACCTAAATGTAATTTCTCTGAAAAGGGAATGTAACAGCAGAATGAGCAGGACAGTTTAGAGACATATCTGGTGCTGAATTCCCTGGCACCTTCTGGCCCTACCATGCAAAACCGGAGTGGATGCATGGAGTCATTTGAAGAAATAGATGATTAAAGCAGAACCTTAAACTAACACAGAATTTATCATGTTCATTGAAAAGCAAATTGCTACACTGACTAGCCCCTAACGCTATGGAAAACAAAAACATTCCTCAGGATGTTAATTTCTTTTTCCTCCTTCCAGTTTAGAAAACTAAAGCCAATATTTTCAAGTTTGGAATTTGGTAGCTTAGTAACTAGGCATCTTCCTTGTGCATTTTTTGAGATTAATTTAGTTGGAGAACTAGACTTTTAAGGAAAAATTAAATTCTTATGCAACTCTACGGGTAAAGATAAAGAGGGAAAATAGTCTTGCTAAAAAATGCTCTTATTTTACTGGTATTAAACTTTTATCATGTTAAATGTTTTAATATCCTGTTTTCCCCACATCACAAAATTGGTTCTTAAGCAATATAGTCAAATATGTTAGCAGTTTCTGCTGTTCTGCATTAATTTAAAAATTAAACTTTACTTGCAATTTTGTTTTCTATCTTTTGTAAGTAAATATTATTTAAGATGAGGCATTATCTGCTTCATTCAGGATACAAATTCATCATGATATATGTAGTAATAATTAATATTATTCTTGAAGTCCACTCCAGTGCTAACAAACAGGCGCTAAAACCAAACAGTGCGAAGTTGCATGTGGGGATTGGGGGCGGGTGGAAAAGACAGTGATCACAACTGCTTTGCTGTTAACAACAGGATTGTCTGTATGCAAATAGTTAACCATCTCTGGCCAGAAATCTCTTTATTTGTTGAAGTAACGCAGAAGGGAACTGCTTAGCAAAAGCAATGGAGCACAGATCTGGAAGATGTTTGTTCAGCTATCTGAGAAATAAATGAAGGTGACAGTAGTTTCTCTGCTTCTATACCCATAGAGTTAAATGTGGGACCACACAGACTGCCATAATAAAAGCCAGCTGATACCTGGCCTAAGGCACTGATTATTAATATATTAAAGCTCCTTGCCCAAGCAGTAACTTTGTAATAAAGACAGAACATCACTGGAAGTCAAACAGGCTGACCCATTAGGCAGAGTACATGGATGTGCCTGCAATTTTTCACGTGTTCAGGCATAGCCTGTCTTAAAAAAGATGCCAGTCTTGGGTTAGAGCCCCTGTTAATTTCCTTTATACCACATATTATAAGTCTCAGTAAGACTGAAAGATCACTGTTAAAATTCAAGGCAGATTTGCAAGCTACCTATGTTTGATGCCTAGTTTCTGTTTATCTCAGTGGGATTTGAATTCACATATACTTTAAGCAACATTGGAAACCTCAGCCCAAATCTCTGGCTTCATTTGGAGCTCATTTGAAACTTGCATTGTCTCCAAAGAGAGCTTGATTGGGACTTACAATTAATCCTACTATACGGGTCAAATTACACTGGCAATGTCTCAGCCAATTCCCTATAGTTCCTAAAGTTCATCAAATCAGCTCTTTAATCTGATGGTGAAGTATTTAACCACCATACCAGAGCAAGCATATCACAGGGGCTTCAATATCTTCTATTTATGGTCTGCAAATGTCCACAGCAGCTATTAAAGCATGAATAATTATTTCCACTGAGACCTTCTTTGGATTCCTGTACTAAGCAATGACTGGAAGAATTCAAACACACTGGGTGTTCTATGATTTACAAATCTCGACCTGAAGAGTGATAGCAATCATCATCAGAATAATTGCTTCACCAGGGAAAGCCATGAACTTAAAAGTCCCTGTGAGGAACTACATTACCCACCTGAAAAAGAGTCAGGTCAAAGTAACCACCTTGGCACACTTCAGTAAAAAGGATTTTTTGTGAAAAGAACAGTGTTGGTCAGCATTTTCAAAATAAGTTTTTGTCCAACATATTTTAGTATCATAAAAATTACTTCATGTAGAAGTGCTAGTTTTCATATATTACATGGAAACAGAATAAATTTGGTACAAAAATATTCATTCACTGCTAAGGGAACTTGAGAACTGAAAACTAGTTTTAAATAAATTTGAAATATACTTTAAAAGCTTACTGTAGTTAAAGAATAATATATAAAAATAATAAACATTAAAGTAATAAAATCACAAAATTAAAGCAGCTCAAAATTCGAGTAAACATATTATAGAAGGTGTGAAGACAACTTTGAAATACTTTCAAAACTTTGATTCATTCTTTCAATACACTCTGATGAACAGACTGAGGAAAAGAGTAGGAAATCTTGAGCAGCCTTAAAATTCACTTGATTTGATTAATGGTCAATTTGAAGTTAAATTCTTCAAAGCAAGAAATGTAACACCTTCAACTTACTGATCAGGTAGACTGTGGCCTGCACAACCAGTTCCTGGGAACCATATAAATATTGTTCCATTTTGCATGTGATGCAGGTAGAGACTAGGCAAGTTGCACATGGTACAAACACTGCATGAACTAAAGATGAAGCATTGGCTCAACAGAGATGAAGAGCCAGATTCAGCAATGACTATACTAAAGCCAAAATTTCCTCAAACTGATATTTAAATCTTGTGATCATCTCTCCTCCTATTGCCATGCAGACCAAGATCCAAAAAATGAGCAGTGAAAAATACATGCTTCCTTCTCCCCACCCTGCTCACGTGAGTCATTTTACAAAGTCATAAAAGGGAAGCCTCACACAGCCCCCAAAGCCATTCCCCACTCCACCAGTGTCTGCCAGTTCTTCCTTGTTTTATGAAAGTGGACCGGCAGTGGAAGTCAATGGGAATTTACCACTTCCTTTCATGGAAGCAAAGTTCTGTCTCCAATCCCCTCATGGCCTGTCAGCTTTTGAAAGAAGTGTTGCTAGAGGCAGGAATACTTAAAAAAACCCCAGCAGATTTCTCAAGTCAGCTTTAAAAGTGCCCTTTAAGAGCTTCCCTGAGGTGTTTATGGCTTATATTGCTCAATTAGCTGCTTTATATTGCAGTATTTACTTCAAAAGCAATCTTTGACTAATTGTAAATTCTTAGATATATGCCTCATTTTTTAAAAGTCCTATTTTTACAGCTGCAATAAAGTCCTCTAGGGCACATTATTAGAGGCCACAATGGCATATTTTGGCCATCAAAATCCATGACTGGACTTCAACACTCACCCCATCATCACGATGGGTGCCTCCAACTCATTAGCTGTACCCTGTAACAAGCTGATATTAGCACCTGTTCTCACAAAACGGATTTTAATAGAAACTGAGTCAAGCTGAATGCATCTGGGGAAGTTCAGTTCTGAGGGCTGGCTGAGTCCATCATAAACATGGGGGCAGGTTATAAAATCTCAGTGTGCACAGATCCCAGAGTTTAGTGATTTTGTCACTGGACTTCAGTTAGCAAACTATTTGAAAGACCAGCCCAAAGCATATTTCATTCTCAATATACACTGAACAGCTAAACATGAAAGTCTTAAAACTGGGGGCAGCTGAAGTTCTGAATCTTTAGAGGCAGTCAGTTCCAGCACCTAGGTCTTGGGATAAAATATTTCCAGGTTAAGTCCAGATTTGAAAGAACTCTGTTGATTTTCTATATGGTGTTTCTACTTGACGAGAGTATTTATATATATATATAACTAAAATTTTATAATGTCTTAATTGGAAAGTAACATTCTCCCCAGTCACTTATGTTACAATGGTAGGCAAATATAATGAAATTATTGAAATGCTTGGGACATCACTATGAATTTTGTTATTAATTTTAGCAGCTGGAGTCAATGCATTAACTGATAGAATTCTCTTGTCTCCAAGAATATCTATAAAAAAGCATCTTGAAATCACTATTCATAATTCTTCTAGAAATGGTAAATTGCACTACATAACTCAATATTTCAGTTTGTGTAGGCTCTGTTCCCGAAATAATAACAGTCCAGTTCCAGAGACACTTGGAAAGAAGCTCCCAAAGGAAACACATGTATGAAGAACACGAGTAGAGGTTTACAATCTCTAAAAAAAAGGTAACCTTTAATAGTTCTTTGTTTCAGGCTGAACATGGAATCTGTCATCACAGCATTTTTTTTTTAGCGAATCTGACACCAGCCAAGAAACATCATCCTTACACAGGCAGCCCCAATAAAAGCAACCTTGAGTGTATTTGGGCCTCAGAAGAGGCCAGAGTAGGATTAACAAAGCTGTGTCAGGCACAGACATGTTCCAAAATCTGGTAAGCTTTTGTACAGCCTTTCAGCTCTGACTGCTTCATAGCTCTACAAAGAGAGCTGATCCCTCCAGCATGTGTCTCTTCAGAAAAGGACATCCTGAGAATGAGCAGAGCAAGCTCAGAAATGCTCATTTAGTGGTTGCGGAAAGGCAGGTTTCACTGTTGTGCTGACCGGGCTTACATAAATGCCTAGGGAGCTAAACTCCCCTGGGCTTTTTATCCTTCTCTTTGTTAGGAATGGTCATAATTTTGGAAGAATATTAGTATTTATCTGTTCGGTTTCAAGATTAACTTGGAGTACAGATTCACTTAAAAACATTCAGGATTCAACTCCAGCTGTAAGAGGTCTATTAAAATTAATAAACCCAGATTTCATTATATGGTAAATTTACCATATAAAACCAAAAATAATTTGATTAATAGTACTGTGGAGAAGCAAAAAATTTACATGATGAAATATTAACAGTCGTCTAAAGAAAAACGAACATGTGGAAGTGAGGCAAGCCATGAACATGAGGTAAGGATCTCTATTTCACGAAGTTTATGATTCAGGGTAGCCCCAATAACTGGCATATGAAAAGCCAGACCACTGCAACGGAGGGCACAAACCGTGAAACGACCAGAGCTTTATGCTAGCCTAGCCTAGTTTCCCCTCATAAGCGCCCTCTTTTCATGAAGTATAATGTGATTGACACTAAGAAAAATTGTGAATCACTCATCAGTAACACACCAACCCCCAGAATCAGGGATTTTTAGAAAAGTTTAGTGCTGAAAGGCTAGTTGGCATTTCACAGTTACGTATACACATTTATTCAAGCCTCTCCACTAAGGTACTATGATGCTGTTTTCTGTGGCAGAGAAGATTGGTTCCCACCAGGCCCTGCACCGTGATCTGGAAGACGACAGAATAAATAACCGAGATGCTTGCTCCTCCTGCTCTTGAAAACTCCCAAGTGCAGCGCTAGGGTTGCTGAATAACATGAACAGAGCAACACAATCACCCAGACACACACACCAAGACAACAAAGTAATGTCTGGCTTCTCAGCTCACGTTAACCTGCATAGATACAATACTGTAAAAAAAACTGACATTGATTTTTGCCAGCTGAAAATCTGCCCTGAACCTTAAAGCAGCTGGAGAACATGGCTGAATAACAGATGCCTTCAAATTAAGGCAATTACCTTTATCCAGCTGAACTCTTTATTAGAAAGCAATATTCCTTTTGTAACTTAACACTGCTTTGTAAAGATAATATATACAGTGAGTGTCCAAAGCATAGGCTTTGTGTTTGAAGAAATCTAAATATATTAGCCAACTTAATATCAATGATCAAAAAGCATGGACACTCCCTGAAGGTAAAGAACACCCTCTTAATGAAAAAAAACTTGCAATAATCTTAGATCCATCTTCAATTTAGACCTTGTATTTCCCCCTGGCGTCAGAGTTTCAATCGCCTTTGCTATGAGCTCTGGGTTTCAATTTACAGAGCATTAGCCCTAGGCTCCTCATCAGCACCTTCAGGTCCACTGGGACATACATTTCAAAATACTGAGCAGTGGGAAGAATGTCAACAAAATCCTGAGTGACAAACAAAGCAGACCAGTTTCTCAAGGAAATGGAGGGTATCCCCAATATTTAAGAAGGCCAAATAGATCCAAAACCATAGAGGCTAAAACAGCCTTAAGATGTGAACGGCAAGCTGTCCCTAAAGAAGGATGTCTACCCTTTCATTCAGATAAGCAACCTACAAGCCAAGGAAGACTAAACAAACTGAAAAACAAAAGCATCTAGATGGAGACATCAAAATCATAGGCATATAGAGATTCTATGCATTTTTGTAGCTCTTATTACTGCAACATACCACATAAAGTGTGGATAATATGCATTACAATAGGAAACAAGAATCATGAGGACCACTGCAAACAAAGGTGATTAGATCTCAGCTGGCTTATCTCTGCAGGGAGCCTTCTTAAAACATTCTTGCCCATACATAAGCCCTTACTTTGCCTGTTTGATGTCTCACTCCTTGTTAATCTGTTTTCCAGTATAGCACACCAGTCCAAGCACTGTGCTCCTTCTTGGCACTGACTGCACATGGCAGCTGCAAAGCTTGTAGTCAGTGAATTTTGCCGCTGGTCTGGTAGCAGTTGGCAAAAACCTAATGTCCAGATGGACATTATTTATGCATTATTTATAATACATCAAAAGTGAATAAACCTATATGAAAGTGACTTATAAGGATATTTATTTAGGGGCTTATTTCTGACAGTTCCAAAGCCACTTTTCTTCACTATGCTTAGATGATGAATGTTTTACTCACTCATAGGAAAAAGTTCCACAGCTCCTGATCACTGTTGACTCTTACATAATTCACATGTGTAGAAGAACAGGTAAGTCTTGTACTTTCTACATATTATGACCTACAATGTAGTAGACCCATTTACAACTATCACACTTGTGTCCAAGAGCACACATTGTGCAAGAATCTGACCTGCTGAAGTTTTCCTACTTATGATGTGAAAGAATGGAGAAGAGACAGGTCACAAGATAAAGTTTTCAAATAAAAAAATTAAACAGTCACCAGAAAGGCAAGTCTCTAGGAGAGGTGTCCTGGTTTGGGATGAGAGAGAGTTAATTTCCTTCTTAGTAGCTGGCACAGTGCTGTGTTTTGGATTCAATATGAGAATAACATTGACAATACACTGATGTTTTGCTTGTTGCTAGGTAGTGCTTACCCAAATCAAGAACACTTCAGTTCCCCATGCTCTGCCTGTGAGGAGCTGCAGAAGATGTTAGGAAGGAGCATGGCTGAGACAGCTAACTGGAAAGGGCCAAAGGGGTATTCCACACCATAGAACATCATGCCCAGTATATACCCTGTGCGGAGTTGGCAGGGAGGGTCTGATCACTTCTGAGGGATGGGTTGGGCATCAGCCAGCAGGTGGTGAGCAACTGTGTTGGGCATCACTTGTTTCCTTTGGGTTTTGTTCTTCTCCCTCTTCATTACAATTATTATTATCCATTAATATTATTATATTTTGGTTTGTTTCAGTTAATAAACTACTCTTATCTAACTCACAAGTTGTCCTTTTTCCTGATTCTCCTCCCCGTGGTGGGTGGTGTGGCAGGGGGTGGGATGAACAAACAACTGTGTGGTACTTAGTTGGCTGATGGGGTTTTAACATGGCAAGAGGCCAGTGCCCGATGGACTGTGCAACAGGGAGAGCTGCATCACACCAGATAAAGTAGGTTTCCTATAGTGTTTCCATCTCCCAGCAAACTTTAAAAATTCCCCTGTATCAGATGGATGGCAAGACCCTCAATGTCCATCACTTCAGAATTCATAGAAAACAGTAAATCTTTATATTGAAAGTCCTTTAGCTTTGCAAAACTGGCACAAAATACCATAATGGAGAATGGTCAGGGGTGTCTTGTCTTTTCTTTTTTTTTTTTTCTAAATAATCTGAACAGAGAAATAGTATCTTCTGCTTTGAAAACAACAACCTTTAAAAATAAGGTCATATTCATTGATATCTTCAGTTCTTAGCATTTTGGGGCTGTCATTACAAAATCCATTTTGCTAATATATGCTTTCAAAAGCTTAACTAAAACTTTCTGCAAAGAAAACAGGTCACTGGAAGATTATTTCTGTTTCTATAGAATGACAGAATTGAGATTTATTTAGATCCAGGCAGTAGGATGACAGAGCACTTCTTCACTTCCTGAAGCTACTGTCGGATCAGCCCATTGACACTGCTTCAGCCCCTTCTCAATACCAGCTGTGAGTGCATCATGATTTGTATTATTTTTGTTCTTTCCTCACCCTGCTCTGGAGATTAAGCTTACTAATAAGACTTTCAAGCATGTGAACCAACCATGTAGAGTACACTATCACCACAAAAATTCCTAGTATTTCAACAGCATAAGTGGACTGCACAGGCAGTGGTGTTTTAGCAGTCTCAGGTCACTTGCCTTACAAATTACTCATTTCTACATTCCACGTCATTAAACACCTGATTCTGTTCATTGAAAACAGCACAAGTTTCACTGGGAGAAAAATTATTAAATCAGCCATGACAGCTTTGCTATAGATTTGCTAATTCAGTATGAATAAAGTGCCTGACACAAGTCCAATAGGATATAGTTGAACAACATATGTCAAGTAGTGGCTGCTAATCACAGCTAAATAGCTATTCAATAGAGATGACAGTTCCAATCTAACAATCAGGCACTTCAGAGGCACATGGTGCTGTACCCTATCACCACTGATTCTACAGCTTGTTCTGTGCTGGGAGCAGCAATGGGAAAACACCCTGTGAGGCAGCACAGCATCCAGGGCTAGCACAAAAAGAGCAAACTAGCAACCAGGAGGAACATGGGTACCAAGTTTTCAATTCGTTATTTAGACATTCCAGGTAATGAGAGAAAATAGTTATGAAGAATGAAACTGAAGACACCATGGAGCAGAGAAACTAACAGATTCCACTACCAGAGTCCAGATCTGCAAGACCACTGCTGCACTCAGAAACACCCAGAGCTGAGGTGTTGTTAGATTCAAGTCAACTCCTTTGCTAATGTCCTCACCATTTTCTTTTACAAATGTTTCAAATTTGATGTCTGATGCCAAAGAACTTCTGATCAATTAGAGCAATCGTGTGTGAGTGAGGGAATTTTCCTAAGTAATTTAACATCAGCTGGCCTTCTACTGCTGTATTTAGGTGGTATACTGGCCTGTGCCAAGTGAAGGAGTTCACAATGTTTTGCTTCTTTCTATTAATTCTTAACTCTCTGATTTTCCTCTCTACTATACCAGCAGAGCTGGTATCAAAGTGCCCCTGTTACAAAGTCAAAAGGCTTAACTTTGTTTCAAGGATAGATCTCCTCAAACAAGCCTTTTTTTGGTGATATATTCAAATATGGTCTCTTCAGCAGCTTTGATGGCAAGTGTGGCCTTAAACCCTGGGTTGGGAAGGCCAGTGGTAACAGCCTCTAGTCAGCATAGCAGGTTCTAGAAAGGGACATCAAACTAAAGTTATGCTAAGAGTAGTCATGATGAAGTTTGCAAAAACTAAATTAATCTGAAATGACACTCACTGTAGAATCAGTGAAACAGCTGTGCTTAAATGGCTTTGGGCTTGTCTAGTTTAACACCAGTGGAACTACAACTATGAACTAGTGAATCAGATGTTCAGAAGAAGAGACTCTAGTCTGCAAACTGAAATTCCCTATTTAATTTTCTGCATCTGAGTAGTCCCATGGAAGACTTAAGTGCATAATGTCCACCCCACTCAATTTCAAACTTCAGCTATATGGACCACTATAGTGTTGTGAGTTGGGTTTTTTCCCCACAAAAAAAGGAATTAAAAAAAAATAAATCTCAAAGACAAAGCTTCTCCTCCAGTTAACAGTCAGTTTTCTTTCCTTGTAATTAATATCACACTGTTGATACAGATTTTAAAGAAGAGAAGTTTCTGTTTCTCAGTAATTTAATTCTACTTAGTTATTCTAATACTGAATACAAATCCCAGAAGATATTTAGCTTGCAACAAATGTTTCTATCTTCATGTTATTAAACTGTGCAGTAACACTAAAAGAGCCTTAAAATGCTTAATAATTACAGTTATTGTGCATGTAAGAATGCAACACTGGCTAGATGTTAAGCTTCCATTTGGAAAAATTATGCTATAAATATAAAATGGGCACCAAAAAGCAGAACTTAGTTACAGCAGAAAAGAAGGACCAAGGATGTTTTAAGAAGCCATTAAAACCAGGTGTCCTAAATTAAGAATTTGCATCATGTTTCTAACCCTTCCAAGATACTAAAGTGTGTCAGCCAAAGCCTTCTGCAGACAAGTGTTACTTCTTCAACCTTTGGATCAGGTCTCAGATCACAAAACAACTCAAGAGGCTTCCCACTAAAGCAAATCTTTGCCTTAATATACAAAACAACATTGCAATCTAATGTGAGTCAAGGTAACTCCCTCAAAAAGACCAAATTTCCCATTCCACTGTCACACCATAACTGAGAGACTCCTGCAAATACACTACCATTGTGGGTGATGTGCAACAAGACTGCTGCACTTGTGCTATGAAACCATGAGGTTTTTCTCTGCAAAATGAAAATTGTTTTCAAATCTTAGTGTATATAGTAATAGGGGTTTTGTTGAGCTTTTTGTGGGGGTTTTTCCCTTGCATTTTTCAAACTATTTTTTTGTCTCTGTCCTATCAATGGAAGAGTTACTCAGAAGCAATTCAGTGTTCATTGTCACGTTAAAGACACTGAATATTGATGTTCCCTGTACTGTGCAGAAAAGAGGGAAAGAGTAGCATATTATATCCAACTCCTTCTATAAGCTATATCATTTGAAAACAAAATAATGTAAACTCATGAATAGTTCTGGATGCTTCTTAGTATTTATAAGATTATTACATTTGAGACATTTCTTGGAGCTTGCAGCTTTTCATAGAAGTTCTTTTGTGAGCATTTGACATGACATTGAACTGCTCATTCTGAGATCACAAGACAATGTCTTCAGCCAATATAAAATGCCTCAGCTCCATCACCTTTGTCCTACAGTATCAGCTGCACTCTGACAATTTGTATAGAAGAGTATATGGTTTCTCATTTGGATTAAGAAAATTATATTGGATGACTGTAGATACACCGTCTTTTGCTTCAAAATTAAACAGCAAGCAGAGTTCATGCATAAGAATGCCCTTACTGTAAATGCATCAATTTTCACTTGCTTAACACATGTTCTACGTTTGGCACAGCAACAATACAAAAGTGTCTCTCCAAGCCATCAGTCTCAGAATCCTACCCAGTTCCCATTCCTTCCCAGAAAAAAGCCTGGGAAAACACATCAGGAAGATGCAGAAGCACATACACATGTTTTATGTCTCCTTTTTTATGTATGTGCATATAGAGACACACATGTTAAGTCTATGTATAAACATGTACACATACAGTATGTTCTACATCTGCAATAGACAGTGCTCAGGTATCTGGACTCTTCAGCAGTCTATGACCCTCCCAAAAATATATTTAATGCACCGTTCAGTAGAGATATTTCATTAAAAGACAATGTTATTTTGGGAAGACATAACTAGATATTCTGGTTTCTGCTAACCGGGTATTCCACATTTACAGACCAGTTTCTCTTTCGCACATCCTGGCTGAAGACCTGCCCACAGCAGGGACTGCCACACCAGCTCTGCCCAGATCAAGCCGGGGTTAGCTCTTAATCCCTTCTCTGAAAGAGGTCAGGAACAGATATTTCAGAGATGCATGGCACAAGCAGAGGCCACATGGTACAAGCACTGTTTTGGAGCTGGTGACTGCCACTTCCCACGTTTCAGAAAGCAATTTCTCCCTGGCATTGCCATGAGGAAATTTCCTCACTTTGTCAGAAAAGAGCATCTTTTATTCTTCAAAAACATGAGTGGTTGAATTGCCCCTTTTTTTGTGCTGATCACCAGCACTGTTAATGCTAGAAGACAAGTGTGTACCTGTAAGGCAAATACCCTAAGACATGACTTGTTGAGATGACTAGTCACATGCTTCCAGCTGGAGCCCATTTCTCTCCTAAATGCCATCCATAAAAACAGGACCAATTCTATACATGTGATTCTTGTTAAAGAAACATACATATGATTCTCTTGAAATTGTTCCTTGCTTACTTATTTTTACATCACTTTGGTATTTATATCACTCAATATCTGGACTGCAAGCCTCTAGAAAACACCAAAGATGCATCACAGGTAACTCTTACAGGCAAAATTCATATTAGCTCCAAAAAAGCCCCAACAATATCCAAGCTCAGAAATAGGAGAATATGAAGAATTTCCATTCAAGATCAGTAATTTTTAACCTTACAAAGGTCCACCACACCTCACCAACAGACTTTTGCTTCTGTAGTCTAGTCTTGAAAAATCCCAGTTGGGGCTGAAGGCCTTGCAAGAAGGCCTTCCAAAAGCCATAACCATATGCCTTTCCACACCCATTTTTCCAAGCAGGGGAATGGCAAATGATACTCTCTTGCTTAGGATTTGAGGTTTGAACACTGAGTAGGACAACAGCTTCCTTGTCCATTGACCTGCTAATGTGACTGATCAGCAAAGGCCCACACCTGGAAGCATTTGTTGCCAAATGGAGCCTCACTGAGGGACAATATTTAAAGCACCAGAACAGATCCCCAAGATTTTAGAGATCTTTTGAAATCATCAGCCCTGCCCTATGCTGTCCACAACATACATAAACAATCTAAGCAGACAGAAAGAATCCAAACTATGGGTAAGTTAAAACAGTCTATATATTCAAGCACATTCAATGCAAGGAACATAAGAATTGAAAAATGTCTGTATCTATTCTCTAACAAGCCAGAAAAATATGAATAAAATGTGAAATATTGGCCTGTTATCTTAAAAATCATAAACATAATTAAGACTCAGTAAGGGAACACTATAGAACTCTGATTTAATTGCTATGGCAACTTGCACAGCAGTTTTACAGAGTGGTTCTAGCAGTTCTCTCATACTGGCAAAACAAATGTGTTGAATAATAACATTTAAAGAAAAACAGTCATTTAAATGTGTTGTATATGTGTGATATCATATTATTTAATATTACATCTACATGATATTGAAGCACTTGAAGCTATTCATTTGAGCATGTGGGACTGGGGAGAGGAACTTCTAGATTACAGGTCCAATGTACAGTTGATGTTATCTTGTCCTACTCAAGTTTATCAAGCTCTGAATTAAAACTAGCAGAGTTTACTTGCTCCCACTGCTCTAACAACACAACACCATTCTACAGCATAACTAATGATAGCTTGGAGTCTTCTACAAAGTTCCGGATAGAACTTCCTTGTCTCTCTATTATGTCTTTTTGCTCTTTACCAACATTTTTTTCCAGTTTAAATAACTTTTTCTCTTTGATATTTATTCAATTTTCAGTTTCTTCATATAGAAAGTTATCACATTCTCTCTTAGTTTTTCCTTTGCTACACTGAGCAAGCCATAAATAACCACTTGTAAGCATATAAAAACACATATACATAAAGTATGTATACACTGCATACACACACACATATTTAACAAATAAAAGTGCATACTCACATATGTACATAATTATGAAGGAATTTGATTGTGTCAGATCAGATTAACTAAAGAAAAATGTGAATTTTCAAATAAGAAAAATATATGTTTCATATATATATACACACACACACATACTTGTATCCCTCCCCATTGCAGTGGGCCAGTAATCCTCATGGCCACAAAACAGTGACAAATTTTTCAGACTCAAGTTGTTCAGTACCTTTTAACAGAATTCCATGAGTTAATTATAAATTTGCTCTTACACATTTGAAGAGCATCACTTAACACTAACTAGATTCTTGTATTCCACCTTCTCAATCTGTGCTAGTTATTATTTCTTTTCAGGCTACCACATACTTTCTTAATCATTCACATTTGAAACTAAATACAACATTTTCAGTCTTCTCTTCTGTGAGAAACTTGGTGGTTTCTAACTATTTTGTCTCCAAACCTACTAGTTTTCTATTGCAAAACAGTAACCAGATCATAGCAATTCAAATAAATACAAGTCCTAGTTTTCAACAATTACATTTTAACCTTCCCACGCTATTCTCCTTCTCTGTACAATCTAACATTTTCTTTCTTCTTTGGGATACAGCTCAACAATGAACAAGCTTTCAGTTCTTTTTTCAAATTTACTCTAGGATACAACTGGACTGACTTTCAAGAGTGTTTCGGACATTCAAAGATGGAGGTTTGCTGCATTGTAAGCCATAAAAAGCACAACTAGCAGTTTGTATTGGCATGAAAAGTCGACATTCTTCAACCAATCATAATGAAAATCAACAGCAGAGATATTCCTTTAAGTAACAGGTATTCAATCCCACTGAACTAGATAGTTTTGTCACTCAATTGATATTAGACCAGAGTTTTAATTACTGTACCATGTATGCTTGTTTTCATCCCACCTCCAGCAAATAAAGAGAAAAACAGAACTCCTATTTGCTTTTGTGAATAACAGAGACCAAGAAATAAATCAACTTTTTTAGTGAGGACTAATTAGACTATTAAGGTGAGAGTTTGACACATGCCTTCAAGGGACTCTGAGCTGTCATACCAAAATTAAGAAGTTACAGCATTAACCAGAATTGTCAGCTATTGTGTGCATTTACTCAAAACTCATTTTGAGGGGATTTGTCTAATAAGTGCCTCCTTAAGAGCAGCATGAGTACTGTTTTATTATAAGATGTTCTTAAGAGGTTTTTGAATACACAAAGAACTCAAATTTGCCATATCACTGTCTTCACATGATGATGAAATCAACTCCTTCATGCTACAAACTCTAATTTCTACAGCTTCATTTATACTGGGATCAGCCAGTTCACTCTGTCTTGAGATAGTTCTCTCTGAAATTATTTACTACATGCATAAACAGCTGAGTAGGACTAGAGGAAGGAAAGGGAAATTATTGCAATGACCAGCTGGTTGGAATGAGAGTATAACTACCTCTGAGCTGAACCATTGCTTCCTATTTGCTAAAGAAGTTTGTGGAATTACAAAGTAGGTTTGCAAGCTGGAGATGTTTCCAGTACTTTGAGAAGTCACTGTAGCCTCTCTCAAACAAATGTAACAGATTAACAGCCTGCCTGTATGCTTAGGAAGAGTGAATGTCCTTTTGGAAGTAATTGCTGGTAACTAGAAAACCTGATAGCTGTTATCCAGCTATCTGATCTTTGACATAACAGTTCCACAAAGCCAATGTCCAGGTTTCACCACACAACTGGGGATTCCAATACTCAGACTGATTAACTGGCATGAATGGCACCAGTCCCACTGCCAGGGTTACCTCAGTGAAACCTGCATCATGAGGTTCACTGTGTTCCATTCAATAACTCAAATTACATCAACATCTTCTTATCCAGAAATCAAACATTAAAAATTGAAAAGCTCTCAGGTCTACAATTTAAATGGCCCCCTTATTTAAACTGTCATGGGCTTTGAACCCTCAATGACTGCAAAATGTGCATGATCTGAAAAATAACACTAATGCAAACCTAATGTTGCCCTTGCACGTTTCCTTGAGGAATTCAATGTGAAATGGTCCAAGAATAAAGAAAGCTACATTTTAATTTCATTAAAAATTAAGCATCATAACAGAACCAACAGCAAAACAGCATTAACTGAAGGGAGCACTTCGGAGCATACAGTGAAGTAAGTTTTCACTGAAGGAGATATGTTTGAATGTTTGTGTGCATACTCATGCACTTTATATTTATACATACACATAAAAACAAAACTTCAACTTATTTTACACCACATATTTCATTATATTGCAGATTTCAAAGCCTTGCTTGTGGGAAAATATTGAAAAGTTGTATCATGCTTTGTTTTTAAATTGAATCAGGTAAGTATATATTTATTACTGGTAGTCATTAACACATATACTATAACTGCCTCAGTAATGGCATCCTTAGGGATGCGGTAAAGCTTGTGTTAGTCAAGCAGTAAAACAGAGATTATTAAAATAATATACCTTATTTCCTCATACAAACAGCAGCTAAAAATTGCATCAAAATAGGATCCCACAATAAGAAAAATCACAAAAAAACCCAAAGTAGCAAAATATTGCAAACGTTAAGTTTTAAAATGTCACAAGAGTCACTGGAACAGTTGTCCTCCATTTAGAGAATTCCTGTCTTAACTGTATAGTAGCTTTTATTCATTAACTTTGAAGGCGCTGATTCACTAATACACTCTAAAGAACTGAGCGCTGCATTTAAAAGTAATTTAGGAACAGTTATGAGAATTTAAAAATTTCAATTGCTGCCATTAAAAAAACCCCTGCAAACTCACCATGTATTATCCTACACACCGGTGCTGTTTTCTGTTTCAATTCTGAGAAAATTTCAGTGTGTTTCAGCTGCTTCGGTGTGGTAACTGTTTAAAAAAAGTTAAGAGCAGAGATTTAATATTACCACCTCACAACACAACATGAAATCGTTAGAAGTAAACTTTATATTTACTTCTAATACACACAAATTGCACAAAGCCATAAGTCAACATAAGTTTCACTGTTTATTTCACCAAAGAGAGACTCACCCCTCAAACATGGAGCGCAAAACCATTTTAAGCTTATATTAAGAAAAGAGCTACGAAAGCTTTTTTTTTTTCCTTTCAAGCTGAAAGCTTAACACACTTGGAACCCTCTGAAGATTCTTATGGTATTTTAAGCAAAATGCTCCACTTCGAGACAGAGAGAGCCCAGATTTGTTGGGAAACAGGTGGAAGTCGGTCCACTGTGCACAACGCAAGCAGGAGAGAAGCTTTCCCTAAAAGCAGGAAGTCTGATTTCCACGTGCTGCAGCCTTGCAGCTTTTGCCAGCAGGTGGCAAGATGTCAGACAGCGACAGGGATGATGCTAAGCCCGTGTGACTCGCGCACGAGGAGCCAACAGCAGCCCCGTAATGCAGCGATTAAAAAAGAAACAGCTCCGTAAATGCTGAGACTCCAGAATAGTGACACACTGCATTTTCTGGATCTACTAAACGTTGAGAAGCTGAAAGTAAATACAATTCCACACAGTTCTACAAACCAATTTCTAAAGTGACTGACAAAGGAAGCAAGGGTTTTGTACTGCAGTCTGCATGGCAATCGAAGATACGTGTTATGCATCTTCCCACACAACCTGCTAAGTACTCAGTTCTAGAAAACACACAATGAGTGAGCAGAACGAGAAGGAGCAGATCCTGATTTTTAGGATTTTAATGAAGTCTAACATGTGGAGATAACCCAAAGTTGGACCCAACATTCATTTGTACAGACAAATGAGGAGGCATTGAAATAAATTCAACTACCCAAAGGAAACAAGCATATGTAAATGGAAACAGAGGTGACAAAACAGAAGCCAAAGTATGAGGTAAAGGAGAAAGTTATCAATGACCCCTTGCTCACCTTTTCTAAATGCTTACTCCTAGAATGTGAAACTTTATATGAAACCCATATCTGTGGGGTGGGATGGGCTCCTAGTTCAAGTAAAACACAAGAAAGGATTAATTGCAATTGTAAAGGAAAGTGTCTTCTTAAAAACAAAACAACAAAATTAAAAAAACCGCTCTTGTTACTGGAAACTTTAAGATATTTCTCTGTAAGAATAATTTGGGGGAATTATTTCAATAAAAAAATATGTAATAAAAAGTTTCTTGTCTGGAGGGCCATCACCCCACCTCTTCTTCCACTTCCCAGAACCACACAGTGTATTGTACCAAAAGACTAACTCAAAGACCCTGCTATCAGTGCTGTTCTGTAAAATATGACTAATCAATGCCACAAACCCAAAAAAGCCTTTACACTGAGTAAATTCTATTGTTTCTCAGATGTTCTTATCTAATATCACCTGCAAATAGAATTGTTACATAAAGTACAGGGATGTGCCCAGCACTTTTTATCTGTTTCTTCCTTACTCCACAAACAAACCTCAACATTAGTAATCACAGTAACAGTTGGGGTTGCAAAACTGAGCGCATACATCTCTTCCTGTGCTTAGAAGAGACAAATGAGAAACAAATAAACATTTCCTGAAGGAAAAGGGAAGATGTATCTGTGTATGTGGAATATACAGTGATCCTTTCCACCACGAGGTTTTCTGCTTCAAGCCATGTTAGCCCTGCAAGTACTACTAAAAACACAGAGTTCAGTATCAAAGTACAGTAAAATTTCAAGTAAAATCAAGTATCATAGGAAAGTGAGTGCTTGCTTTTTTTCCAAATATGGCAGAAAATTAATCTGCAGTTTGCCCTGTTCTCAGGCAACCAAGTGCCACAGTTCAGGAATCACAGAATGTGCTGAGCTGGAAAGGACCCACAAGGATCATCAAGTCCAACCCTTAGCCCTGCACAGAACTGTCTCCGAGATTCACACCATGTACCTGAGAGTACCATCCAAATGTTTCTTGACTCTGTCAGGCTTGGCATTGTGACCACAACCAGATCTCACTGGGAAGGTCATCATGAGACAAAACCTTCCCATTCCCTCCTGCTTGGGCATACATGTCAGAATGTACCCATCTGTTTGAATTATATTGAAACATTAGTCAAATTTGATTTTCTAAACATTCACTAAATAGTGTAAAATACTTTTTGCAAGACTAGACTTGAGATGATCCTTGTGGGTCCCTTCCAACTCAGCATATTCTGTGATTCTGTAGTTATGGTTCCTGCAGAATACTGTGTATGCATTCTGGTACTTCTTCCTTTTTAGAACTTATTTGTCACACTGATTTAACATGTAAAGCTGTATATAAATTTAGATTTTTTTAATGTCAATACATTATTACTTACACTTCACTGAAAATTTTTATACTTCAAAGCCTATGAAGTCAGTGAAACAGTGATGACTTTCAATGACTCACGGAATGGTGATTTGCATGACACTGCTCATCCTGTAGTGGTCTACAAAAGCATGAGTACTGTTAGCTCCAGCTGAAGGCAGGAGGAACTGAGGACATTCCTCACCTTTCATATCTGAGCCTGGCATTTTCAGACAATTCTGCAGCAGCAGATGTGGATATGTACAAAGAATGTATGTAATTAACATGCTGGATAGCAGCAAGATTTATACCATATGCCACGACAGTAACATTATAATCTGTATTAAGCTGAAAGGTTCAGATGAAATTATTCTAATCTACATGTTCCATGGACAGAAAATAGCTGAGGACCAAAAGCCAGATTGTTTTCATAAAAGTGCATTTCAGCACCAGAGCATGCTCTAGTGTGGAGACTCAACTGAAAAACTCTTTCTTTTTTCCACCACAAATATCAGCTTAAATTTGTGCCTCAGTCTCTCAGTCATAGCCTTTGTTTACAGACATTTAACAGTACTTTAAATTGTCAACCAGTGATTAACAGGGAATTTTATAAGTATAAAGAAGTATTTACAGATAATTTAAGCACCAAATATTTATTGATGAAACTTTAATCAAAAGAAATTAAAGTCAGTAAGTCTGAGAAAGGAAACCCATCAAGGGACCTAAACATCCAATCCAAAATATCAGCTCAGAATATGAGTTGTCAAGTGCACACAAAAGACATACCACAAATGCTCACAGCTATTTGATTAACAGCTCTGAATACTAATCTAGAGAAAATTAAGTTTTCACAACATGGAAAAAGAGGGAAAATCTGAATTATTTTCTTCAAATTGCAGTTTTGCCAAATGTGCATCTTGCTTACTGTTCTTTTTACTCTTCTTTCAGCAAAATTTGCGTACTTCTAACTGCTCAATATAAATTTAACAGAGTCTTTTTCACTGAAAGTGAAAGATTTGGTTATAAAACTTTTTAAGTTTGAGCCATACCATGCTGCAACAGACAGGGAGTAGTTTCTCCCACGATTATAACCTGGGTGTGCTCTCAGGGAGAGGCCCCATAACCTCATCTGAACTGTAGCTGCTGCTGCCCCACACCTTTCTCCATCCCAAGAAATTTGCTTTATTCTAATGGAGAAACACTTCATAGACAACTAGCCAACAAAAAAGTGACTGATCTCAAGCAGAATCAGGCCCTAATCACACAAAGGCCAGGACCATTGTCAGGAAAGGTGAGATCATGGGAATAGAAGCACTGTACTATACAAGTTTTAACTGTTATATATTGCTTAGGACCCACACCTTGCAGAAGGAGAAGCAATTTTTGGTGAGTTGAAGTCTGACAATGCAGTTTTACAGAAAACCACCCAGGCCAGGGTACTGGGAAAAGTACTGGAGCAGGTAGCAGCATACACTTAGGGTGAGTGTAACAGCTTACTTGGTTTTTCTTTGTATATTTGATTAAGCTAAGAAATAAGAGGGTAAAAGCCAGGCTCTGCTTCCCTTACTCAAGTGGCAGCAAAGCTCAAGTGTTCAGGAGATCACAGTAACAAATTATGTTTCTGATCTGGCTAGTTTTAGAAGGGGTTAATAAGAAATAGAGACATCCACGCAGCAAGTAATAAAACTGAAAGATGACAAACTGTGACCTGCAAACAGAACAATTTTAATTCATGAAATGAAGCCTCAGAACATCCAGCACTATCAGAAGGGGCCAGCACTTTAACAAATTGTATTACTAGAAATTTAAGAGTCATATATCACAAATTTAATAAACAGAAAAAGCTCCTCTGCTCTTCCCCCACTTTTATTTGATTTTGAGAAGAACTCAACTATATATTACTCATAGAATAAGACTGTCCGACACAAAGTGCATCCAGTCGAAGTTAGGGCGATATAACTCTTGAGATCAGCTATGACAACATTCAAAGCTTCCCTGGTAGCCTGTTCATATGAATTATGCTGCTTTTCACTCACTTCATCCCACGTTGTCAAAAAGCACATATCGGCCTTTGTTCATCTGTGTTAGCTTGTTAACTATTAAACACATGGAGATGAAAACCATGAAGTACATGAAGATGCATAATGTTGTTCAAGGCAAGGCTTTTCTAAAAAGCATGATTTCACTAAGAGGTTTATTTGTCCTGAGAAGATTATGTTTGCCTCAATGAATTTTGAATTCTGAATAAAACTTAGATTCCATAACTCAGATCCATTTTACAACCACATCTTTCCAATTTTTCTGAGGCTTTTTCATGGATTAATTTTGGAAGGAACATATGCTATATGAAAAGTACCTGAGTTGCTAGACAATATAGTAATATTCAGAAATCAGGCTCCTCAATTAATGCTAGTTAAGCACTCAAGATCACTCCTGAAGTTTAAAATTCTTGGTCTATAATTTTGCCATGAAACCCACATTTTTTGTGACTTGTTTCACAGTGGTTGTCAAAGTTTCAAGTGGAAAATACCTGAGAAATGACTACACTTCAAAACAATGGACTTCAGAAAAAAACACTTGTATCAGATCTGACATAGCAACAGCAAACTGCAAGCCAAAATCAGAAAACATGCCTCTTATTTCAAACAACCAGACAAGAAAAAAAATAGGTGTTAGTACCTGCGACACAGAAACAATACTAAAGCAGGTAAGATCAACTGCTGTGAAACAGTAAGGAATTGGACTGTGTGAGGTACAACATCAGAGACCAGCATGAGTAGGACCAATGAATTCTCTGTGTTGAGAGGTTTGTTACATGGCTGTTAAAAGGACTAGTTCTGTTTGGTGTTTATTCAGAGTCATATTCTTAGGGAAATATATTACAAAATAATTAAAAATAATTTCACTTATTTACAATACCAGTCTAAATAAAAGCTAGTACATTAGAAGACCAGATTTTAAAATGAGAAACAAATATAAGTGGATTTACAGAGACCTAAAAAAAAGTATGCTGAATTTTTACTTTGTTCAGTGGTAAAATTTGCAAACACTTCAAACATCAGATAACAGCATTCCTGGTTTACTTGTCACAGTTCTATCAATAAATGCGTGGGGCTCTGCATGGCATAGAGTCCTTCTTAAGTTTATTTGATATTTCTTTTATTTTGAGCAGTGTTTTAATCAGAGATCCTTGCTGGATATTCTCTGAGCACTCCCTAGCACTTAACTCATCATAGGCCCAATCTTATTCTTTGTTCTGCAAGTGATATCTGGACAATATCCATAAGAGAGAACTTTCTGTGTGATCTTTCTTATCTTCTTCAGCATATAAAATATTCTTATTTACAGTACTTTGGAAAGAATGATTGCCTTTATATGAATTTACTCATGCTCAAGTTCAGCACCTCCCACATCTTACAAAATGGAAGAAATGGTTATTATGGAATTCTAGTGATTCCTCAGAGACTGATGGATCACAATAATGGGTTTCAACAAGGGACCAGGAATCCAAAGCCTGAATGACTTATCACTAGAAATATGCCTAAAAATGCCAGGAAGACAGTCTTGTTGTGACAGACAGTAACTCAATCCATGCTCCAAAGAGCTGACAAGCCACTCATCATTTGTTCAGATACAGAAGCACAGGAAGAGGTTGTAGTGCAGGTCCCAGCAGTGAAGACAGGACTCCACAATTCTGATCTCTTATGTTCAGCCTGCTCAATCATACTGAATCCCATAAAGAAAGTCAAAAACTGTTAAAAACCAATCTACAAATAAATAGAATTATTTTAGTTAAGCATTCAATACAAAAGTCTCTCCCAGTAATTTTCTTATGGCTAGAGAAATCACAAAGCTTCAAGTTTCCCTGGTAATTCTGCCATTTAAAAAACAACAAGCAAAAAATGGGACAAAACCACCACCAATGCACACCACACAGCTGGTGATCCTGATAGTTACAGTCTACAGTTAACTGATAGTGATGCAAACTCCTTATGCCAGATTGTTTAAGCACAGAAGAAAGCACAAATGCACATAATTAAAATCTGATGTTTGCTTTTTCCTCCGAACACAAATGCAGTATTTGTGTTTGAGCACTGGCAGTAACAACTGTGAACTATGCTATTAATGTCTGATTTAAAAACGCTTGTGGCAGGATCCTGTCTGGAGGAACAAAAATAAAAATGTATTCAGACAAAACAACAGTGAAAAGTGCATTAAGAAAATTAAAAGCAGTGATTACTGAAGAAAACCATGTATTCTTCTCTCAGAAAGTTATTCACATATAGTTTTTCTTAAAATGGATCCAAACACTGCCATTCTCAATAAAAACTAAGTTTATGAGTGGATATATTTTTAAAGTATATGTGAATTCTTGTTTTATTTAAGGGAGAAATGTAGCTCAGTACCATTTTTGTTTTTTTCAAACATTTTTTGGGTTAAATAAAATGGTCCAGGAGTCCAGCTGCACTAGTCCACTAGAAGAACTTTTATCTTCAAAAATATATCACAGAATTGAGGCATTTCAGTAAGGGACACAATGAAAATTGCTTGCAGTTTCAAGAAGCATTTCACACCAAACTGAGGCATCCATTTGCTAGACAGTCTCCTGAAAAGATGTCTGGCTCTAAATCAGTGTCTGAAGGTACACCTTGCACTAGCTATCCATGGAATTTAGCTGTCTATTGTAAGTGGCTAAAGTAGAACCACATTAAATTGTTTCTTTGCCTGTTCCTATTGAAACATTCTATAGTGCCTGCTATTGCTATGTAAAAATCAGTCCTACCACTCAGTCCTTTTCTGTGAGATATGCACTTGGAAATATTCTGCTGATTATTTTCTGACTTTTTAAGGACACACAAGACTGAACACAGGCAAAACAGAGGCTTTGGAAAGCCCTGATCCGGGTAAGCAGAAAACATCCATCCTGTCATCTTGCTGTGTGTGGGTTTCTGGCAGCCACTTCTGCCAAAGCATCCTGCCAAAATTTGTCAATTCACAGTGCTATTAGTTACATTGATTACACTGTTAGATTTAACAAAACCAAAACTTCACAGGATGGCACCAAATTAAATCTTGAAAAACAACAGCTCTGTTGAATCTGTAATTAATTACAGATTTCTGTTCAGTTTTTTGGGGGTTTTTTTGTACGTTTGTTTGACTTGGGGTGGTTTTTTTTCAGAAAAACATAAAGGGGCAAACCTATACCAGTCAGAAACACTGAATGTCACCAGGTATTCTGAAGATGGACTTTCATTCTAAATGTAGCTGAGTGAAATCTGGGTGCAGATCTTGTAACAGAACAAAACATCATCCTACATGCCTTCCCATGGCCTTAGAGCAATGAGTAAAAAGATTAGGAAAGTTTTGTATCACAGGTAGATTTAGCCAGAGGTCAGCATAGCCTGCAATATGTTTGTTAGTCTTGGGTTTCACATGTGCTTGCTTGGGAGGAATTAGGGAATCAGAGAATGGCTAAACTTGGAAGGTTGTCCAGAAACATCTAGACCAACCCACCTGCTGAAAGCAGGGTCAGCCTGGGCAGGTTACTCAGGACATCTGAATATCTCCAAGTATGGAGACCCCACAAGCCCTCTAGGGAACCTGTCCCAGTGTTTCATCACCCCTACAGGAAAGTTTTCCCTTATATTTAAACATAGCTTCCTGTCCTGTCACTGGGCACCTCTGAGAGGAATCTGGTTCCATTGTCTTTAGTCACTTCAACAGGTGTTTATACACATTGATAACAACTCCCTGAGCTTGCTTTCATCTAGACTAAGCAGTGCCAGCTCTCTCAACCTCTCTGTATGACAGATGCTCCTGTTTGTTAATCATATTGCCAGCCTTTGACCAGACTTGCTCTGGTGTGTCCGTGTCCTGTGTGGTGAAAAGTGCTGAACTGGACATGGCTTTGCAGATGTAGCATCACCAACGCTGATTAGAGAGGAAAGGACCATCTCCCCCAGCCTGAGGTCAACACTTATCCTCACACAGTGAAGGGAGTCACTGACTCCTGCCATAATGGTGCACTGCTGGCACAGTGTCAGGTTGGTGCCCATAGAGCCTTTTTGGCAAAGCTGCTTTCTGGCTGCCAGATTCCTCCTTCACATGTGCACACTTTGCATACCCTTTTCTGAAGTAAAATAAAACACAGTAACTTGAAGTGAGTTTCTTTCCTCCCAACCCCTTTCCTCTGACCTCTTTCCCCACTCCTCCCCAACATTTATTTGTTTGAAAAACCTTAAAACTCGAAGTAAATCTTGGAAGACAAACCAAAAGCTACTAGTTTTCACAGACCTTCAGTTTTAAATCCTAGAGCAGAGCCAACTGATGGTCACCAAGTGTTTTCAACTCTCTGCAGGTGCACAAACCTAAACCAGAACTATCCAGTGCAGTATCAAACTTTACTGATAGACCTTCACTCACAATGAAGCTGTAACTCAAGTTTATAACAGAACCTTATGAAAGGACTATTACGCCATCTTTGCTCACAGTTTATTTTCATTTATAACATTGGCCAGAGAAATTGGGGATGCCCTACCCCTGGAAGTGCTCAAGGCCAGGTTGAGTAGGGCTTCAAGCAACCTGATCTTGTGAAAGGTGTCCCTGTTCATGCTGGAGGGAGAGAAGGAAAGTTCCTTCCAATCCAAACCATTCTACAATTCTATGATCTTTTGGAATCCTAAACATGAAACCTACTTTCTGAATTTTCATCCTCAGATACAACTATACAGCTCAACTTCTTATTGTCCTGCTGTGAACACAGCCTGTAAAAATTCGGGTCTCATTTCCTTAATTATTCAGTTTCATGAAAAGCTTGTGTTTGTTATGGAATGAAACTTCCTTCATGTTCCTTTGCAAACATTAGACCTTCAGTATTAAAACACATCAGTTTAACAGACCTTCACTGACTACATCAGATCTGAAAATAAGAAACACTGCTGATTTTACTTGTTTGTCCAAAAGTTCTAATGATAGTTAATTAATCTGTTCCAGACAAAAGTTGTCTTACTGTTACATTTTAATATAAAAATCAGTAGGATTTCTAAGTGGTATGCCTTTTAGAACAGATTTTTAATGTATTTGGGAGAAAACATATCTGCATTTTACTAAAAGTATTCAATATGAAATTAAAAATGAGAAGTTTTGCATTGAAAATGAAAATAAAAGCAAAGCCAACAGCAACGGTTTAGCCAGAATTCTTTGCATATTTGCACATGACGATGGGGAAAACAAAGTGTAGAGAAGCTTCTCTCTCAAAGCTGCAGAAACTGCAGCTCTCAGAAACTGCAGGCTGAGAAAATAACGCTAAATGCCAATCTTGAACACGATTTTTCAATTCTAACCAGATTTTCTTGCAAAGCAGGGAGTTATGCCTGCCTGGTCCCATACAAAACATATGGAGGATCCTGTTCCTTTTCCATAATGGCACAACCGCTACTGAACAAGTTATTTCTCATAACTCAGATCATGTACCACCTTCCTCCCAGAATCTTTTTAGTTTTACTTAAAAATTGAACTGAACAAAACAACAGAAAACCCAAACAACTTTAAGTCTCTCTCCTTGACAGAGAGACTAAAACGTCGATACTTTTTAATGGCTGTCAGTATAATCTTGGATTTTACTAGAAAGTCAAACCTTAAATTGTTGTATTTAGTTATGAAGACCAATGGACCTCATCACTTGCTTTCTCTGTCAGAATAACAATCTTGCAAAAGGAATTAGAAGCCTTTCAGCAAACAAGCTCAAAGGCTCACTGAAATCAGTGCGAGTTACTGCACAGACTAATTTACTTCACACTAAGCTGAGAGTGAACATTGCTGACTACACTGAAATCGCATACTTGATTAAAAGAGTAAAATGTTGCAGTTCCTACCTCTTGGACCTTGTCATTGGGAAAACAGAACTGCTACACCAAGTTACAGAGCCAGTAAATAGAAATCCTTCATTAAAAACTAACTCCTGTCTTGTAATAGGACTTCATTTGGGTAATGAGTTCAGTGATTATGTTTCAATGAAAGGTCAAGATGCTCCGCAAAAAAGGAATTATAATTGCAACACAAGAGAGAGACAATGCAGAGTTTGTGAAGTACTAGGAAAGGGGAAAGAAGCATTTTAAGTCAAAGCAACACATTCCTTCTGAATTCACTTTTGAAAAACACATCAATAACTTGATTTTCTTCCTCTAACCTAATCTCAGATAAGAGGTTTGAGATATTTACCAGGTCCTAGAACTCTTAGAAATATAATTTTTTTTAAGAAAGGATGTGAATATACTAAGAAATGTACTCAAAAATTTTTCAGGGAAATAAAACCTTTTCAAATAACAATTAACATTTCATGCTGCTCATTTTAGTATTCAAAAAACCCAGTAACATTTTATTTGGGTACTGAATGTTAGAATATTAATATTTGATGGTCTGACATTCACATATTACTCTATTACCAATATCCCCATGTTTGGGCATGGCAAATATCAAAACAATACCGTTAATGAAAAAAAGGCGAGACTTTTTTGTCTATCAAGTAGAAGCATTTACAAAGCAGCTTTGAGTTATGACAAAAAAACCCACTTACATGAGCTGTATATCTAAAGAACTTTAACAAAAAGAAATTAATAGTAAAGGCAAAAGCTTTTTACTGCCTCTATAATAAAAACATTCTCCACAAGGAGAAATCTTAATTCTACTGATTGGCTTTGCATCACTTTAATATTTGAACTAATTAATAAATCATTTGCATCTGAGAACAGTTATGTCACTGCCCTGCATGTGTTTATTTCAATATAAGAGAAAATTTTGTGGCTCTTCTTGAATAAAAGAGCTGTTCTGATGTTGGCATTGTAAAGACTCATATCAGTCTATTGGACATTTAAATAAATAATGCCTATATAATTATAATATTTTTAAATAATTTCTAGGTCTATGAAAGTATCACTCGCAGAGAATCCTACTAGGATGCAAGCATTCTTAGACTTATTTCCAGTATCTAAAGATACAGCAGTGTCTTCTAAGTAGATGACTGCCTTTCACCTCACTGGTAGTATTCAAACCCTACAGAGGAGTTAGCTACTTTCTGCTGGTAGATGTACAAATCTCACCAGTCACCTAAACATCTTCCTCCAAGTTTAATGTTATCATTAACTAGTATCCATTTCAATTAAAAACCATGTGTTTAATACTTCTTACAAAACTATCATTGAAGGGACTCCTAACTGCCAATTTATTCAGTAAATCTCTAGTCAGGTCTGCAAAGCTATGGAAAATGTGAAATGTGTCCAAGGAAGATAAGAAAAAAGTAAACCTATTATTGATAAGTTTGACTTCACTCTAGAACAGCTGGTATATGAAATAGCAAAGCTCTGCAAGCCTAAGAAGGGAAAAACAGTGGCAGATATATCAGACAAGCAGGAAATAGACCTCATCTTTCTTCTAAATAGACAGAAGTTTCTTTTGGGACAAGAGTTAAAAATGGTTTAGGAACATAAAAAATAAGATACCGTATTATCTAGCATATCAACAGGAGTAGCTTTACTTAAAACAAATTGTTATAGGCACAAGCTGGATATGTGTTTAGCATTGTTCCTTGATTTATATTTATGCCTTAGGGGAGGATAAAAATTTGAGATTTCAGATCCACAGTAAATAGCAAAACCCCCAATTCTCCATATCCCACAAGCATATATAAAATTTTCTGCCTGTACTTGAAGACAAGTCCTTTGATAAAGCTAAACAGAAGCATGAGCTTAAATACTTGAATTATAATGATTTAAATTATTAGAGAGTTTTATTTACAGTAGTATATATACTACATGTGCTGAAATCTTCCAAATTTATCTGCAAATAAAAGGGATATTCCTCACCCATGTTATGCACTGACAGTGACAGGATTATTTGCATTAAGAGGATGAAGAATGGCCCGATACTGTAAACTGGAAAACATTGCCTGTTGCATCCTTTCCATTGTCATTACCTAACGGAGAATGTAACTGGAAGCTGAAGAATTCCTGTATCTACTGGAAGTCATGTAGCTAAATCTGTCCCTCATTTCACATAACCATATTTGACTTGAATAACACTTTTTTTAGATCAGCATCCCGTAAGCAAATGAACCACCAGAGAGTTCAGGACTTTTGCAGTGCTTTACCTAAGAAAATACTGTTCTCTCACAACCAACTAATTTCAAGCTGAGGACCTATTTGCCTTCTATTTGTGTATTGTACCATGTAAGCAGCATCTCAAATCACTTTTTGAAAGAAAAACTAGACCAGTGGCTGTGATATAAATTCCAGAAACCCATGGTGCAAAGATACTGTCTGGGGCCAAATTCTGATTGCTGCATCCACAAAAACAAAGTCAAAAAACATTTGTCTCATGTTGAATACAGTGTGGTACCCATCCGCAAAGCCAGAGTATTCTAAGGAAAAGAATGAGAGAGAAGGGAAATTGAAATACAAGCACACAAGCCAGAAATTCATAATTTCACTGCCAAACATCAGACTGCAGAAATAGTAAGGTGGCTGAGCTTTGCCCATTTCTTTAAGCAAGAAAATCCCCTTCTATTATACTTCTTGGGCCCCTATGTGTTCTCTTAAATCTCAAATATATTTCCTAATTTATATTGACTTATACCAGACAGTGTAAAGCTTCCTTAAGCTACAGATTTTTCTTGTATGCTCAGACAAACTGTAAAGCACGGGAACTTTGTTTACCATTTAACCATGTGTTCCGTGAACAGTGGAACTACCAAAGGTTTTTTTAATGGACTTGTGTCTTTTGCTATTAAATTTTCTATCGAAGGAATTCTCGCCCTTCCTGCCCACCATATTTTCTGTGCACTGGACCAGGACAGAGACAGCACGTACTGTCTTCAGCTTTCCTTCAGTAGAGGCATTCATTTGAGTCCTCTTAATCTATTAATTCAGCAGTTTTCCCAATAACCCCCAGTTATTTGCTCTGCAACTCCTACTCTTCACTTACAGCAGCCAAACAGAGACACTGGAAAGGACTGATAGAAAGGTACATAGATGCATGATTAAACAAAACCAATTTCCACTGAAAAACATAACAAAAAAAGATGTTTTAAACAGTAGCAGTACTTCCAAATACTTTATGCACTCTTAATTTTTTCAGCTTTGAAAAAACCAGAAATGAGATCCTATATCCCATTATTTTAGCAGCTTCTCAACACAGCTGACATAAGAGGAACATGGATTTATTTTTCATGCTGAAAAGCTTTTATTCTCCCTTTCATACAACACAGTAAATTGCCCAGAGTGATTTATTCTCCCCTATGATCTCCTGAATATCCATATACACACAAAAGATGGATGCTGGCAGGCAGAGCTGTCAGTAGGAATTTCAGCAGAAGTAAATTGTTTAGTACTTGTAACAGAGCATAATAGCTGTAATTTCATTTGAACTGTTCCCACTAATAAAATTACAAGCCAAGACCCAGCCATTCATCACTGTGTAGCCACCAGGAATTTCTCTGTGCACACTTCACCACAGAGTTCTTAAAGTGTTACTACACCTGTAAAAATGATGAGCCAGGCCCAGCACTTTCTTTCAATAGTGAAAGACACAGCTGCATATCAACTGCAAAGAAGTTTCCTACCAGTATTTAACAGGTGTTTTCACAGCTATTCCAATCCTCTGCCAAAATGCAAACTAGCAATTTCAATGCATATGCAGTTGAAAAATGTTTGAAAGGAAACAAGAAAATAAAATATGATACACAGATATGAAAATATGTATATATGTACACTACACATTAGTTGGGCAGGAAGCACGTTCTTCTGAAGATGACTGAAGTACCATGAAATATTACAGTTGCTACATATGAACAGATAGAAATTCAAAGATATTAAATATTTGGCTAAAGATATCATTGTCACATGAGTAGACAGTTGCTCTTCATCTAGAATTTCAGTGAAGCACCTATTAAAATGCTTTAGTTTAACTGCTACGACTAAAACAAACTACAACATATTTTCTTGCATACAACCACAACGCTGTTCTGTGCTATTTATGTTTGCTCTGAATGAAAGCACAGTATCTGTGCTATAAAGTCAGTGAAACAGACAATTTCAGAGAAAGTGTTTTGAGTGTTATAAAGATGACTTCTGCTGTACCCTTTCTACTTAGAAACTGCAGATACAGTTGCTCTGACAGGTTAGACTGATTAACCACTCTGCAGGAGCCACAAAGGCCTGTATGGCAACTGAGGGAGACTGAAGAGGTGAATAAGCCATTAGTCCTCTCTTTTCAGAGGAATGCGTGTTCACGTGCATATCTCTCATCACTGCTAATCAACCATGATACACATTATTTCTGCCAAACTCCCTGAGAGGTGTAGGTAGACTTCTGCAAACTCATAAGAAAGTATTATACACTTTACTTCCCTGTCCAGCCTACAGAAGGAAGGAAAAATGAGCAGTGAGATGCACACACAGGATAGGCTGTCCTGCTGGCAGCTCAGCAGTCAGCTCATGACTGATTGGGTATATGAAAACTGTGAGGGCTGTTATGTGGAAAGAATAACAGGTGTGGTAAGAGAAACAGCATGTAAAAAGAAAATATCTTGCCTTTTACAATAACGGAAAGCAGAGCAAGCAAAAATTTGTAAACAATAAGGAAGTGGCAGAGTGAAGGAATGAGGCATCACAGAGAAAAGGACAAACGCGAAAGTTGGCAAAAGTCCCTCAAAATACAGTATTTCATGCCTTCACTGGGTGATATATTTAAGGATTGGTGCACCCAATGCTTGAATCTTACATATCACAGTAGCCACATGACAAAGATTGGAAGCAAACTCAGAGCAATCAGTCTCCATTAAAATTTATATTATACTATGGAAGGTTTCTTCAATCTTCTTGAAAATAGGAAGAGGTTGGTGCTTTCTATTTTAAGTGGGAAAAAACATGTCATGTATAACATTATTTCCTATAACCAAAGGAGAGCCACTTTGATTATTTTGGTAATTGTATCTCAATTCTGACTAAAATATGGACTGATTTTAAAGCCCTCCCATAAAGCTCATATAGCATTTAGGATGAAGATGAAGGCCTGCATACTACCTTATGTATTAGCTTTAATTGTCTGGTAACAGTTGCATCATGAACACACTGTATAAGGATTTCTGGGCAGAAGTACCAGCACCCCCTTTGGTTACCATAATTGTCACCACAACATGAATAATATCTATGAACCATTTTGGGCAGTTAATCTTTCATCTGGAAAAGCCACAGGAGGAAATACAACTCACAGGAGGATAAGATCAGAGATTTTTATTTTTTTTCCCATGCTACTGATAGTAATTAATCACATTTTTCAACAATAATTACTGAATTGGAAACTTTCATTCTCCTTCCCACTTGTCTTTGATGGATCCTTAGTACTTCATCAGGTATCATTAATCATAACAGAGCTCTGCCTGTGCAAGCAAACCTTAGCAACCAAGGGCCAAGTAACCAGATTTTCAGAGCACAGGCATTATTTTTCCTCTGCTTCTCTGGGCTTTTTTTTTTTTTTTTAAATAATCAGCTTCATATGAGAAAAGCAGACAACTTGTTTTTTCTTATGCATATACATTTAGTAGGTCTCACCTAGTACTTCTTATCACAGGACCTACCAGGGAACAGAAGTATAAGGTTTCACTGACCCTTCTAATTCAAAATTTTAGTGTCAGCATGGACCAAAAGTGCTCAGAATTGGATTAAGCAAATCTGACTGCATGAACTGAAATAAACAGTTATATAGTTGCATGAAAGAGCTACAGCCCATTTCTTAAATAATTTCACTTCATTAGCAGAGGCATTGTGAAAGTTTCCAGTCAGGTTATACCCTTAGGGCACGCTTACAGGGAAAAATCTAGAAAACTGCTACAATACTCCAAAACCTCAAACCAAAAAGAGAATGAGGATTTGCTTGGGAAAATTCCAAAGTGAACACCTGAATATTTCCAGCTGGTCCCAGGCACAAGTTCCATTCACAACAAATCCAAGTGCCTCACAAGGCTTTTTAGGAACCTGGACCCTAACCTTTTTCCTAAATGAACCTTCCTGTGATATGGAGTGCCACCAACTCCAGCACAGCTCTGCCTTCCTGCAGGCAATGCTGCACCACAGTCTGTGCAGAAGCAAGGGTGAAATAGGGTCCCACACTTGCAAACATTTACTTGATGACTTTATTGTTTACCTTTGCTACTGCTCCTCTAGATAAGTATCTTTCTGAATATGTGACAGGCTTTAACCTCCGTAACTTGATTTCTAATACATTTAGTTAGCATGTTAAATAACCCAATTCAATTTTTTTCCAGAAAAATCGAGCTACTCACTAATGTGCCTAAATTTAGGAGCTGATTCAGGCATCTATTTTTACCTTTTTTCCCAAAAGAGCCAGAAATTTCACCAGAAAGTGTTTTAAGTTCTTATACCAAACTTATTCTGTGGCTCTTCTAAGTGGGTATTTGGAGTCTGTAATCCTGGGGGCTGTGCAAACAGATTAACCATTTAGATTTCCTAGGTGCTGTATGCTACAGGAAAGCAAAAAATGGGCAACACAGGCAATAAATAGACAACATACAATGTGCCCTTGTGCAACGGCAGCATCCTGAGCTGTGTTAGAAACCACATCAGCAGCAGGTCAGGGGAGGTGGTGCTTCCCTCTCTAGTCAGATGTGGCATCACCAGGTCTGCAATGCTGTGTCCATTGCTGTGCTTTCCACTACAGAGGATGTGGACACACTGGAGAAGGTTCGGTGAAATGCTGGAAACGTGATTAAGAGACTGGAGTGTCTTTTGTACAAGGTGAGGTTGAAAGCTGGGACTGTTTAGCCTAACGAGGAAAAAGCTCAGAGGGTGTTATCAATGTGTATAAACACCTGACAAGGTGAGTAAAGAGGACTGACCCAGACTCCCCTCAGTGGTGTTCATGACATGATGTGAAGTAGCAGACAGAAGCTGAAACACTGGAAAGCTTAACCCTCAACAAAAGCACCTTTCTTCCCATGAGGGTGATTGAAAACTGGAATAAGATATTCTGAGGCTCAGCTACACATGGTCTTGAGAATCCCGCTCTAGCTGACCATGTTTTGGCCAGGTGGGTTGGTCTAGACCATCTCCAGAGGAACCTTCCAGCCTCAGTCACTGCATCATTCTAAACTGCTCAGTTTTGAACTCCTTGGAGCACAGGCAGGAATTTCCAGAATTCCAGTTCCGAAGCCTGACTTTGAAACTGACCTCTAGCTCTACAGTAAAGTTATTAGAAATACTGTCTATATTTATTATCTGCTAAAAAAAAAAAATCGCTGAAATATACCTCTAATGTCAGTCTCCCACGACACGAAAGCAATTATAATCGGATAAGGAGTTCTGATACAGCTTTTTCAAACTGCACCACACAGCACCATCTTCTGGAGACCAGAAGCCAGATTTTTTTTTCAGGCTTTGAGAAACAAGCTTTAACCATATCAAAGACAATGTTCATTTTAAAAAAACAAAGCACTATTGAGTCTAAAATTAAGCAATTTAAGACAAACATCTATAAAACACAAGTCAACAAAAATTTTAATTGATCTCTGTTATTCCTAGAAACACACAAAGTAAAAAAATATGTTACTCCCTTCATCAAGAGGACCAGGCATCAACCTTCTTCTGACTTGTGCAAATAAAGAAAAATAAGTATCGCTTACAATGAAAATTAAATCTCAAGTATATATCACAACATAATGTCCTTCTGAGCTTCTGTGTGGACCCTCAGTAACAAGGTCCAGGTCTATTTTCTGGGAAGAGCCTGTGGATGAGCTTTAGAGTACAGGACCTAGGAACTGTTTAGTTTGTTCTGGGATGAGCCTAAAGACATACTCTGAATAGTAGAAGTGTGCCAAGTAGATCATGATCACACCATTCCCCAAACTGGATCCCCCTGAGCAGGCTGCACAAAAACATGCAGGCAACAACTTATACTTAGAAAATAAGACACTCTAAAGAACTCTGCTTGTTTCTAGTTTGCCTCACTGACAAATAATCTCAATACCACCATATTTCTTTTCATTTGTTGAATTTTCCAACAAGGTGAAACCAGTCAGAAGTTCAATTAGTTGATTACACAAACACCTTTCAATGAACTCTGCTTCCTACACAATTGTCTCAGCTAGTGAGGGAGATGCGGTATGTGGGAGTTTCTCAGCCTAGCACAGTGTTTTTAAGTAAACTAGGGAAAAAAAGCAAAGGAAATAATACATGGAATACCAAAATTCCAGACAGAACAACCAGGAGAGGTCAGCAGTAAAAAAAAGGTTCTGTTTGCTGCGTAAAAGTTTCTCACAACAACATACACGAAAGCCTTTCTTCCAATGTAGTAGCACTAGCGCAACCAAAGCAAAGTGAGTAAGCTATCTTTTTATTTGTTGGGGGTTTTTTTTCAGTACGACCAACAACTTTAGGAAACAAACGAAGGCACGTACCTCTCGGTTTGTAAACTTATTGCTCCGTGCGGAGCTTGAGACGCCCCATAGCGCTGTAACTACTACAGCGACACACCGCGGGGCTTCACTGCGGCCACCGGCACGGTTACCGCCGGCTGTGCCGCCCCACACCCACCCCGAGGGCAGCCGCACCACCCCTGCCCTCACGGCCTTCCCGCCGCGCCTTTTGAGGGGGCCGTGACGTCACCGCGGGGCGGGCCCGGGGGCGGGCCCGGGCGGGAGGCGCTGCGCAGGCGCGGTGCGCGGGCGCGGCGCTCCATGAGCCGGCGCTGCCCCCAGCCCGGGGCCGCCGGGGCCGCCGCGGTGCTGCTGCTGCTGCTGAGGGGGCTCGCCCGCCCCGCCGCGCTCTGCCTGGGCAGCGCCATGAGCCTCTGCGGGGCGCCGGCCGCCTGCGCCGCGGGGCCTGCGGGC
>JAWWEU010000163.1:28130893-28170404 GCA_035583155.1 Acropternis orthonyx | reverse complement strand
CGGCGGCGGCGGCGCGGGGGTGCCCGCGGCGCGGCTGAGCCCGCCGTGGGTGCGGCTGGCCGAGGTGCCGGGCGCGGAGCCGCACCGCGCCAACGAGCTGCTGCTGCTGCCGCCGCCCGCACCCCGCGGCCCGGCCCCGCTGCCGCCGCAGCACCACGTCGTGTACTTCCCGGGGGATGTGCAGGTACGGCGGGAGCGGAGCCCGGGGGCCGGGCGGGCGGGCGGAGCCGGGCCGGCGGGGCGCTGCCCCGGGCAGGCAGGGCTCCCCTCAGCGGCGAGCGGGAGCGGCGGGGCGGGGGAGCCCCCCAGAGCCCAGGCTGTGACCGAACCCCACCACATGGCATCGAGGGCCACGTCCGCTGTTTGCTTAAACACCCTCAGCGACGGTGACTCTACCACCTCCCTGGGCAGCCCGTTCCAGTGTCTAATAAGCCTTTCTGTGAAGAAATTTTTCCTGATGTCCAATCCGAACCTCCCCCGGTGCAGCTTGAGGCCATGTCCTCCTGTCCTGTGCTCCAGTCCCTTCACCGGCTTTGTTGCCCGTCTCTGGACACGCTCCAGCCCTGTAGCACTGCCCAAGGGTGACATTTGTGGCGGGGACGGCAGAGCTGGTAAAGCTCTAAGATGGCAAGTTGTCCTCAGCAGGCAGAGCATCACGTCGCCGTGCAGGTGTGCAGACATCCCATACACCGCCCTGCGGGAATTGGACAGGCACTGATGCTTTCTCAGCCTGTCCCGAGAAGGCACTTGGACTCTCTGAGCTGGCAAGACATTGCAGAGACCCTGAAGCGTTGTCCCTGAGCTCTGTAACATTACATACTCTGGTACTTTGCATAGCCAGCTAATCTCAAACATCATTGCTACTTCTCAAAAGCAGGGGTAGTGTCTTTTTCTTCTAAGGAAAAGGCTTTCCTTTTCTGTGATGTAAAGATGCGGCACTTTGTCTATTTTTATTTTAAGGATTGAGGTGGCCTCAGAACCCCTGTCTGATTGCCATTTCTGGGTATGGCTTCATTATTGCTTAATAAAATAAATGAAGTAGTATTCTTTGCCATTATCACTTCAGAGATAAAGATCATTCATTACTTGGGGGTAGTTTTTTTTCCGTCTATACCCTTTATGGACGTGAACAAATGCAATAAAGACTTCCTACAGCTGAATGAGAGGGGGAATTTTTTTGTGTATAAAAGATAGAAAACTTACTACAAAGTTTTAAGTATTCTCTACTTGAAATAAGGTAATCAGTATTTCTGCAGATGGAGATAATACAGTAAAATTATGTATTCTGTGTCATACCAAGTTGAATAATACTTTAATCTTCTTTTGGCATTAAGTCAATGAAAATTATTAATACTTTCATGTGCTTATTTTTACTGTATTAATTTTGGGGGTATTAAAAATGTATGGTAAAAATATTAAAGTAGAATAAGTAAATCTTAATGTATTAGTTTCTTTAATGTGTTTCTTGTCCTGCAAGCCTAGCAAGTGAGCACCTCTAATGCACGTCTCTCTTACAGTCCCTTCTTATCAATATGAGTACATTGGAGCTGAAGTCTTTTCACAATGTAGTAATGCATCTTTTCTATTTTTTTTTGATTTTTCAGAACTATCATGACATCATGTCTTGCCACCCAGAAAACTTTCAGTGGGAGCACTGGAGTTTTGAAAATGTTGCTACTATACTTGCTCGCCGGTTCCCCAATAGCTTTATTTGGGTCATAAAGTGTTCTCGAATGCACCTGCACAAATTCAGTTGTTATGACAACTTCGTGGCCAGTAACATGTTTGGAGCACCAGAGCACAGCACTGACTTTGGAGCTTTCAGGCACCTCCATGCTTTGCTAGTTAATGCGTTCAGACTCTCTCAGAATATTCTGCTGTCCCAGAAAAGTGTGCATGGTGTCAGCAAGGATGCAAAAATAGCCGCTTGTAAATCACAGCAGCAGTCTGTTCCTACAACAAATGGCTGCTCAACCACAGAAAGGGAGAGAGATTGTGAATGCTCTAATAATTCTGCTGTGAACTTCATGATACCATCTGCTGTAGGTGCAGCATCATTTACTTTGATTGGCTTCAGTAAAGGTTGTGTGGTTCTGAACCAGCTGCTTTATGAGCTGAAGGAAGCTAAAAACGACAAGAATACAGATGCCTTCTTAAAGAACATAAAAGCAATGTACTGGTTGGATGGTGGTCACTCGGGAGGAAGCAATACTTGGGTTACTTACCCTGAAATGCTGAAAGAACTTGCAGAGACAGGAATTGAAGTTCATGCTCATGTCACACCGTACCAAGTGTTTGACACAATGAGGTCATGGATTGGGAGAGAGCATGAGAAATTTGTACAGATACTTGAAGAATTTGGTGTGGAAATAAATGATCAACTGCATTTTGCTGATGACGTTCCCTCCTTAGATAACCATTTCAGAGTTCATGAAGTATTCTGAGACTGTGTATCTTAACAGTGTATTCGTCATAGAAGCACTTTTAACACTGTAAATGTTGTCATCTAGATTTTCAACTTTGAGCAGATGCTTTCTGAAGAGAATACTAAATCAGTTTGTGTTGCTAATAGATACTATATATAAATTTCAGTAGCTTACAAAGGAGTATTGGGACCCCATAACTATAACAGATGTAATTTGATTCCTGGAAAAAAATGTTATGAAGAACTATCCTATACATGTTTTTTTGTTAAATGTGAATTTTTATTCTGAAACCGCTGGCAGAATTCTTAGTCCTGGATGTCTAATGCCATATAATGCATTTAATGGGAGTTTAAAGTACTTGAGAATTTCAGATGTCTGGATACACTTCAGTTTAGTGGCTTTCAAGGCTAAAAGCATTGGTCTTTGTCAAAACCAGATTTATGGTTAGTTTTTTGTTTTGAGGAAATGGATTGTTAAAAAAGTCTTGGTTACATGTTTTGGTGAAAAGTGTTTTATTTAGTTAATTAAATCTTCCAGTTTTGTAACATTTCTTCTCACTGAAACAAGTCACAAATATTCACCTTTGGAATATTAGTGCCAATGCATTTTTCTTCCTTATGTGTGCCTTGCCATTTCTGTCATATCAAGTTTCATTAATTGATTGTGTAGTACCTGCTAGTGAATAGCCATTTGACCTGGGGGTTTGAAAATTTTGACATAGCTATGTTAAGTAACCAGTAATGTTGATGAGGGTGTAGTTTATTCTTGTTTCAACATACCTTGCTGTTGCTTTGACTAACTCCTAAAAGGACCAGCAGTAATATCTGTATTATCATGTCAGGAGGTGTCTTTGTCCCTGCCTTGAGGTGGTGAGGCTTTTCTTGGTAATTGCTGCATTGATATTGATCTAAATTGAGCCATAACTTGTAATACATAATGTAATACATTACAAATTGCATAAAAAATTTTAGACTGTGTTGACTGTAGCTCTTCCAAAATGCCTCAGTTTTAAAATCTATTACCACCTTTAAATGTATTACAGTAGTTGCATATAGAGCCATCCAAAAATCTATTTTCAGAGCCTAATCCGCTTCAGGCCCCAAACCTGAATGTTCTTGAGAAATACTGAAAGATGGACATGATGGTATTAGTGGAACTTTTCTATTGTTTAAGTAACTTTCCATTTCTCTACAAAGCTTATAATGATTGTTAAAGACAACTGCAGCTATTAAAAATGAACCAGTAGCTGCAAATGGTTTGGGATTTCCTGGAAGTATAGGAATACAAAAACAACTTAGCAAAACACTGTGAAGATTGCACCAATTGTGGCTAAGTTCTGAAAAAAGGGCATTTTATTCAACTTTGGTCCTATGATGGCTTAGCGACACCTTTGCCCTGCTGCTTGTTTCCTGTGACTCTTAACACTGTGGAAGGAAAGTCCTGGGTCATCTTTCTTACGCTGGCATTATTAAAACTTACGGGGTTGACTGTAGACAACTCTTGACAGAGGTTATACATATCAGTGATTACTGGACAATGATAAAAATGTGTTGAACTCCTAAGAAACTTTTCTTAATACCCAGAATATTAAGGGTGGTAGAAGAGATTATGCATACAGTGCACCTTACAACTTGAAAGTGAACTCTATCGCTCTTAATAATTAGACTAATGTACCTATTTGATCAGAAGGGGAAATTACTTATTTTAATTGATGGAGAAAAGTGCAACATGCAAACCAATTCTTAACACCTTATAAAAGAATCTGAAATCTAGTTAGTTCCATTGGCTTTTCTTTTATTTTAGACTCTTTCTTGAAGATTTTGTTCAACCTTATTTGTCAATTAACATCTTAATAGGCTTATAACAACTTGTTTATGTGTTACAAGGAACATTATTTCCCTTTTTTGGTCCTTTTGATAACACAACATACGTGAGAACTTTTTTCTGTAAGGGAAATATGGGTCACCTGAAGAAGTGGTTTTAATAGAAAGCTTACAAATGCCTCGCAATGTATTTAACCATCCACTTATAAAATTTTAAAAAATAAACCAACAAAACCCCCAAAATACTCTACTCATTTTGCTCCCTCTCAGTTTCAGACTGACCAGGCTTACTTGGGTGTGCTAACACTTGTCCAGTAACAAGGCAGATCAGAGACCAATTTCTAAACAATTCTGTGCCTGCCAGAACAGCGGGACTTGCAAGCTTTTGGAAACAGCTATTAAAATATTGACATTGTCTTCAAAGGTTCTGGATGGCTGTCCTAGGAACATACTACTAACCTGTTTGATAAAGGCTGCCTACAATAACTGTTAAATAGGCTCAAGTGTCGCTGCATTACTTTGAAGAATAAGCACTTTGTTGTAAAACTAATCTTGTTATGAGACCTCGTGTTGTGGAGGGAAAACTGACTGGTTGTTTTTCATTCTTTAAACAGCTGTAGTACTCTGTTGGAATGTGCCTCTGTCATTCATTACAATGCATGCTAAAAATAAATTTTGCAAACAATGTAGAAAATAAACTATTTCTAATGGGTGAAACCACTTTGATGTGAATGTAAAACCATTAAACAAGGAATGTGCAGTTAAGTTTTGTGGATTAAGCTTTATCAGGTGTTTGTGGAGACCTAGTGTAAAAAATCAGATTTATTTGCTAACTTTTCTTCAAGAAGGCTTTATATTTGTGTAGTCTGTATCTGTAATTCTAAAACAGCTTACTGGCATCTCACATGCATGGGAAAACTGGCATGAAGTACCCAAGGGTGTGAACATTTCTATGTTAGGATGAAATGGCCTTGTATATGCCTGGTTTTCAATGTTAACTGTAAAGGCAGATTTTAATAAGCTTAGATGTAAATGCCTAAAGTTAAGTGGTTCTTACAGTGGTTTGGGTCAAGACACTTCTGTTTTTGAGTGCAGTGAGCAATGTTACACCGTCCTTAGTACAACCCAGTAATGACTGGTGTTTTTTATATTACATGCTTGTTTCTTGTACAAGACATTCTTCAGATTTTGAGAAATGCTAACATGTTTTAAACTCTGTTAAATTTCTTTAAAGAAAGGCTTGATTCTGTGAAATTGTCCAGATGACTTAAATGATTTTGTGTGCAACTAAAATGCTAGAAACATTGGTAACTGTCTTCCTATCTAGGACTGATTTAATCACATCTCTGCATATGCTGATGCATTGATCACTATTGGCCTCTAATTCTGAAAGATGATTAAGGGTCCAGTCTCTTAACATGGAGATGAAAGGAGCAATTTTCTCTTTCTCCCATTGATAGCATCCCGTTCCCTCCCTTATGTTAGCATGAGCACTTTATGGTAAGCTGTTCTGTCCTTCTAAATTAATGTAATTGCTGACAGAGATAACTTACAGTAGTGCTATATATTTAAGTAGCCATAGAAATTATTTTAAGTAAGACTGCTAAGTTAGTTCACGAGTTAAGGTGTTACAGCTGTGAATATGTACAGGTAAAAATGATTGTGTGTGAACATGCTGGTTTTCCCCACAGGTTCTTTTTGAGTTATTTGCAGAAAGTATCAATTGGTTTTTCTTCCCTCTTACAGTGCTTCTTAAAATGCAGTTTTTCCTAAGCTAACACTTACTTCATCTCTGCAGAGAAACAGTATTTGTTGTCTTGTACAGGCTGGAAGTTGAAACACTGAGGCTAATGTACACCCATTCATTTATCTTGACTGCTGATTTTAAATTATTTTAAATTTAAATTTTATCAGTTAATACAAGAAAGAACTTAATGAACCGTAACAATTCTGGGATGTGTGTGCTCTGTTGTGAGCCCCATATTTTGGTACATCACAGCATAGCAGAATCCACAAACATGAATGTCTCCTCCTGCAGTACAAAAGCAAAGATGGGTATCTCAGACTGCAACCCCTAAGAGACAATCTCTTTAAATTACCTTCAAAGTTACTTCTTCACAATCTTTTTAACCTTTTATTGAAATCTCATTTCCTTTTTTTAAAGGTGGTAGATTAAATGAAAAGTTTACTTCTGATGCTCCTAACCTCATGAAAATTTAGTCACCTATGAATACTTCAGATGGAGACCCTACGACCAAAGCTGGCTTTCTGTTGGTGTTGTTGATCTCTTAACTCTGTTCAGATGCAGGGTGACTGGTTTTAACTTGAGTAAAGTAAGATGAAGCCATTAAGCCAGTAATGCAAGATCATGTAACACCTGTGTGGCAGACAGGCACTGCTTTCAGTGCCAGACATACTGTTCCTGGCTAAATTCAGTCTATTGGTATTAACAGCGTAATTCTCTCCTACTGCTGACAAAAAACACTTGCACAGGATTAGCTGTTCCACATCACTGTGGAAACCGTGGAGGACTGATTTCAGGCAGTCATTTGGCATTTAGTGTAGTGTGGGTTATAAAGCAGTGATGGCTTTGTCCTCACCTTCTGTCATTAGCACTCCATTACATGTTTCCTAGTGACCCAAGAATTGTCAAATTCTACCTAAGCAAATGACCACAAAAGCACCTGGGAGGGGGTGGGGGAAGGAAAAAATAAACTATTATCTGTTTTTAATTCATATGTATAAACATCTTACATACTGGAAAAGGAACAGAGTGCCATTACTTGAAGGTTCAGAATAAATTTTCTTTCTTTTAGTTAGCTCTCAAGAGAGCACTTTCAGCTGTGATTGTTAGTTTCCTTTGTTAAACCTGGCACTTCAGAGCTGAGTTGTTTCCAAAGAAAGCACTACTGTAAGACACAGAAAGCAGTCAAGAGACACAGCAGTGCTGAAGGGCAAAACAAGGCTCTTTGCATCTCCCACGCCGCAGTCTCCCTCTGAGCAATACTCCTAAGCCTGGGTGCCAGACAAAGCTGTTGCATCCCTTACAGGCTGTGTGCTTAGCACTTTCCCATTCCCCATCACGAGAAATACATCGATTTTGTGTGAGGGAAGTTTAAAGCAATCCATTACTGCTTGACAGCTGAAGTATAAATGTTTTCACAGCAAAAATTGTCCATTGCTATGATCTGTGTTATTATTGCAAGCAGTAGCTTCTGAGCATTTTTGTATGAACGTGGCATTGCACGTGGAGCTGTGTGTTTTGCATGGTTGAGCAGTTCTTTTAATGTTTTCAATCTGCCCTTAAAAGTGTTGACTAGGAACAGACCTGAACAATTGGAAAGACAATAATCTGCTCTTGTTGGTTTCAGGAACTGCCACTTAAAAGAGATTGTTGCTCCCAGGAATTGCCATGTACAGAGCTCAGAATCTATTCCCACTCCTAGAGTCTAACCCAAAGTAAACAGGAAATCTTAACATGCAGCTTTACTGCAGACTTAGGTAACTGTTTAAAAAAATATAAAATTTCATCTGTCCTTCCAGTAACACCAGGTCTTTAGTTATTGAGTTATACCAACTTACAGAGAATCCCTGGTAAAAGTTACTGTCTCAGAACATGTGTCTTTAACACCTGTATCATCTACATGAAATAATCAGGTTTGGGAAGGTACATTTTGGTAAGAGGAAAAAATGGAGTTTTTACAGGAATTTGTCTGAAGATGTGAAGTAATGCATACTGGGATCACATCATATGTAATATAACCTCTACTATGGTAAAATCATTCTCATCTTAGTCAAGTTAGTCCTGTTGTGGGACCAACAGCACGAATGAGGCAAGTAGTTTCATCCTGCATATTTAAAAAGAATTGCAAATATATTTCTGGTCCTTCTGAAGTCAAACTCTGTCATATTAGACATTTAACTTAACACTTGTGTTAAGAACCTAGACCCTGTGTAGCTCTTGGAGAGAAACAAGGTCCTGTTAGGTACATGAAATTGTCAGCACGTAAATGACACACAGATTTTTAATGATCTGTTTAATAGTTTGACAAGAAAAATACTGTGACATCAATTTTTTTTCATTTGATTCCTTCCACAGTAAGCACATTAAGAAAAATGAAATCTGAAACATTTGTTGTCCTTTGTATTTCATATGGTCAAGAATAATTAATTCTTTCCAGGTGTTGAATTGCAATGAGCTTCCATTTTAAAGGCCTCAGCCACCAAATTTTTAGAGTAATTCAAAGTTTGGGGTAGGTAGGCCAAGTTTAAACCACTGATTTCTGTATCTTAATTCATCCTTCCATCCTGGGCAGTCTGCATCACTGAACTCCTCTGCTGAATACACTGCTTGAAGTGGCTGTTTGGAACGCTTAAGATGATGAATGTTTATTTTTCTAACACCTGTTACAAAAACTTCATTGTTTTATTGTGGCATGACCCCATTTTGTCCTAGGTCTCCAAAGGACAAACTTCAACAAAATGTCAGTGGCTTTATTTCTCTGCGTGTTTTCAGTAATAGATTTTTAAGTGTGGCTACTTGTATTTTCTCACTGTGTTAGCTGGAAGTTACTCCTTTAATGCTTTCACCATTCATTCATCAATTTGTTGCCTGTGTCACACCATTTAGCACAGTGGTTAGAAAGCACCGAATAATTTTATTTTTTTAACACAATAACTTGCAGATTTTTATCCCTAGTCACATGTTCAAATTAAGAAAATACATTTTTGAACTGCTTGTTTTCTTCTTTCATAGCATTTCATAACAACTGTTTTATAGAAGTGACTAAATAAGAAATTGAAGAAACTCTTTCAAAGTGGAATCAAGGCTTCATTTTAAAAGTGACAGCATGAACATGAAATAGCTGCACTTGCTATGGCACTGGCTCACATTTATTTAATTCAGCATGACCCTCTCTTCCCAGCCAGATACACACTTTCCAATCCAGACTTCATGCTAGCCTAAACGAGTGTACTATTGCAGCCTTTCTGCAGAGCTGCTCCAGGCCTAACTGCTGCTTTGGGGGTTTCATTTGGCCTAAGGTATTTAGATTAATAATTTAATAGCTTCAATTACAAAATTAAAAGGGGATTGAAAAATACTCAAAATGGCATTCTGAATACATGTGGCTTGACAGATCTTATTTATACTTTTTACATACATACTAGGAAATCAGTATTATTGAAAATCTTAGTATCACCATTAAGAGGCACAGCAGTGAATGTGTTTAACCCACAGGATTTTCCTCCTTTTCCTTTCTCTCCCCCAGAGCCCCAAACCCTTCCACCCTCCCTCTGCAGCACAGCAGGCACTTCCCACGAGTGAGACAGCAGGTCGCTCATACACCAATTGCTGCTCCACCAGGCTTTCCTTATTTACACCTGAGCATTGAGGGGGCCTGAGAAGACCAGGCTATCATCTCTCTTTTGTGGCTGGAGAGTCAAGAAATGGCAGAATGCAGGATCAGCACGGTACTTCTCTGTTATGAGTACATTGAGGCAGTTGCAGTTAAAAGCGATGGCTGTGCAGGCACAATGCTGGAACACAGTTTTGTCTAGCCCTGCAGGCTCTCTGAGCCTCTCCATTTAGTCCTGACACACAAAGAAAATGCTCTGTTCACCTCTGCAATTCAGATGGGGCCCTCAACATTATCGGTCCAACAAAGCCAAGAGGTTACCCCAGCCTACCAGGCGGAGAGATTCTGTCTCAGCAGTATGCACAAGCAATCCTTGTTCCTTTTTGAACAAAAATTTTGGGAGACCTATTTGTGATCCCAAATTTAAATTCTACCCTCAGAACGTACAATGATGCCCATCAGAATCGCTTGGCTGGTTCCATTCATGCTTATTCATTGAGGTGGCTGGGTGCCCATTCACATGGTACCAGACTATTTTCACTGTGTTCAACTGCCAAGAAGAACAGGTTTAGAAGAATAATCTGCACAGTGTTCAAGCTCCTGCTCTTCTGGAGAAAGCTTTTTTCCAGCACTTTATTAACACTACATATCTATTTAGTCTAAGAGCTTTTGACAAGTTGCAGTTCTCCAAAAACATTGCTAGAAGTAACAGACTGACCTAAGTCACAGAAATGCTGCCTTCCCCAAACAGCACAAGTAATAACATCAGAGGGACTTCAAAGAGACAATGACAAGCCTATCCTTTCTGTGAGATCCCTACCTTTCTTTCATAAGGCTTTTGTAAGCACCATATTCTGCTTAAAAAATAACCTTCTACAATGTCTAAACAACAGGCTCCATCCCAAAAGGTGTAATGAAAATCCCCTCTCATATGGTAACAAAGAGCACCTCAAATACAGCTCCCAATAGATTCTATGTCTACTCCAGGACTATGAACTTCATTGCAGATTCTAGGACTAGCTGAATGGATGTGTGGGCATGTTAGTTGCAAGTGTTTCCCAGCTGCAGAAACAGCAATGCTGCCTGACTGCGCTGGGGCAGTGACAAACCAGGTTTTCTCCACAATACATCACATAGCTAGGAAAAGGGTAAATCATTTACCTTGCAGTCAAGCTGCTGCACAATTCTAAGCTTAACCTAACACGATTAGCTTTCGCTTTTCTCCCATACCCACTCTCAGTACAGCGGGGAGAAGTAACTCCCAACTCTTATCGTAGGTTATTACTCAAAAAGAAACTGTGACCATTACAGCCACCACCAGTGGCTTTCCTGGACCTGCTCAGAAACCACTATGGCTTTCCTAAACTTTAACAAGGTTGCATTCAGGAACATGTGCAGTTATGTCTAATCATACATGCTGTCAGCCCAGATACCAGAACTTCTGTTCAGAGAAATTTAAGTAGGACATTCAAAAAAAATACACTTATAAATGCAGGCACTGCAAATGTGTATCTCATTGTAGAAAAGAGACCACCTCCAGATCAAGCAAACTATGTACTCACTGGACATAAAAAACAACGAAAAAATCTACAAGATCAACATGGTTATAAATGAATATTGATCAACAGTTTTTATTGGTCTCAAAATGTATGTACACATGTACAGTTTCCATATTGAGGTACAATTTTCTACTTGCACAGAAGCTTGCTGAATTAAATGTGTTATTTCAGCCATAATCATTCCTATAGGCTTTTTCTTGGATGCGTAACACCATTCTCCGAGCATAAAAATCCCTATATTCCTCAGGTAGTTCTTCCAGTGTTTTCAAGGCCCTGTCCAAGATCTGCATAGCTCTAGAGGCTGCCATGGGATCTTTATTTCCATAAGTGTCAGTCTTATCATAGGATTCAGCAGGAAGGTGCTTCCAAAAGACATTCAGGGCCACTCCAAATTCCTCAGAAATTACATTGTGGAACCACAAAGCTGTAGAAAGAGGCATGTCTAAAATAAAAATTACTATCCAGAATTTCCACATGACTCATAGTAACTGTCAGAATCACTCAAACTAAAGCTAGCTGAGGAAGAGCCTCAACTACTCTACTTTTTGTTTATTTATAAATATTATCCCTGAGTATGTTGTATTGTACCAATTTTAAGAAGTGTTTCAAAATGTCTATGTCAATCCATAACTTCACATGAAAGTAACAACTGCTGAGGTACAGAGATACTCAAAGGTAAGCAAACGATAAGCATGTGTGAGATGAAGACAGGACTTTGTCAGCATCCTGAATGCATATCACTATAAAAAGAAGATGCTTTTTGAGAAGTGTGTATGGTTATTATGGAGAAGGTTTTTGGGACAGAAGGCAGTAGCAACCCCTCTTCCTAACCTGCTAACACAGCAAAAGTGTGACATACTGTTATTTAAGTGTAACCAAAAGCTGCTTTAGGAAGAAAAACAAATGGTAAGTTCAAAATTAAGTAACAAGTCCAAGGATAAGAAACCAAAATCACTTCCTAAAATCCTACTGCCTTCTTGCTTAACTGACCTATTTATATTGCCCAGATGATATAAAAGCAACAGAGTAAGTATCTGCATGGTGAGTTTATACTATTAATCTACTAAGACAAATTCAGAAGCACAGAGTTTAAACTTCAGGGACAGTAAGATTTGTAAGTAGGTATAATAGTACCTTTTATCAGAGTAATTGTACAGTTGGAAGAAGTAGACAAATTTTGCCAACACCTTTCAATGCTCCTACTTGTAACACGGAAATGCTTTAGTAACCTCTTACCATCTCTAGAAATGAAAAATTAGAAACAAGACTGTTTAATAATCAGGAACCATTTGTTACTTACCTGGAATAAATAACACATCTCCTGCTTCCAGAAAACATTGATAGCGCTTGGCTTTCACAAAAAGGGGATATTTCTCCAGGTCTGGGTTATCCACATCCAGCACCTCTGATTTAGTACCTAGGGAAGTTTTCAGTATATAGAATATAGTATAGAATAAATATTCCTACTCTTCCAACAGTAACAAAGCATTTTCACATTGGTGGAAATGGCAGTTCTTGAATCAAATCTAATACTGGTTTACTGTTCTGTAAGTCTTCTAAAAAATAGGGAAACCTGATGGCACTGTTGTCTACATTTGTCCTGTAACTGCAACCTTATTAACGTTAAAAAACACTTCCTGACATTTAAAACACTGTTTTGAGCCCAGACAGAACACTGTAGTCCTCCACTTAGGTGCTGAAAATAATCAAGCAAAGCTGCTGTTCTCCTTAGCTTTGACTAAAGCCAACAGGATCAGAGCTAAGGGAACAAATGACTTCTTTTATATCAAGTTTTATGTTAGTATTTTCTTGCAACACTTGTGAGCCAAAAGGCAACTAAGATCACCAGACTCTAAACTAGATACCTATGACATGCATACCTGATAAATATAAATATGGTGCATCTCGAGGACTGTACAAAACAACTCGTTTTTTCCCTGTGACTTGGATTAAGAAGTTATCCATTACCTGGAATAAGCATAGTAAGAAAGATGTCAGTCAAAAGTTGAGAATGAATATATGGGATTCAACTAATTAATTATTAGCTTAAAAGAGGGAATTATTAAAACCTTCCCATGATAAGAATTAGCTGTAAGAGCTTTCACATATAGTTAATTTAAAAAACTTAAGATTTTGAGTAACTTTATTCCCTTAGCTGCACATTCTTGACAAACAGTGTATCTGGAAACACAGTATTCATTTCCAACTATGTTTTTATTTTTCCTGAAAAAAGAATCAAGTTCTTCCACCTTAAAACACAAAGACATGCCGTACTTTAGATATATAAAACAGCAAAATATAATACAAAATATATTTTGGGTTCCTTTTCTCTGTCAGCATTACCCTTACCTCATTTTGCTGACTTTCTATTGATAAAGGATTCTTTTTCCTAATTATAATGTAAACCCTATTTTTCTTATAAATACATTTATTCAGAATTCACTGCACAATGTTAGAGGACAATCTTATTTGGAATCAATTGCATTGCAGCCACAGATGACTACAATCATTGTACAATAGGCAATGTGTTGTACAATTGGATTTTATTCTAATCTGGCCACTAGAACAAAAAAAGAATGTAATGTTGAAGACAAAAATGTTGAAAGTTACTGTGTTTCAGATTTTTAACTGAAACTCAAAACAGTAAAAAAAAAAAAAATAAAACATCACTTAATCTTACAAATACGGAATTAGACATAAACCCAGTTAAGATATTATGCCCACACAATATATCTATTAAAATTCACTGTACCACGGAACGTGATTCATTTCACTATTTCAGATTATGTGATGCTTGTTATTATTCTCTTAGTCAGAGATTTGCTCCTATTATCTCAACTCTGTAATGCCATCTGCAACACTTTATGCTAAACCCATATATTACCTACATCATAATGTGTCCATAACTGTAACCCAGCTGAGCTGATGCGGAAGACACTAGAAAAAAACTGTTCCTTCTCAAAATACTCTGGAATTTGAACATCTTTTGCCAAAACAGGAAACTGCTTCCTGATATCTGCAATATCCTGAAACAAAAAGGACATAACTCTTAGAGAACCACATATGCACATGCAAGTGAGGGAGCACTTCACTATCATTTCCCATCATCTGAAACACAGGGCTGGAACTTCTGAATTGGCAAATACCTGAACACAGAAATGCTTTTCAACATGACAGTAACAAGAACAGCCAGAGAGCTGCTCTGAGCCATGGCTGCTGGAAATCACATTGAAGAAGCAAGAGATCAGCAGAAATCCTTTTATATTAGTTTAGGACAAAAGCTAAAGAAAGGGAGGTTAGCAACGTACTCTTCAGTGATCGGCTAAGCTCTCATACAACAGCAACTATTTTAGACTCTTAGATTTATATATTCTGACCTAAATCCAGTCAGATTCACAAACTAAGAGACCTAAATAAGCTGTATGACTGTGTTATACACCCAGCAGATGACAGTGGGCTTTAAAAAAGTATTCCTAAACTGCAACTTTACAATATTGGAACTGTAATCTCAAGTAACTCACCTTCCTAGCATCTTCACCCACGGATCGCAAATAGTACTTTTCATCCTGAAGAGAACACAAAAAGAGAATTGTTTTAGTACTTTTAATAAGAATTACAAACACTTAAACAAAGAGCCTGTACTTTCTCATTAATTCAATGCAGAGCTTCATTAAAATATGATACAAATACATGGCATCTACAAATTCAGCTGCTTTGTTATACAGCCTTTACTCTACTGATCCCTGCTGTTCATCTCAAGAAATGGGAAAAATATGTTAACTGAGAGCAGAAGAGTAGAAGGGGGGAGACTTGTCAACTGCTTCAGCAATGCTGTTACTGAACAGACTCAACACAAATGCAGATTATAATTTAAGTTTCTCAGAACACTGATGCAGGAAGCTATTTTAATTCAAAACTTACAGCATTCTATGTAGCATTAAAGGTAAAAAGCATGTCCACATTCAAAACTGTTTGCTTCCTAATCACAGTTATCTGAAAAATCCCTCCCTCAAACACTGATAGGTAAAGATAGCCACACATTTGCTACTCACAAATCATGTCACAATAAATGTGGATTTGTGCTTTGATAGCAGATGTAATCAAACTCTAAAATATCTTCATGACATTTTCTTGCAAAACACACAAATGATAGAGTTGTTATTCTAAAGCAAGGTTTGATCTCTAAATTTTATACTGAAAGTTTTACTCATGTAAGCAGTTTTTGTTAGCAGAAACAGGATGACTGAAGTTAAACCACACTGTACACATACAAAACAACTTCCAAGAAAAATTACTCCTCCTCACGCTTTTTCCCTTGGCACCAAGCCACAAAAAAGTTAAATCTAAGATCAAGTGGTTTACTGAAGTAAAACTTTATATTACAATTCATCATTTTCCTTTCCACATACTGGCAAAATAACTGACAGAAGAAACTGTGACACTAAGGAAATTACCTCAGAAAGAAAGTACTCCCGGTGGTTGACTTCAGCTGCTCTTCGGACAAATACATCAAAAGGCAGAGTTCTGAAATATAAATACTTAAGTTGATACCATGAATCAATGTAACAACTCATGGTCTAAATGCCTGGTTTATAATAAGCTCCCTTACCATAACAAGTATAACAGAAGATGCAATATGCTGCTCTTTTACTTTTTTAACGTTGCATGGCGAGTGATCAGTGTTTGCAGCAGATACATGCAGAGTTCTATTGAGACAGAAATCCTACACTTAGAAACTTCTCCATTTTTGTAAATTGTTCCAATGTATATCCAAACAGAATCCTGTAATTGTTGAGGCTGGAAGGCACCTCTGGAGATCCTCCAGTCCAACCTCCTTGCCAAAAGCAGGATCAACTACAGCAGCTTGCCCGGGACAGCATTTCAGCTTTGTGTATCTCCAAGGAGGGACCCTCCATAACCTCTCTAGGCATCCTGTTCCATTTGTTCCCCTGTCTGACCACCCTTGCAGTAAAAGAGGGGGGGATTCAATAGATTAACAGAATTTCCTGTATCTCAACTTGTGTCCATTGCCTCTTGTCCTGTCATCATGAACCTGAGGAGAGTCCAGCTCCATCTTTACTCCCTTCATTTATGTAATATACTATTTGTACACTTTGGTAAGATCCCTCTTGAACTTAGAAGGTCTGAATGGTTTGAGTCACAGCACAAATTTCTTCACAGTCAAATTAAGACTCCAACTGTGGCCAATGCCTGGCAATACTTGCTTAGACTGTTTATGTGTGTCATTTTTAGGCTTGTTTACTGTACCTTTTTATATATTTGCAGAAAAGCTCAGCATCAAGAAAACTACTACAGGGAACATACACGTGTTTTTACCTGTGCATTTTCTGCTATGAATTTGTGCATGAACACAGATAACTATCTTCATTTGTAGATCTATAAAATTTATTTCAATTATCTGATTTCTTTTAAGTATGTGCTTCTCCAGCTGAGCAAAACACAGGGATTTTGGTATTTTCAAGTGTTTCTTTACACTTTTACTAAAAAAAACTTCAGAAGATTCAAAAAGAATCACTGGGCATCAGAGCTGGTCCCTCTGAGCTCAATAAAAGTGTTACATATTTATTTAGATAATGGGAGTTTTTCATACAGATTACAGACTTTGGTATCAGCTGATAGCTGAATGGCAAACCAAGCACAAGCAGCAACAGGACATGTATTCACTGTTATGAATACTATGTTGTGAATTCAATGTTACATTCACTCAGCTCAGCATCTCACATTAAGTGTCACTGGATAATAAATTACTGAATATAAACATCATATTTCAGAGCAACCTCCAAGCACCCAGGGTTAAGTGGAAACTACCCTCAAGCAAAATTTTTCTTGATCCTGTTATTCCTTCTACCAGAATGTGAACCTGCATCAGACAGTACTTAGACCAATTCTCTAAACACTTTAAGCTTGTTTGTAATAGGCAAATATAACCACTGAAGTCAATGGAAAAGCAAACAAGAACCAATGCTCTGACTTCTGGACTGTTACTCATGCCCATTTACATTTGCTACTGAAGAAAGTGAGAGCACAGCTCCATGACAGCTTAAACTGATGCATGCTGGTGCTGCCACAGCTCTGTCCTTGCTGTCTACCCTTATCACCCCATCTGCTCCCCTACAGTAGCACTGGCACTCATCTGAACTCTCAGTGAACCTGCTTGCAAAGCTAAAACAGCAGAAAAACATTCAGATTTCTGCAGCACATCACAACCTGGCTGAATGAGTTCCAGAACCGACACAAAGACAAGGGTAGGAGCATACAACTTAAAACAGGACTGCACCACTACTCATGTGCATCAGTTTAATCTCATGGAACTGCATGCTAAATCCTCAGTGTTTCTGTTGTTTTGGCTCTATTTATTGTCCCTTCAGACTAGAATGAGGGACTTGTTATGGAAAGGGTCAAAGCTTCCTGAATTTCAAGTGAAGTAGGTGAAAGTCCTGACACCTGCTCTATTGAAGCACCATCAGAGCAGCAGAGACTCCATATGGCTTACTACAAACCTGCTAAAACTAGCACAGCAGATCAACTGGATGTGAACCTACAGTAAGAGTGAGTATTAAAAAATCCAAACCAAAAGAGAGTAGGGAAAATAAAATACAGTGAGAAGGCAAAGTCCTTCAAGTACAACCTAACCTCAAAGATTCAAAGGTTCATTATGCAGTGAACAGAATGTACCATGACTGTAACATGCTTTTTTCCCCTGAACAACAGGCTCTACTCAAAGACTTGTAGCTTATTTACACTTACAGCATACACATCCACCTCCTTACAACTCTAACAGACTGAACACATCCTGTTCCTGCTTGGGGAAAACAAACCACAGCTAAAATAAGGGCATTTACCCTTCAAGAACAAGACGAACTCCAGAGGAGATCAAGGGGTTTTTTGACCTTCATCCAGATTAAAAAGCTGGTGAAATGTGTGGTATCCAGTAGTTGGAACATTCTGAGAACTGCACATCCTAACTTTGGAAGGAGCTTGGTTTTAATTAGCTACACTTCTCCTAGAGTGGAATACCCTGCCTGCCACACATCAGCAGTCAAGGTTCAGACACGTGGTGAGTCAGAAACTACCACTATTAACACTGAAAACAGGCCATATAAGTAGAAGAAAACAGCATATCATCCAGTATCAAGTGTGTTTTGGTTTGCTTTTTTCATTAACAGTAGCGACTGCCAGGCTCAAATTTCTTAGAGGAGTGCTCTGTCAAAGGACTTTTAGAACACTCCTCCATGACATCACTTTTAAGCTGCTGTTTGCCCCCTCATTTCACCCTCATAGTATTTATTCAGGACATTAAGATATTGGTAGAATGGATAGAAGAGGGAGAAATCAAGGACAGCACTTTGATATATAAATTGACGTTTTCACAAACTACCTTCATATTCCCACTCTCAACTTCAAACAGATGCACTGTATGTCTGCAAGTAGCAAGCACATGCCTTTAAAATACAAGAAGCCTTGGAGTGGAGTACCTATACACAAAGTTCTTACTGAGGAAATCCATCTGTGACACTGTGGACACATGAATCTTTACTTCTTTAGATCCTTCAGCTTGGCTCAAGTAATCTACTGTCCATTTGGTTGTGCAGGTGCCCAGTTCCATTCCTGTCAGCACAACTGGCTTTCTCTTAGGAACAAAAAAAAAAATAAAAATAATTCAATGATGAAATAATCCATGGGAAAACAACCAGAATTAACTTTTCAAGTTACATCCATGCAAACAAGTCAGTTGAATGCCAGGACCCACTACACAAAGTCACAACTTATCTGTTCACAGTGTGAATCAGAATGATGAATGTTGAAACAAAATGCAGTAAATTGTGAGACCGTGTCTTGATGGAACTATATCCTCTTTCCTAGTGGGGTAAGGAGGGATATGGACCGCGGCGCCCCTCCGGGAACACTCCAACCCAAACCCTCCGCACCAGCTGTGCCCGGGGGCAGTCACCGGGACTCCCCCTGCCTCGCCCGGTGTGCCCGAGCACTCCCAGCCCGCTCCGCCGGGGCCCACCCCCGGCACCCCGTACCCGCGAGTAGATGTCCCGCAGGAACCGCTCCCGCGTCACCCCGGACAGCCGCTCCAGCTCCACCGCTGCCTGCTCCACCTCCATCGCCACCGCCGGCCCCTCACGCCGCTCCCTGCCCGCCGCGGCACCCGCGTCCGGCCCCGCCGCTTCCCCCGGAAAGCAGAGCCCGCGCAGGAGCGTTCCCGGCCCCTCCCGCGGATCGCAGCGCCGGGGAATTCTTAGGGTTTGGAGGGACCTCTGGAGATCGTTTAGTCCAGGGCCACCTGAAGCAGGTGACACAGGGACACATCCAGGTGGGTGTGGAATGCCTCCAGAGAGGGAGACTCCACGACGTCCCTGGGCAGCTGCTCCAGCGCTTTGCCACCCTCAGCGTAAAGAAGCTCTTCCTCGTGTTGAGGTGAAATCTCTTGTTTTAGCTTATGGCCATTGCTCCTCGTCCTGTCCCTGGGCACCGCCGGAAGGAGTCTGGCACCATCGTCTGGGCACCCGCCTTGGGAGATATTTATGTGCATTAATGCGATCTCCTCTCAGCCTTGTGTAGACCTAACAGGCGCGGCTCCCGCAGTGTCTCCTCATAAGGGAGACGCTCCAGAGCCCTCAGGGTCTCTGTGGCCTGCGGCGGGCCCCGTTAAAGCTGAGGGAGAGACTGTGGGAGAGGCTGAGGCTGAGGGGAGAGGCTGTGGGAGTTTCCGCCGGACGGGGCGGGCCGGGCCGGGCGCTCCGGCGATGGCGCTACGCTGCTCGGCCCCGGGCCGTGCCCGCTGGCTGGCCCGGGCGCTGGCGGGCCCCCCTCGCCTCCCGCCGCCTCTCCCCACCGCCCCTGCCCCGCCGGGGCCGGCCCGGATCCCCCCGGCACGGCCCAGCCCTCGGTTCGCCAGCACGGCCGCGCCCGGCCCCGGGGGCCCGCAGCGGCGCGTGGTGGTGGTGAGGGTCACCAGCCCCATCGCCTGGCTCCGCACACGCTTCTACTACCTGCTCATCCGCCTCTACTTCGACCAGGAGTTCAGCGTCGAGGAGTTCACACGGGGGGCCAAGCAGGTGAGCCGGGCCCGGGGAGGGGAGGGCGTCCGGCCGTGCCCTGGCCGCGCTCAGTTTCACGGTGTCACAGAATCAGTTAGGTTGGAAAAGACCTCTGAGACCATCACGGAATGGGTCAGGCTGGAAGGGACCGCAGTGGGTCATCTGGTCCGACCTCCCTGCTCAAGCAGAGTCACCCTACAGCAGGTTGCTCAGAATTGAGTCTAGACGGTTCTGGAATATTTTCAGTGAGGAGGACTCCACACACTCTCTGGCCAGCCTGTTCCAATGGTCGGTCACCTGAGCAGTGAAGTTCTTTCTCATGTTCAGGTGGAATTTCCTGTGCATCAGTTTCTGCCCGTTGTCTCGTCCTGTTGCTCGGCACCACCAAGCAGAGCCTGGCTCCATCCTTTGACACCTTCCCTTCAGATACTTATACACATTAATGAGGTCCCCTCTCAGTGTCCTCTTCTCGAGGCTGAACAGGCCCAGTTCCATGAGCTGTTCCTCATAAGAGAGATGCTCCAGACCCCCAGTCATCCACACTGCTGGACCCACTCCAGGAACTCCATGTCTGTTCTTGCACGTTGAATCCAGGCTGTGATTAATCATCACCTTGTCAGCTAGACATGGCACCAATTGCCATGTCCAGTCTTTCCTTGAACACTTAAAGAGATGCTGACTCCACCACCTCCCTGGACAGCCCCTTCCAATGTTTAACAGCCCTTTCTGTGAAGAAATTCCTCCTGATGTCCAGCCTGATGTCATGTGGGGATGTTGTAGCATCTGTGTGCACGCTCCCATGTGTAAAATATAGGGAGTTCGCCACTGCTGACTCCAAGTACCACACTTTGGGGGGGTGATATAAGCTGAGATGTGCTTTTCCCCAGGAATTTCTTGTTTAATTTTCCCAGATTCCACAATTAAAATGAGCTGGTTTAGCAATCCCACAAAGTAGCATGAAGGAAGGTGCTTCTGAATGTTATAGAGGCTTTAAGGGGAAATGAATCTCTCTTAGATATTTTCCTGAAATAACAAAGCTTAGGCAGGCACAGAGCTGGTGTATATGTTTGTTTCTCCAAATTTGTGAACTAAATAAGCTTCGTCAGCTGAATGTGTCAAAGAGGTAATGATCTCAAAGCTCATCATGTAAAATTTACACAGTTAATCTGCTGTGAACCTTCCAATTACTCCATTTACTTTTTACAAATAAAAACCAGCCCAAAACAGCACATCAGGGGACAGAATGTTAAAATGGTTAAGATCAATTCAAGAGACGAAAAAGCCCCACAACCTATACCAAATTATTTGCAATGTGTGCAGAACCACCTCTTTTACCTTGTCCTAGTTTTTTTGTTTATTTATTTATTTTTACTCACTGTAGAGTCTTAAAGACACTATACTTTACAAGTACACCACTTGAATATGTAGAGGCATTATTGTATGTAAATATGCCTGCAAAATTGAGGGGGAAAAGTGGAGCTGAGCTTCCTGCAGTTTAGACACTAAACCAGATTTCCAAAGAAAATTTCTAAATTGGAGCTTCAGTTTTGACTGGAACCAGGAGACAAATTGGGAAAGAAGGCAGGGTAACAAAATATTTACAGGGAAAAGACAGACCATTGGAATTACCAAACAGAGTAAAAACAACATTCAGAGTACTGTGATGCCTTTTTTTTTTTTGTAAGCTATGCATCCGCTTACCGATTATCAAAAGGTTTGATGCTTTAAATGAGAGATTAAAAAGAAACCTTATGTTTTTATCTGCTCATGAAATCACGTTTTTAATCGTGAAGGGCTTACATTTCAATGGTGATACCCTCTGCAGATATTGAAATCTTAAACTGTGGAATATTGGAGTACTTTGTCACAAAATGATGGATTAGTCTGAAAAATAAGCCAACCTAGTGTTATTTGTTCATGTATGTATTTTTTGTAGGCCTTCTCTGTTGTCTCAAAGCTGCTGTCTCAGCGTAAACTTGACCTGCTGGAGGAACTTGTATCAGCAGAGGTAAATGCTTTCCATCTCCTCTTCTAGCAACTGATTTTCCATTGTGAAGTAACATGCATTTGACCTGTCATTATCTACAAGTACTGCTAAGTTGGGTTTAATTTGGGAAAAACATCATATCATGGAACAGTTCAATTGTTTGTCCTGCAGCTTCTTTTCTGTTTAATTTCAGGGCATGCAACTTCATTTAAATATACTGTAGTTAAAACAAAATAAAGTACATTTTTGCTGTTGAGCATAAGGACCCAATGCCAGAAAGATTGCTGTTGTACCAGGAAGGAAAGGCAGCGGGTTCTGGATGGCCGGCGAAATTGCGCGTTGCTGGGTGTAGGCAGGTGGCTGAGGCTGACTCAGTCTGTGCACCACAGTTCAGATGAGGAGAGGAGCAGGTTTGTGTTCATCCCTGCTGTACCAGGGTGTTCCCACCCCCAAGCAGATAGTACAGCTGACTACTGGTTTTGGCCAAAAGGCCTCAGTCTTGTGTCATGGTATCAGGGATATGACTGACTTGGTTAAATATCAGTGCTGTGCTTTCTGTGGTTTTATGAATTTTTAATTGCTGAAGTTGTCTTGGCCTTCCCAGGGCATGGAGGTGGCAGATGCATCAGAGTGAAGTGGAGGAGTGTTACAGGATATCAGCATGGCCTGCCCTATTGCCACTCATGCCATTGCAGCAAAAACTCTGGTGCTGTTCTAGTGCATCCCCTCTGAACAATCTTGCCTCCTCTCTCTGAACAGAGATAGCAATAAAATGTGAGTTTGTCTCTTGCTGTTGTTTTCAAAGAGTGTCTCCTGGTTCCTCTTAAAAGGTCATCTTAAATTTTTCAGGTTTACCTTGCTCCAGAGACCTCATGTAACCTGATGATGTAGTAGATGAGGCTGTGATACCACACTACTTCATTGGTTTTTTGACCAGTGAATTTTGTACCTGAAAAATGTACTAAAAACCAGTGTCTCCTAGTGAAGATTGCCTCTTGCTTCCGTGTAACATCTGGAGTTGTTTGTTATTCAGAAATGGCAAATCAACTGAGGGTAAAACCTGAGTATTATTGAAAAATAGATGCTGCACAGTTTCATCCTTCCTTGTGACTTGATTTTCTCATGCGGTGTTTGAGGTGATGCCTCTGTGTTGTTCATGCACCACACCATTTTTCTACTTAACACAGCTGTGTAGGTTGTAGGACACTCAGATACCATGGGTGTGAATGTAGTATGGAACTTAATCCCCAGAGCAATGATTTTTCAGTCTTTTCTGTTTTGCAAGTGTTTAAACTTTTTCTAAATGGAGTGCGGATCACAAAATGGTAAAGATAAACTTAGTGGTAATGAAACTGATTTTCAAAGAAACTTGTGAGAGATAACTAAGAAATATTTGAACCAAAAGCTTAGGAACCTACACATAGTGAGAAATCAGCAGTGAGAAGGCAGAGCGTGTGACCGTGGAAGATTAACTGATGTTTTCTGGGATTACATGCCTTGCAATGCAGCTGCTGTTTCGACAGTACCCTTTCTAAACGTTTTTTAAGATACTTGTTTTTCATGGGTTTTGAGCAGTAAATGGACCTTCCTCAACACTGCTGAATGAGGGTTTAGGAGTGCCCAGACTTGCCAGCACTTTTCCTGTTCCACTGTTGTACGTGTTGCACAAATGTTTTAGCGATACAGCTCATTTTATTAACTGCAGTAGAAAAAGATTGTTACTTCAATTTCCTAATGAAAAACTAAGTGACAGTTTTTCTGAATTTAGGTGCTTCAGGTGCTGAAGGAAAAGATTTCCTTGCTCCCTGACAGCCACAGGGATGCTTTAGCAGCTGACATTGATTCAATCATGTACACAACAGAAGGAGATGTTCGCATTTACTATGATGATGATGGTATGTTTAGAATCCTAAAACATTTCAGCAATGAGCAGTCTTATTTCCTGGGTTTGCCACTAAGCAGGTGTTTTCCTTACAGATGCGTTTTTGGATACTTTTTCTCTTTCCTTGTTTTTCTATTTGTAGTTCCTTTATATCTAATTTCTCTTTTAAACCGGAAATAAAATATTATTGTTAATACCTCATAGTACTGTTTTGACTTCTGGTTAGGTTTTGGTTATTCTTCTTTTGTTCAGATCTTTGTATTGTTATTTCTCAGCAATCTGAAACCACTAAAAAATAATTATTCTGCTATATGCTGAAAGCTCTTTGCTTCAACAATGAAAATACATCCTCCAAGAAGAATAATGAAGGCTGGATAATGAAATAAATTTTGCTGTTCTAGCCTTTTTTCATGGGGTATACTTTGTTGTAGGACTTCTTAATTGTTTTTTAAAGTTAGTGATGAGCTCAAACAAGTTTTTATTTTGTTTTGATACCAACATTAATTGTTCTGTTCTCTATCAGACACAGTTGAGATGATTTGTAGTCTAACCATGAGCCTTTCATTCAGCATTTCAAGTTGAAATCAAGTCAGACCCAGTGAGCTCTTTCCTGAATTGTGAGATAGGAATATTTTTTTCCTCCTAGATTGTTCCTGAGCTTGAACTACTCTGTGTACTTTTGTCATATCAGTAGTTAGCTTTGGACCTTTTGGGAACCAGCTTTCTTTCATGATATACAGTGTCACCCCACACTCATGCTAAAATACGTAATTCTCTACAGAGTATTTTTATTGTTGCCAAACAGAACGAATATGGCTTTAAATAGCTTTATCACTCATTATTCTATCCTGCATTCTTTATGGCTGAAGTCAACTGTCCTTTGAGGGTCTCCCTAGAATATATACTAGGTAGCAAATAGGAGTATTTGATTAAAGAGAAACATGAGGTCTAACTTATTGCTTTGATTTATTTCCAACAGGAAGAAAGTTTGTTAGTATCCTGATGTGTTTCTGGTATCTGAATGGTGGTAGTCTACCTGATGAAGTACCAGGTGGAGCCAAAGTTTTTCAGATTGTGTTTGGAGATGAAAGCACAAAAGAAAAAAAACATCTTCTAACAGCAAACTATGAGTAAGTTTACTTGTCCCTCTTTTTCCCACCACATACATGTGCTAGCTGTGTGGTAAGCAATCCTGTAAGCATTCACACTGTGCCAGTGCAAAACTCAGTGTGTTTCAATGTACCTTGATTCTAATCTAAGTTCGTTATCTAAGTTCTTTCTCATCCAGCTTTGCAGTTTTGATTTTAGGGCCATTTTTTTTTAAATACCTCTCAAAGTCATTATGTTACTACCTTGCTTCTGAGTTGACATTAATGGGAACTCTCTCTAACAGGAAGAGCAGTATTTGGAGCATTGAGTGAGGTTTCTGATCCTTTTCTATACTGCTCCTGCAGCTTTCAGGAAATAGGCCAGTTCTTGTTTTGCATTTCTTGTAGCACAGGTAACAGCAATGCAGTCAAGCCAAGCAGTTAAGGGTAGTCCTGTTGACTTGTCACTTCCCCACAAAAGTCAGAACTGCAATTAGCTGAAAAAGTAGCTCATGAAAGAGGAAAATATTCAGGCAAATGCTTTCTGCAGAAAGGCAGAACAAAGCAAGCATCACCTGGTATTCAAATAATTCACGCCACTGATCTAAGCCTTCAAACGCACATTAGGTAGATGGATTTTCATAGGAATGCTTGTAAATAATGTCTGTGTTGGTGTTCTGATGTCAGAGCAGTGCAGAAAATATCTGCACAGGTGACAAAATGTACTGAAAATAAGATTCTCAGAAGTTGGGAGAAGTGAGGATTTTTGTGTGAGAAATGCAATATGATCAGTGATTTCTACACCCACATTTGACATTGAAAGTATGGGGTCTACTTGATGAGGAGCTCTGATACAAAGGTAACACTCGTGAGGATATCAGTGTTTTTGCCTGGTTGGATTTTTGTGGATCCATGCCTTAGCTGAATTCAGCATCTTCCTTAGAGTTAGAAGGTTCTGGGGTTCCATCAACCTTAAGAACCTTCCCTGAAAGCCTAAGTATCTTCCCAATCCCCAGCAGAGAGATCTTTGCAAGTATGTGTTCTTAACTGAAACACAAATGGGCAAAGACACTACAGGCCTTGGAAGCCCAGTGTTAAGTATTTGGGTGTCTGAGGAAGACTGCTTGCAGGAGTGGATTTGCATGTAATTGCAAAGCAATGACATTACAATGCTCTTGTGCATGATATGCAGGTTATTTAGGAGCATGAATATTCAGCTTGAAGCTCAGGCTTATCTTTAGATGACAAGCAGTGAAAGCTGACATGCTCAGAGAGGAAGGCAGTAATAACTACAAAAGGGAGAAGAAGACTAAAAATAGGAGTGAATGTTTTCATTTTCCTGTTGTTTTCTTTCAGGGCAATTCAATGCTACTGTTAACTTGATCTTCGATGTAGTTCAGAAAATATATTACTTTCTAAAGTACATTTAGTAAAAATGAAAATTTTCAAGCAGAATGTGTAGCATGTGAATTCCCTTCACAATGTAATTGATCCCATTAAATGAAACCCTTTATTTACAGATGAAGATCTGCCACAAAGCTTTATTCTTAGTTACCGCTGTGAAAATGTAGTGCTTCTTGTTATCAGGGTCTCTACTGTTGCTGCTTGATCCTGTCTGTGGGATCTGAACCAAAACACTCTGAAGTCAGTGTATTTTGTTTCTTACTATAGAAATATTCATGTTCCATTTTGGGGCATAAGCAGCTTTTACAGGAATAACTTTGAAGTAAAATATTTTGTCATGATTTCTTGTTGTATTAGTAGCTCTATAAAATTTAAGTAAGTTTTAACAGCTCTTTGCTTACTATCTTTCCTTTTCCAGGTTCCAAAGGGAATTTACAGAAGGAGCAAAACCAGACTGGACAATTACACGTATTGAACATCCAAGGCTATTAGAATAAATGCCTTCTACAGCCTTTTTATGTACCATTGTAAATGTTCCGATGTAACAAATATCAGGCTTTTTTTGGTCTCTTTTTTCCTTCTTGCCCTTTTCTCCAAAAGAGGGATGAATTTTGTATGTTTAATTTCAAAAAGTCATTTATGAAACTTTCACTGTGCTGCAGTATTACAGTAAAGCCTTTTCCCTGGAACAGGCTAGTACAAATTTAATTGGTTCCAATGCTCATCCAAGGCATTTAGACAGCACAGTTTCACTCAGGCTGGTGTTACGGACATGTCGACTTCTTACATTCTGATAAAAAATGGTACAATTTGATGATAACTCTAATGGCTGATGGCCCTTCTGAGTCACTTTCCTATGGTTGTTTTTTTCCCCCTAGGGACTGTACAACTTATAACTGAATAATATGCAAGATGAAATAGAGGTAGATGGACTTCTTAGATTGTCTGGCCTCAGCAGTTCATTTTGAGGTAATCTTGCTTTTGAGTATATTTTGAGATTAAGAAAGTTAGAGACATTATCAGTATTTGCCACAGGATTAGAGTAAGAAAAAGATTTTAGCATTGCACTGGGAGAATGCATCAGAGACATACATGTTTTGAAAAATTAACCCATTCCTTTCAATTCAATAACATACAGGCAATTCCAAGTTTAGAGGTTTATGAAAGAAGAATTGTTTGAAAACATGCATTTGAAAGAGGACCTGACAGTTAAGTTAAATGAAGTCCTCTGTTTCAAATGCATGTTAAAGAAATGACCAAATCCTTAAAATCAGAGGTTGCAAGTGAATACTTTCCCAGTTGTCACTTTATCTCTTGTTTCTGGAACATGAGAATCATGGTGTAAGTAGCTTTGAGGCTTTTATATGCAAATCAATAGGAGATCATCATAACAGGTTTCTTCATCCTCTATATCAGCCTCAAATACAAAGCTAACTTTTTACCCAGGCATGTTGTAGACACTAGTGAAGTGTTTAGAAAGTGGAAATTATAATTGATGTGATTCACAGTAGTTGTGATTGAAAGGTATAAATTAAATTTTCCATGGTTCAGCTGTTTTGATCCAGTAATTTAATGAGAGGAATATTTAAACTTTATCAACAAGTTTTTAATGTCAGATCTTGGCAAAATAACTATGCCATTTTGTTCAGCCTTAGCAGCAGCAGCCTGGCCTTATAATGCAGAATTTGTGTTTTGTTCTTTGGACAAAGTTCAGTGGTGACAGAGCATCTTGTCTTCAGGGGAGAAGCAGAATTCTGTATATATAGCCATTGTATATGCAGTCAGTTTGAGGCCAAGTGAAAAGTGCTTATTATTCTGTGGGCCATTTGCTGGAGACATGCTCAATGGTGGCATGTCCAGTTTGGCCACTGAATGCAAGAAGCTGCCAGCAGACTTATTTGACAGAGTAAAAAGAGAAAAAGCAGAACACTAGTGAAGTGTATAGATGCACTTCTGAAAGAAGTCATTATGGTGGAGCAAAAGAAGACAAAAGCCAGTGAAGCCATCTTTATAGTCAGGAGTGTCTGCTTTCGTGTTTAGGTAACATAGGTCTATTCAGAAACACTAGTATACCTTAGTTTTTAATTTGGGTTGCTGTATTAGTGTCTTTTTTGTTTGATTGGATGTACCAAAACAGGAGTATCTGTCATGATGGATGAAGAATTACTCATGAGTGCTCTATTTTTGGTTGCAAAGGCGAAGTAGACCCCTCTGTATGACTACTAATGAAATTTGTTTAGTTTGGTTTGTTCACTATAAAATTGTGACTTGATACAAACATGCTCCAAATTGATACCACAGTTTTGCTGCTAAAGATGTAATTGGAAATTTACAGGTACTGTTTTGTTCTTTTGAAGTTGTGTGTATCTTGTGCACTGGGGCCAGAGGGGGCAGCAGTTGGATGTTTGTGGTTTTTTTCTGTCTCTAATCTTCATTTAAAAAATTACCCTGGAAAATGCAAATCTCCATCAGACACACAACTACCTGTGGCCTTATTGCACCATAAATAAATTAGAAAGGCACATAAATTACTAAGCTTACTGTATTTGAAAGTCTTCTCCCACAGTGAATAAAACTGGTGTAATTAAACTGGATTTGTATCATAATACTGATTTCAGAAGAAAAAACATCATCATCACCCCACCCCAAAAATCCACCACAAACAACACCAAACCCAACCTGTAAGTAACAGAGAAATGTTCAGCTTAGAGGACATTGAAGTTTATAGGAATGTTTGACTCCTTTTTACCTGCCATCCATAAATTCTCTGTCATAAGTGTGATCATCACAGCAATTAATCAGACTGAAGTGAATGTCACTGAAGGGTGTTTGTCATGGAATCTACATTTTCTCTCATGAATTACTTTTCTTCTGTGTCATTTGTTCAGGCCAAATGGGAACTTCTGGTTTCTATGTTGCTGCCCAAAAGTAGCAATAAAAAAATGTATTTAATTTCTTCAAGTGATGAATATATTTCTGTATGCTGTCAAGGTTGTCTCAGATTCCTGTGGCAAAAAGGATGAGTAAAGGGTTAAGTTTGGTTCATCTCAATCTAAGACAAGGATGGAGAGAATATTGTCTTGTAATTTCGGGATTTCCAGTGCTACCATTCAAATGCCTTACTGTAAAAATCACCACAATAACTTAAGTGTTGCAGAATTCTAAAAACAAGCTAAAGGAAGTGTTTTATGAGAAACATCTTCATGTTTGGAAATAATGATGCTCAGCAGGGAACAGTAGAACAGTGTGGGGATCACTGTGTCATAGCATGCTCATGCTTCCAGATTCTCTTATGATTTGTCTCAGATGTCACCTTGGAAATCACAGTATTTGGTTGTGCCTAATTTCCCTTCCATCTCATTGCGTGCATTCCATTTCTGTTGCTTCATGTTGGGGGACAGGTACAGTGGAAATTACAGTGTGTAGCCTGTGACTCTCCACACATAACCATCTAAAATATTTGCAGCTTTAGCCTACACGTGCCTTTGTTCAGACCCTATTAATTCTTGAAGACGAGATTACCAGGCTTGGTAGTGATATTTAGGGTAAAATTTGTATCTCTATCAGCAACACTGACATTTCTCATTCATTTTACACAGAATTGTGAGGTCACACAAGGTGTCTGGACCACACCTCAACTACGAATGGAGATTCAAAGTACCACATTCTTCTCCCTTCTGAGAAGTTGTGTTTCTTTAGGTTCATGTGGAGTTTGGGAAGCCTTAATTTTTCATTTGTTCGTTCAAAACTGTGGTCATACATAATAATTCCTGACAGCTGCCTAGCACAATTTCAATGCATGTGCCTAAATCTTAAAAAGCACTAATTAAATGTGACCAACAAAACCCCCATTAATTCACACACCCCACTCACCAGTAGATGGCCTTGGTCACAAAGCTATTGTGGCTGGGAAGTGACTGGCGTTAATGAGAGTGTTAGCAGAGTAAAGAGTGGTAGAGGCATTAAGTGCTATTCAAATCATTTAGACTTGTCTTACTGAAAAGTCTTGATATTTTTAATGGCTTTCATCCTGAGACAACGACAATGTCTTGTGTTCTCTCTGCAGTGTCTGCCCATTTCAAAGTGGCAATTTATCAGTGTTCTTAAAATGGGAAAGATGTGTTGTATGTGTGAATTCACATAGCCACCTCAGTGCCTGACAGTAGCAAGCCTTATTTTTATATTCACATTTAAAGTATGTTTATCATGTTGATTGTGATTCCTTTCCCCCCTGTCCCAGCATTGCCTAATTACTTCAGGGGGCACATGGAACTTTTTCCAGGTTTTAAGGCATGTTCAAGCTTGACCTTACCACCATTTCAGGTTATATTTAGTAGTAAATGTGTGTTTGTCATAGTAATGACCATACTCCTTCAAAACTTCACAACTCCTGTGCTTCTCAATTTTGTACTGTGATTAATCTTGATTTCTGCCCCATGTGCCTCATTGGCTGCAGATGGGGGCCTTTGAGTTTCTTTGCAGGCTGTAGTCACATGATGCCTCACAGCTTACAAGAGATGGGATACAAGTGTGTGTGTTTAAGAAGTGGTTCTAGTTTCATTCTTCCCTCATACATGGGTGTGGTAGTTGATTTGTAAGCAGTGGACCACGTTTGGGCACAGGAAGAGGTATTTAGTTGTTAAAAAAGCAAGTATTGCCTATGCAGCTGTGCTTTTGTTCTTCTAAGGGAAAGGCAGCTGGGGCAAATGGAGTTGCACAGTGAGTCATAGGGGTTCCCCTCCTTGTCTATATCTTCATTTTCCATTGCTGATGTGCTAGTCTTTTAGATTTTTACAGTCCTACCAAATAGGATGGAGGCTAAGTAAGTCACTGTGTAAATCTCTGGCACTGTTGAAAACACCCTATTAACCCCAATGCTTTCTCTTAGGTGTATTTTGTCTGATTTCAGTGATGTGTGCTTTTCCGGAAATATGGTTCTCCTATGGAAGTTGATGTGGAAACTATCATGCATTTTAATGGAAGCAGACTGCAACTTTTTTGATGCCTTAGAAGTTACTCCCTCAGAAATAGAAGGAAGCTAAAATTAGACATGCTGTAGTTTCTTGTATGCCATTTCATCCCTCCTCTGGCTGTTACAGAACAAGGCTTTGATTAGTGAGCTTGGTACTGTAGTGTCAAAGGAGGCACTATGAGGGAAAAGAGCAGGACAGCAAAACAAAGTGCAGAGGAGATGGCATTTCACCAAGGATGCAGCCCTTTGCCTTAAGGACACGGGCTGTTTGGAAACAAGTGGTGACCTGAATGATCCTCTAAACTCTATTTTGCAGTAGACAGTCACCTTTTACACAGAAAGCTCTACTTCTACTCAGATTTGCATATGCTGAAGAAATCTGAGTTTCCAGGATTAGAGCTGAAGTCCTACCTTAAGTTTGCAGAGATTTTACAGTCTGACTGGGGAGGCATGAAAGAGGCTGGCTGGGCAAAGCTGGGATAAATCAGAGCAACTAACAGGCTGTTTAGGCCTTACACTAATTACCAGCTGGCACATCCCTGGAAATTCGGAATGAAAAAGAGGGAGTGGCACGGGAAATGCTTTGATAATACCTCTTTTCTGAGCTTTCTGGAGTCTCTTGGCAAGTGCAGCATCCATACTTGATGTCCTGGCTGTCAAGTCAGGGAGCAGAAGTTTCAGTGGTGCAATTAGATTAAGTGGGTACCTTGTTACAGCCCAGGGGTTTGTCAGAATGTTGGTTTCTCTATTTGCTGGTGATGTTAATATTATTTGAGGACCTTCATGGTTCTTAGCTGCAGTGTGGCCAAACAGGATCATAGCTGGTGATGTTATTTTTTTGTAATGTTTCATTTCATTTCATGAACTGAAAACTGATGAATATAAATAATTCTTTGGGGGATGTTTTTTATCTACTTGCAGGGGAAACAGGACTGAGGGTCTGCAATATAAAGTGACAGACAAGCTAGTGAAAATGAATTTTTGTAGTCTAGCATCCCTGTCATGTAAGGTGTTGACCACTTAGTGGGTGAAGATCTAATCACTGCTGGTGTGACTGAGGTTAAGTCATGAAGAGGTCTTGTTGGATTGGCAGCTCCCTGAAATCTCTCATTTCTGTCTTTTCAAAGTACATATGTTATTAAAATCTCTAATAAGCTTAGTCAGGTACTTTGTCCTTTTTAATTACCAGTGGGATCATTGTCCCTTAGGCCTACCTCAGGCTCAGCTCCCTGTGGCTGAACCTTCTAAGCTATTAGCCTGCTTCATACATTGTTGTCATTACTGTCATTAAGCCACTTTTTTTTTCCCCTCAGATAAGAGGTATTTTTCATATGATAGAACAATAGAGAGATTGCTGATCCTCTGGATGTAGTACACCTTACTTGTTGGTATAGAAATTCTCTATGGACTTCTGCTGAGGTGTGCTTTCAGAAGGCATCATTGCTGCTGTTGTAGTTCAGTCTCTGTGTGATTTCCATCTTTCTGTTCAGCCCTCGAAGAAAGTAGTAAAACATTTGTACAAGTACTTGGAAAGATTTTAGAATTGTCATGGCTTGAATTCTAAACTGTTAGATTGTGTATCTACTTACAAGTTTCATAAACAAATCTACAGATCATACGTTGAGTTTGAATGGGTATCAGCTGCATTAAAACAGTAATTACAATAAAGACTTAGGCAACATGATTTCTTCTGTGAGGGAGGGCTTTATTCGTTGTTCACGTTGTTCTGTGGCAGGTTTTGTTTGTATTTTGTTTTTTCGTTCTCTCTTAAACACCAGCAGTTAGTCAAGGCTAAAGAAAGTGTTCCATTGATAAGAGATAGTATAGACATCTAAGGGAAGAGTGGATTCTTTATCTGGTTTGTCAGTTTTGCATGTTTCATGTTCTATTTTCAGATTCTGTGTTGGAAAGAAGTCGGGTTTTTAATGCCAAATTGGTAAGGTTTGCTGACTTTCTTTGCAGCGGAGACTGTTGTTTCCTGATGGAATCATCTGCATGTATTTTGCCCAGTTTTCTGCCAGTACAGCTTATGCTGCAAGATCTCCTGCTTTCATGTCGCTGAAGTATATGGATTTCAGCAGGGGTAGCTGGGTGAAGGTTAGTGCCTGCACTATACCGGTGATCTGCTTAAGTGATCTAATGGCTTCTTCTGGCAAAGTCTGTGAAATTATAATAGCAGAAGTAGAGAGAGAAAGGGGGTCAGAGGTGGGATGGTAATGCAAGATTCATATAAAGAGGAAGCTGCATGTATTCTGTTTCTAGAGCAGAAGCTGTAACAGTCCTGAAATGAAAGTAAGTTTAGAAAAACTGAGAAAAATAAAAACATTGTGAGAAAGTCAGTGTTCTAACTCTCAGCTAAAAGGCCGGAAATTTCCCTCACAACTGAGGCAAGGACAATTGCTTGTGGGATTCTGAGGTGGTGTCCTGGTTATCAGGAAGAAACAAAGTCTAGAGGATTTACAGTGACTGGCCTCAATTGTGAGGGAGGTCTTCAGAACACTTTGCAAAGTGAAGACACATGTGCTGAAGCCTTCATTTGCAAAACCTGGGATTACTTCTCTCCAGCAGTAGTCAGTACCTTCTCAGGAGACTGTGATATGTTCAGTGTGCAGTCAAATGGCGTTTGTGCTTTTCTACTTTTTTACTGTTGTGCAGCCCTCTTCTTTCTAACCTTCTGGCAGATCTAGCAGTGGCTATTTGGGGAGGGTATCTGGTGATAGTCATTCACAGATGCATTAGTTCCATTGGAGTCTCAGAATTATTTGTCTTTTCTCAAGAATCTTGGTGTCTCTAATAGCCTAACCAGAGCTGAGCATGCTGCTCAGATGAGCCTGCTGTATTTATCTGGTGTTGGAATAATTTCCTCTAATTTCATACTTAGATTTATGAATTCTCAAGCTTAGTTTGCAGGATCTCATTTCTCCTGTTAAGCATAGTACCAAGGAGTACTTGAGATTTCTCCCAAGCATTATTTCTGACCCTGTGTGTGACCAGTAGGGATTGCTTTCCTTGTTTCATTGGGGTTTTTTGTCCAGTCACACATTACCACTGTAATCTGTTTTTCCCTTGTTTTTAGCATTGTGCGTTCCTAGTCTTTGTATTACATTCAGTATTCTCTTCTCTTCTTTCTTGTTCCTTTTGATTTCTTTATGGTGCATTAAGAGATTATTTCTTTCATCCTGTGCCCAGAAAAAAGATAAAATCTCTGTTTCAAAGATTATGCCCAAAGCTACTTTAAAAAAAGGTTTGCTGATTCAGACGTTCAAAAAATGCCAGAGGAAGGCCAGCATTAGTTTCCTGTACTCAGATTTTCATGAGCTCTTATCTTGCTGCCTGTCGGCATGTCTCTGCTGGGACAGGCACAGCTGTGTCCCTTGAAGTCAAGGCCTGTCTAGGTGGAAGTGATTCTGAAAATTGACCAGAGTACATGTCACAGTGTGTGCCCCCTCCTGCACACATCTCTGGTGATATTCTTCTTATGTAAATTGATACCCTGACTCTCAATACAGTTTATTTGATACGTAAAATTTCTGTGTCCATTCAAGCACTAATCCAGCCAATTGTTTGAGCACAAAAGACCTGATTGTTTGCCGTAGCTTCCCTGCTGCTTTACTAAGACAGTGCCTCTGTAACTTATATTTATGTGATCTTTCCTTATTGCTTACATTTTTCTTGAACTTTCACTAGATATTTACTTAAAGAACCCTCCCTGTACCATTTGGATGTAGAAGCAAAACAAAGAGGATTTCGAAAGGATTAATTTAGATACATAGTGTTGCTTGCTTGCTTCTTAGCTGGGTTGCTGGGCTTTGTGGTTTGTGAGAGCGGTTGTGGGGGAGTTTTGAATTGCTTTCTCATCTCTTAATTTCTTGTTTGCATTCACAACAGGCTGCCTGTTTTAGTAGTCTTCTATATTTCTCCCCAGTGGACTATATTTCCTGTTTACTTTGTGAACAACATCATATGTAATTGCTTTACCATTCTTGCTTTCTTCCTGAATGATTTGGGAACTATTTTGGAGCTTTTATCCAGATATACATCCTATTCCCAAGCATATGAGTTCTCTGTGTTCCCAAGTTAGTACTGAACAAGATTTTTTTGAAATCCACATATGCACTTTCACATATTTTGTTTTTTCCTGCCCACATTGCTGTTGCATTTCTTTATGGAGCCTTGGCAAGTCTTGCTGATGCCAAAGCCATTTGGGACACACAGATATCTGAGGGAAGTGGCTTGATGCTGTCACTTCAGTTATTCTTAAACGGGTAATCCTGATTATTGAAGACCACATCTAAATATACAGTCCTTGTGGGTTTCCTTGTGTTATTGTTTTTTATTATTTTGGTTTGGGTTTGCTGGTTGTGGGTTGTGTTTTGGTTTGGAGTCTTTTTATTTGATTGGTTTGGTTTTTTTCCCTCCCCAAATGTTGCATCCAACTTCATGTTTCATGAAACAAATCACTGAAAAAATTTGTAACTTCTGTCATCAGGGCCTTAAATGCCTGAGGTGCTTCCTGTTTCATATTCACAAGGCTGAAGTTGCACATAATTAAAACCCTGTCATTTCAGCATGAATTATTTTATTGAGTCATATTTTATTCACATGCCTTTTCTCTTTCAAGGTTCTCTGATATGCATCAAACACTTGCATGTTAGTCCTACAGTCTGCTCTTACAGCTTAGCTTGGATTAATTTCTTATGCTTGTTAGTTTGTGAAACAGCTCTGGTTTTGAGTTTTAGCATTTCTGTTTTCCACACTTCACTTTCTCCTCTTCTGATTTTTTTTTTCTTCCTCCTAGAAATTGTCCAGAAAGATCCTTACTTTTAGTGGATGTTTGAATGTCTGGCCCTAAATGCAGAACAAAGTTCCTAGAAAAGATACACTGTATGTGTTTAGGGGATCTAAATGTATGTATCATGGTTATTATCACTTCTTTGAATAGCTCTTTATAATTCACATCCCATTATTCTCAATGCCATATTCCATCCTAATATTCTTAATGGTGTTTTCTACCAGTGCAAAACAAGAGCAACACCAAATATATATGGAAGAAAAGTCACTTTGGAAATAAAGAGGTACTGTCCTTGGAAAGAGAGCACTGTTGAGAGATATGGATTTGTAATTCTTCCTATTTCGTTTTGTCTTCCCAGGCAAGGGCAGACTGTGTTGCATGGAGTTTCTTCAGGCATTGTGCAAGCTGCTGCACAGTTAATGTTATACTGGGGTGGATCTGCCAGAATTCATAAACCATGCACTGTTGAGCTGGGTGTGGGCATACTTAGGTAGTTTTTTTAATAAAAAAAAGTAAGGCCCCATGTGGCATAAGGCATAAACACTTCATAGGGGTCAGAAAGCATGACACAGTGGCAAAATAATCCTGGTGTTTAAAGTATTTTTTCAATTTTGCTCATCTTCGTCATGCTTCGTTCTCAGATGTAATGAAATTCCTAAAGAACAATTGTCCTTTTTTCCTGGTACACAGCTTCATGTTTTCCTGAGTATATGGCTGTTTAACCAGCTCACAGCAAACAGTTTAACAGTGCATGTTACACACTAACTCAGTGTATTTGTAGGGAGGGTAAGGTAAGAAGTCCAACGTGTCACTCCTAAAAAGGTGTTGTGTTCATACAGAAATGTTAGTGTATGCCCTGTAAGCCAGCCATTGTAACTGGTCTTTCTAAACCACTGAGAAATGAACAACCTGTTTTTCATGCAGCTTTTGGAGCATTTTATTTAGTATGTTCATTTGCAGATGGAAATGGGGTTGAGTTCACTTGCTGAGCCAATGAGAGAATGCAGTTCTCCAGTCTCAGCCTAGTGCAGTTTTTGTCAGTCACAGTCTTACCTCCAGTATTTGTGCTTCATTAGCATGTGCTTTTAAAACATTCATTTTGTTTGTTTGAGGCCTGATGGCTCTCTTTCCAAAGGCCTGACTACCTAGGGTTTTTCAGTGACTTCAGCAGCGCAACTGCCTAATACCATTCACTGAAGTCAGCTCACATAAGACCTGACTCAAAACTTAATTCACCCTTAAAAATGACTGGCTTTGATTTCAGCATGCTTCAGAATAGGCTGCAGTTCACTGAGGAGCCTGGGCACCCAACAAGGTAAGGTACTGCTGAGTGTCCTAGCCCCAGTCCTACCAAATATTCTACAGAAGTACCATGGATTACATAGTTTCACTCTTACTTTTTAAGTTTTATTTCTAGCAATTTTTGGTGTGTTGGTTGTTTAGGGTTGTGGGGGGTTTTTTTTTGTTTGTTTCTTTGGGGTTTTTGAGTCAAAATTATGATCAGAGCACCTCTCATGTTGCAGACTTTATAATTCCAGTTTTAGATTCCTTTTATAAATCTGAATCTCATTTTCCCAGCTGGATAAGTTTCCTTAAGAACTGCTTGGAACATGTTTTAAAGTCTTGCTGTCCACGTGGCTTTGTCTCAGAACAGGAGCAATGGCTTTTGGTCTTTTTGCTGAATGAAGTCCAAACCCAGTTTTGTATGAAACTAGGCCTGTTATACCCTGGCATGATTTTGGAGCAGTAAAATACTCTCTGTGGTATGTGGGGGACAGCCTGGAGCAGAGCTGTACATACAGGCCAGACAGCTGGATGCTGCTTTCCTCAGAGCAGTGGAGCTCTCTGAGCCAGCCCTCTCCATGACCCAAGTTGCCCAACATGTATGCTTCAAATACTTCCCTGACCTATGTACCAGACTAAAGCTTCCTGTTCTAATATTGATTTAAGACTTGAGTATCAGTGGCTTATTTTTCTACATTATAATTCTCTTTCCTATTTGATAGTCCTCTGGGATATGCAGAGGGATAAAGTCAGACCTCCACATCAGTGAAAATGAGGGGAGGGGAAAAGCATATGAAGGACAGTTGGTGGAAAGAGGCAGAGCTTGAATTGCAGTGCAACACATTGAGAATTTTGGTTCAGCAATCAAATTTTGTACTGTACTATTTGCCAAAATAGAAGAAACACAGCACTCATTCTCATGAAAGCTTTCTCCTACAGGAATTTCGTAGCTTACTTTTAAGTTTTGTATTATTTATAAGCTCTGACCCAGACTTCTCATTAACTGTTCCCAAAACACTAGAAAAGTGGAAGTACTTCCTGCTTCTCGTGTCTCTCTAATTAACAGCTGTGCCTCTTAGAGGAAAGAGAAAATAGCCAGTGATGACAAAAACTCACCCTGCTCACCCTCATGAGTAAAGGAGTATTGCTGCAGCACCTGCTGCTTCTCCCCAGGATCCTCACACAGCAGCACTTACCAAATTGCTCTGAAGTGCTCCACCCTGCAAACAATTTAGTTGTGGGCAGAGAAAGGTTTACTCATCTCCTTCCTCCACTTTGGCTGCCTGTTCCTTCTGTTAAGTCTTTGCTGTTTTTAGTTTTTAAAGAACTGTCCTAGGCTGGGCTTTGGAAGGAGTACGAATGTTCAGAAGTTATTGGGTTCTTTGCTCAGATATTGGCCTAGTCCAGCAGTCATGAGCCTTGTGAAACCTTAAGAAACCATTTATATTCCATCTCTGCATGTGATCAGGCCTGCAATACTGAGTTTCAGGTTGTGCCCTCCTTCAGTAGCAGTTGTCCCTTGTGGAGCCTGATCCCTGAAGCTGAACCAGTGGTGGGCAGCCTGCTGTCCCCAAATGAATCTTGATACATCAGATCATCATCTTCATAGCTGTTGATGTCCTGGTGCTACTTACTCACTACTCCCCACCCCCCCTTGGTTTTTTGTGGTTGTTGTGATCTAATATTTCTGAATACAAGCAGTCAGAAATTACAGAAGTTGCTTAATATTTGTAAAATTACCTAAACTCTGAGATCTGACTGCTTTCAGTTTGTTTTATTCTGGCTTTCCGAGTTTATATGCTCATCAAGGGCACATTTTTGGAAGCTTTCCTGTGTGATATTGAAGACAAGGACTGTGTATCTTCC